>OX438825.1:20065021-20548055 GCA_949315975.1 Eudonia truncicolella | reverse complement strand
AAAAAAAAATGCACAGTTGGTGCTTCCTATTTAGTAGAGTGCCTCAAGCGAGCAACTGAAATACAATACGAATGCTCACAGTCCAACAACTATAATTGAATTTAACTAAATACAAATTGGATTATGTTATTTTTAAGTTAAATTAATACAAAATCTTTTAATTCATTAGGTTTAATATACGCCGTTGTAGAGTATGTTGGCTGCTAGATAATTAGAATCTAGACGAATTGTATTCTTTTTCTTCTTTTTGTTTTAATATTTACATCCTTAATGATTTTTTACAGTACAATTTCATCTTTACTACCTTTTTTTTTATATATATTACGGATAAACACAGTGCCTCGATCTCACCTGACACAAATCATTGTTATTTACAAATCTTCATAGATAAATGTAAAGTAAGTAAGAGTATAAAATATAATGAATATATGAGTATGATAAATGTATGAGTTTCCACTACCTAAGCGGTTATCGGTTAACCCTATACTAGAAAGATAATTGCCACCAGAAACATGCAAGTGAAAGAAAAATTTGATTCTTAATAAAAGCCATCATCATCACCTCATCTCCTCATATACGTCCTCACTGCTGGGGCACAAGCCTTCCCTATGGATGGATAAGAAGAACGGGCCATAAACCACCACGCGGGCCCAGTGCGGATTGGTGGTTGTTAACGACTACTAATGCAGCCGGGACCAATGACTTTGCTCGAAAGCTCTTTGAAGGAGCTCGAGATGATAAAATTTTGGTCACCCATCCGATAGCCGGCCTTTCGCGAAAACTGCTTAACTTCAGCAATATCCGATCGGGCGCGTTAACCATTGCGCCATCGAGCTCCTCGTAAAGCAATAATACAAAATAAATAGACATTAGAGTAAACAAACAACACTAAAATGTTTGTCAACTAGCTATCAAAAACCGGCCAAGTGCGTGTCGGGCCACGCGCAGTGCTCAGTAGCCCATCTCAATAATGCGGACTCTGAGAAGAGGGCTTTTATGAACATTTATTTAATGCAAATACTACTTTCACTTACTTGACAAAGTTATTTAAGTAGTTCCCAATGAGGAATTTGTACTGCGCCAATTGCTATCCAACAACACCCTACTACGACACTACGACACAACGACACTATGGGGAAGACAAAAAAAAATTACATCCCCACTTCACGTGTAGGGGAGGTAACCTAAGAAAAAATATTTTTCAAAATTTTACTTCATCACTTTGTCTGCGTGATTAATATGTATATCTATGCCAAATTACAACTTTCTAGTACTAAGAGTCTATGAGCTAGGCTGGGGACAGACAGACAGATAGACGGACATAGCGTTATTATAAAGGTTCCTTGTTGACTTCAGAACCCCAAAAATTCAGAGCAAACGAGTATGCACAGACGTCAGATTGAAATGAACCATATTTGTACTACTAGGAAATATTTCATTAAGATATTCAAATGCTGTCTTCTCTAAAAATAGCCATGGTAAAAAATTTTAATATTATGATAATATTATGTATCTAAGACAGACCTTTAATTCATATTTTTGGAGCTGAAACATAGATGCGAGATATGTACAGACGCCTTCACGTCAACCTATCCGAAACTGTCAAAATTCTTCAATACAATATCAACATTATTAGCATAGTATTTTAAAGACGTGTTTACATGGGTACGTTTCGGGAATATATGCATATTACCAAACATTCTGTATATTTCTGTTATCTGAAAATTTCATTAAAAAAGCAATAAAGAAAAAAGGCAGGTAATTCACTAGACTACTAGAACTAAATACAGAAAGTGGTACACGTTGTTGTCACGGCTTCGAAAACCCCTACGCTTTGTTGTGGGTAAATTGAATGATAAAGAAATTGCCATTTCGTTTCTTTTCAAAAACAACTTTACAACTTTTTGAACCCCACAGAGAATTTAGCACACATAGTATAGGTGTTAGGAACACATCTTGAAGAAACTTTTAAGTTTCTCGCCGCCCTCAAAAGGTCCCAAGGACGCCAACAGCAAACTCTCCCAAAAAAAAACCACCATAACGATAACCACTGAACTTTTCCTTTCAGAGACATTTACGACTTATTGAGTATAAAACGAGCTCACGATTATTAAATTAGAAGAAAGTTTGATCACGTATCCGGAACCTGAAATTACGAACGCAGTTTAGCTTTATCGATTGTAATTGGAACGTTAGAACGCAGCGTCGAAGAGCTACTCGAACGTAAACATAAGGAGATTTTTTTTTAATAACAATATTCACCTTTACCATAACTTACATGTCGTACACAGATATAACCAAATTTAAACACAGTGCAACCACAGTGACATTGTCCACAAGCAGCAGATATAGAAAGATAGAAAATAAAAAATAAAAGCCCATATTTTAAGTACCATTAAAATTGTGGAAAGATTTTTATAGAATTGTATATAAATAAAAATTAATTAGCAAGTGCCTGCATTTCGCATTCTCTACATCGAAAATAATATATAATAATATAGCACGTGCTGCTTTCTATTTCCAGCAACATAGCAATAAAATTATAGCAAATCCAAAATTTTTCGTTAAGTTGTAACAACCATAATATTTTTGATTTGATTGAATCCCGTATCGCATCACGATTGGTTCCAGCTAAGGCAAGTTTAGATAAGTCAAGTGAAAACCTTTTATCTGCCTCGATTGTCTGTTACAGCGCAGTCTCGGACGTAGTGGTATCGGGTTAGATTCCAAGCGAGCGGTATTTTGTACAAGTGTACATGCACTCAGTTTGGTTAGTGGTGGTGCTTGTTTTAAGTCCATCATGCTAGCTACCATCATCTGTTTTTCATGTAAGTCTGTCGCCAAAACATTCATTTTTGTTGCATTACAGTGTTCCAATAATTAGAGATAAGGTAGCTCCAAGGAGGTTTCCAGGAGAAGAGTGCTTCCACCTTCGATCTTAGCGTGACTGTCTTCATCTGCGATGAAGGCCAAAAACTTCACCAGTTGTATACAAAATTTTAAAAAACATAGTCCTTAACTTGGCAAAGAAGAGACAGGAACTCGTTGGTTCTCATATGACAAGTGTTAGCGCGTCACCTCTTTTGACAATTTTGGTTTATCTGAACGTTTTGAACCAACACTTTAATGTGCCTTGCAATGGAAAAGCTCATGCTTACATTTAAATTTGATCACCCATCAGAGAACACGACACTAAAAAAGCAGCTTAGCTTTTACGATCGTAACTTGTAGAGGCTGAGGCTACTTTATCGACAACATAGTTAGATAAGATTGCTATTACCAGCAATAGCTATAGGGGAAATTGTGGGGTATCTTTATATTTTCCGGAGATTCGTCGACGCGTTGTAACCACATATTTTATGCTCGATCGAGTTCCATATCGCGACCCAATTTGTTCCAGTCAAGGTAACTTATATTATTAATGATCCTTATTTTGGGTGGAGGTTAAATAAATATTCAACCTCATTTCTTTTACCGATAGGAGTCCAACTAAAAATTAAGCTAGTCGTATATAAAAATTTTGATTAAAATTGTCGTAATGTCAAACTAAGTTTCCTATGTCGCCATTTTTTTTTTAACTTATATTGGTATTATATCTGCTCTAATATGTATGGTAGCTAAGTCTCATGATCTTAATGTCAATATTAAATGCGATCATATAATTTCATTCTTATCGTTCGGGAAAAGTTTGATGGCACAACGGATTGCGCGTTCGGGTTGCGATCTTACAAGTTAAGCAACTTTTGCAATGCCATGTCACCGGATGGGTGACCGTATTTAAATATCTCAAGCTCCTCCGTAGGTACTTCGGAAGGCACACTAAGACCAAGGCACAGAAGATCCCAGTAGTAGTAAAGTCGTTAAAACTCTCTCCTTAATATATTTCCTTTTCTTTCCTGGCAAGTTGCTTAGTTTGATATGTGGTTGACTGTACCAAGGGAAAATGACTGAGTAATCGCCAAATACGAACTCGCTTAGGCTCAGCAAACAAATAACCGTGGAATAAAAATCGATTACCGAACCGTTTTAGTACAACACACATGACTCCTACAGCGGCGGTATCCCATCGTTCTTCAAATGCTGTCAAATTCTTCCTCGAATCTTTAGCCTTAGCTCGAACTGTTTCAATTACTTTTTCGAAACTACCGCCTTAGCTCGAACCGTGTCAATTTCTTATTCGAAAATATCGCCTCAACTCGAACCATGTCAACTTAGTTTTCAAAACTATTGCGTTTGCCTAAAACGTGCTATTATTTCTTTGAAACTTTGGAGCGAACACACACCTAATAAGAACCATTTTTATGGTCTTTGTGTTATGAAATTATGTGTATTGATACACCAAAGACTAAACCAGAGACGGTACTGAAACTATTCGGTTAAGGCAACATCCCTGCCCCTTAAAAAATATTTGAGCAATATTGTAAATTAGTAAAAATACTAAAGACTTCGTAAGAGGAAACTTGACATATCACATTTAAAATAGCCTATAACTGTCCTGCTACTTAGCCTCCATCATTGAAATCAAGTCATCATCATAATTTATGGGAAGTGGCATAATCACCACGCTTGCCAAATGCGGGTTGGTGATCACAAACCCGGACATTAATCAAAAATTCCGATAAAGACTTTGCCCTACCTGAAAATTGAATGCCACCGAGTCGCTGCATTTAATACTTACATTACAACAACGACTCTACAAAACAGAGAATAAACTTTCTCTAAATAGTAACGAGAATAATTTTATAATTATATTGTTTTAATTAATTTTAAAGCTAATAATTATAATAAGTGTGCACACAGTCATGTTTAAAAAATGGGTAGATATAATATGTAATTGAAGACCGGACGGCATGACCCTAGTTCCTTGGAAGGTGAGACGGGCTCTGGTATGGGATGCTATTTGTGTCGACACGCTTGCATCGTCCCACATTACAAGCACTTCTGTTAGCGCTGGCGCGGCTGCAAATCACGCAGAGAACCACAAACGTTCGTCGTTTGTGGTAGTAGTATGACTGGGGATCTCATATTTGAGCCGTTTGGAGTAGAGACATTAGGTCCATGGGGCCCCGGTGCTCACAAACTATTTAAAAATATATCTATAAAATTAGTATCTTATCTTATCTTAGTGGGGCCTGCCGAGGTTTCCCTCTCGCAGTAACACCTCGACCCATCGGGATCTTTTGTGCAACCCCATCCTTTCACTCTTCCTCCTCCGCAAAGATAGAGGCCATGAGTTTGGCAACGTCTTTGAGAGCGAAGAGCCTGAAGTCCTCCGGTTTCGGATAGGCCGATCCCAGGAGTCCCATTCTTTTCCTAGCCAGAGAGTCGCAGTCACACAGTAGGTGCTGCATCGACTCCGTTTTCTCTCCACACGCCCTACACAAACTATTTGTTGAAAGGTGCATTCTATGAAGCATTTGTTTTGTGGCATAGTGCCCTGTCAAGGCACCGATGGTTAGTCGGGCCTGCCGTCTACCGCCTCCGCATATGAACTTACTCCGTCCTAAGGCGTTTTCGCCAAGGAAGGATTTGGAGTGTTTCATACCCGGCTGCTCCTTCCATTCGATGCCGTGCCTGTTTTCGATGTAATCTTTAAAGGCCTTGTTAATGGTACTTGGTGCAAGTGCCACGAACGGCTCAGGACCAATGAGCTGGGTCTCCGAGCCTTCCCTGGCAAGCGCATCCGCCATATAAAATTAGTAGAAACCACCCGGGACCCATTGCATTGCTATCCATCGTAGTAATGCTGCTAGCTTACTGGGCACTCTGCCTGATGGGGATGATTTGGGGCATTTTTTTATTTATAGTTAGTATTACTTATAGTTTATAGTTTTTTATAAGTTTAATTTTAAGTAGTTTAATTTAATTGTTATTATGGTAAATTATTTATTCAATAAAAAAACTAAACTACGACATGTTGAAAACGAAAATTTAAAATAGAAGCCTTCTAATTCTTTTGATCTTATGAAAGACTTCTAGATAGGAGAGAGCATATTCGCTTCCTTGAGAATTATATCGTCAGAATATTTTGTGCGCGTATTATTGAATCTTTAATGAGAGTGGGTAACAAAATAATCTTGTTATTTCAAACGCTTCGCCTAAGTAGGCTAAGTAAAAGCTCCTAGTAAAAGCAATTCAAATATTGTTTCGCTTCTACTATTTATTAGTTAATACTATTAAAATGTTATACATTTTCTTTCCTTTTAGTTTGTTTCTCAGAAGGTGGAAGCTAAGTTATCTCGATAGTTGTTATTTTTTACAAGCTCATATGCAAACGGACGCTTATTCGACGAAGCATAAAACTGAACTCATTTTTCTTGGAACAAACCTGAGTAAATGAACTTTATATTTTTCATGTTCATACTTATTGTTTTTTCTAGAAAATTTTGTATTTGGAGACTAAGGAATTATTTCTCTTAAGAAGTTTATTGTGCGGATATCAAGCTATTATAGAGACAAAGGTTGCCATGTGTTTTTTATAATCTAACAAAAAACGCTTAGCCCAATTCTCATTATAATTAGGGATTAAACGATACCGAAGCGATAAATCGTAAACCGCCAAATATCATGGCTAATACGATTCGTTGGTATCGTAATGATTATACCGGTTCATTACGATTATCATTACCGATGCACTACGATTATTGTGAAACATTGCCCAGCCTGTGTCAGAACAGTACATATAAATTGCTGTATAGATAATAATCCTTTAACCTGCAGGCCGGGGGGCACCCGGAAAAAGGTTAATGTCACTATTGTTGGGTTATGTTTGATTGATTTCGTGGTGATAGTGTAGTTTCCTTTTGTTTGTAACTAAAGGTGTTTTTTATATTAGTGATGCTTGAGCGCTAGGAACATAGCGAATGAAAATAACTCAACATAATTCCATAGGTAAAATTCAAACGATACGACACTATCGTTAACGGTATCGTTATCGTAATACACATAACGATACTATTGTTAACGGTATCGTCATCGTAATGGCCATATCGTTTAATCCCTAATTATAATAGTATAAAGGTAAAATTGAATCAAAAGATTGAATGAGTACGATTCATTCGGAATTTACAACCGCTATAGAAATATAAATATTATCGAAACTTAACTGGCAAGATAATATGGTGCTTGCTAGCCAGTAGAACTTACACCAAGTCGTTAGCCAACCAAGCACAGTGTATCGTGGGGAATAAAACCCGGAACTTTTTATTAGGCTTACCGCTAGACCACTGAAGCTAACACTTTCTTCTTCTATTCATTCAGACTCTTTGTTATGATATTTAAATATTTAAGACAAGGTCACTTAAAACTATTATAAAATTAAATCATACAAAATAAATCAACAAATGGCATGGCATTGATATAATATTTTCGAAAAAACAAAGTAACAGTTATAAACCTCATTTTGAAAACAAGTTGTAGAAAGGCAACCGAACCGAAATTTGACCCAGCCCACTAAAAGTAAATGTTTATTGCACTCCATCGCTTCACTCCTTCACTCCAAATTTAATCATATAACTAATTGGATTTGCGTGGCATTGCTCCGAGCGTTGGATTTCCATTTTTGAGTGAATAAAAGTAAGTAAGTAAGTAAGTTGGAGTGATGGAGTGGCACGAAAGAGTGCAGCGCATTTGAATATGGGCCAATATGATTAAACTTGGAGTGATGGAGTAGAATGCCAGAGAATTAGCCATAAGATCTCGGCTCGGGAGTACCGTAGCGGAGGGAAAAGGCACCGTAGTGTAAAAGAGATGTGCACGCTACACGCGTCTCTTTTCCACAACTCCAATAATACTGCTTAATACAATTATTTAAATATCAGCCAAAAAACACAAAGAGTGACTCCTATTCACATACCACGACATAATAATTACAATTATTATGATATTAATGTTTCGATGCATAGCCCGGGTTTGTGATCTTCAACCCGCATTGGCAAGCGTGGTAATTAAACCAATACCCGTCAATTGTAGACTTGATTTCAATGATGGAGGCCGTTGCCTAGAAGTGGGGCAGTCATAGGCTATTTACTTACTTTACTAACTTACTAATGTTTTACAAGCATCGATTGTATAAGGGATGAGAGTATTTATCCACTACGGCCAGATCTCGGTTTGTTTAGCCGCAAAAAAGGCTATGAATCCTGTGTTATAGACGCAAGCCGAGGACAGCTCTATATAACCTCCTATCGGTACCGTAATAACGTTGAGTTTTTAAATGAAAACCTTTTTACAATCCCGTTTACGTTAATATAGGTGTTGGTAAGTCATTAGGTTTGTGATGCCAAACAGTAACCAGAGTAGGACCAATCGAATAACCAATATTAAGCCATCAAACTCGATGTTTCTCAGATAATATGCCACAAGTCAGCTGTAATAGATGCAAAGATGCAAGGGCTACAATGACCGGTCATTATAGGCCTTTATCGGTACCGCAAAAAAGTTTAACGTAACGTTTGGCATAAGCAATTCCGTCTACATGGCAAGTACAAGTAAATGGTATGAAATGTGGTTCGGGCTAAGAATAGGGCTATGCTAACTCCTGCCTGTCGGCGAAGTAGGCCGCCCTGACTATCTGATAGTCAGCATAGCTGCAACCATCGGCCAGACACGTCATCCGAACCCTCTAATAGTCGTAGCGGTCTTCCGTTCCACTAGATCAAGGAGGGGAGGATGAGCGTGTGCACCTGCGTTTGCGCGTACGTTTGTGCACCTAAATAACTCTTGCGCATTTGACCTGCTTCCATCATCATCATGAAATGCCACATACAAAAACAGACGCATATCAGTACCGAAAAAAATGTTTAGCTTTTAAAACAATCCTTTGACCTGTACCTATAACCTAGACTAAACTATATTCTCGGTGTATGTTGTTAGTATAGTTCAATAAGTATGTGATCCCAAACAATGACACGGGTGGCTAGTCAGACGTCAAGTCAACTTTCTGGTTTTGGTGCGGCCAAAAAAATCCGCCCACAACCGGTCTCTTATAAAAAAAATCTTAAGTGCGAGTTAGTGATTATTTTTTTAATTTAATTACTTATTGATTATTTATTATGATTAAATCACGTTGTTTCTGAGGTTTTTTTTAAATGCTAGCTTAAATAAACTGTGCTTCAAAGAAACAAAATGATTATATATGATTATATATGATGATACTGTTATGCGTCGCGGTATTGAAAGTTCTGCGTACTTACATAATTATACATATTTTAAGTACTACCATACACAGCTGTATATTGATAGACAAAATAGGTAATTCCGTGGCATTCATAAAGACTTGTAAATACTTTACAAATTATTATTATGTAAATGTTACAAAACAATGTAAATATAGATACAAAACGTCTTTATCTACAACCGTTTTTGTCTTTTACCTATAAAGTTGTAAACCGAAGAACATATAATTAGTTTTGAAACGTAATTGTAGCAGACTGGTATGGCTTAGCAAAAACGCCGAAATTCGTCTGCCTATAGATAACTTCTGTCATGTTGCTTATGATCAACTTAGTATAAGTATTATACGCATGTTAAGTGTACCGTTTCAAAGTAGCAGTCCTAACGCTATATAAAAACAATTTGATCACATTTTTAAATGTATTGTGGTCTTCGTCGGGTGTCGGGTGGTGCGTCCGATCCACCGCCATTTTGCCATTTTTGAATCTGTAGAACTTAATTACTCTACCGGGATGAGTAGTGGGAAGATGACTTTTTTTGTGAAATGCTGTTTTGTTTTCACCATACTCTGTGGTAAGTATTGTGCGGCACATTTGTGATTCAGTTCAGTGTTTTGAAATTCGAATTTTGTGTGAATTCTTTTGTTTTTTTTTATAGCACACAGCGACTGTTCTTGCAGCTTTGTTTAAAGTAACATTTAGCATTAGCATACCCGTTTATTAGCGGGCACATTGTAAGATTAATTCTACCTTTGTTTTAGTAAAAAAAAAACTTTTTAACATTAAGGCAACTGTTGCGAAGTCTTTTCTTTTTAATTTATTTTTATTTTATTCTCCGTTTTCAATGACGTTTAAACTTTTTAACTTTTCATCTACCAATTGATTTAATGTTTTTCCTTTTGTTTTTATTTGTGACGAGTACCTATATTAATATTTTTGTTTTTACTTGGTATCTGCACATTTTTATTAATTATACAATTCGTAACAACAACATTTATAAAAATAATAGAACAATTTTAAAAGTGCACTGACTTATTTGATTTCGTTTGGGATGCGTCAAGAAGAGGAAAAAAATGTGCCAAAAAGTCCTCAAAAAGGTTTTCTTTTTCATTTTATTTTATTGTTATTATGTTTGCTTTTTTACTATAATACGTAATTAGTAGTGTGGATGTTGAAACTGATTGATTATCAATTAGTCGTTAGAAAATGCATTAAAAAATCATTAACCTTTTTAATAATAATTACTGTATAACTATTCAAAGTTAGGTAGTTGACTGATTAGTCAATAAATAAACTTTTTAGCAAATCTCAAAACGATTTTTTTAATAGAAATTGTAGGGGATGGAAACTATGACGTCACTTTTTTGTTCCGTCGGAATACTAATAACGTTATCACTCCGTTACTTATCAACTACTTACCTTACGTTATTAAACAATTTCATAGGTAGTTAAACTTGACCAGTGTTACCAGTTTTTAATTAAACGTATCGAAAACAACAATCTTATTAGTGTGTTCAATCAGTTTTAGTTTAAGTCCTTACAATGTTTGATTCATTCATTTCAGCCGAGTGACTTGCTCGCCAGACCTTAAGTGGCACTAACTCTGAGGTCCCGGGTTCGATTCCCGGTCGGGTCAGTGTCGAAAAACGAACTTTTCGATATTGTGTCGGGTCTGGGTGATTGTGGTACCGTCGTTGTTTCTGATTTCCATAAAGCGAGTGCTTTAGCTACTTACCTTGGTATCAGAACAATGTACCTTTGTAATGTTGTCTAATTTATTTATTTTTAATTGATTTAAATGAAACAACGATCTAGCTCCATCCCAAAAAGAGAAATTCTGAAAAGCAGATCTAAGATAGAGCGAGTTCGTTTTATTTTATTGCTAACGGGTAAGCACTCGGCGTTCATCACACCTGATGTTAATAAGGCCGAAGGTGGAAGCGCACTTCACCCGGAATCCTCAACTACTGAGGCACTGGCTATCTTATTTCTAGCTGCCGGAACACAACAATGCCTCTAACATTGATGTTATGGCGTCATATTTAAGATGATGGTAGCTAGCCAGGTGGACAAGCAATACCTACCACCAACCAAACCGAGTAAACAAAAATGTACCCCCGCTGGGAATCAAACCCGGTACCTTTGGGTCTGAGACCGGTGGTCTTATCCACCGAGGTGGTGAAAATGGTTACCTGGTTAAGAGAATAAGTAACATGAATAGTTTGTTATTTATAAAGTTATTGTTTGATGAGGATTTATGACTCTATTTTTATTAATTAATTGATATATTTGATATTTTTAAATTTGTTTTATTAGGTGTTTGTGAATTTAGGCTTTGTTGGTCAAGGCTACGCGTTTGACGCGTCAAGATAGCTCTTATCAACGGACCTGACCTTAAAATTGTCTGACGTTAAATAATTAACCAATTAAAATAAAACGTAAAATTGTCTTTTATCTCACTTCCTAAACAAAATATCCATTGGTGTTTTTAATAATATATAAAGTAAACATTTACATCATAATTGGATCGACAGATACGGTAAAAAATTCGACAGAGCTTCGATTCGATACCTACTTCAAATCGTCCACAATCGTGTCTGAGTGGCTTGGCCTGATCCTTATATATTATCCATAGTCAAATGTCAAAAACAAACCATCGACACTCTATACTATTGAGACGTTATTGTATTAGCAGAATAGCGGCCTTGTTGGTGATGCTTATATGTGTCATATAAATCATTCTAAAATAAACTAAAAAAATAAAATGTGGTTTTCAATAAAATCGGACCTGAAACCGCCCCTCGGTGCACTTTTTGCTAATTAGTATACTTTCGGATTTAGATTCTGTGCGTTGGGATTTAGCCACACCTATACGCAAATATTTTGTAATCTAGTATAGGTACATAATACTCGTAGGTTTTTTTTTGGAGAGAGATTGCTGATTGCCTCAGAAGGCATTTTCAGCTTCACCGGGTTTGTTTGGGGGCGGCGAGGAACGTAAAGGGTCCCTCAAGCCGTGTGAAACGAATAACCTTCGGAGGTTTTCTAGAGGGAACGGCATCGCGCACTAATGCGCGTCCCCGTGCCCTACTAGATTCTCCGAAGCGTTCGGATCGGAACGGGGAGCGGAAGAACCCGAGGGCGCCTCTAAAGGCTCGAACCTCGGCTCGGGTTGACCAGGCCGTGGTGGAGGAGAGAAGCGCCCAGGTACATGTCTGTACCTGGTGTAGAGCGTGTGTGAACCGGTAATTCGTACCCTTGTTCTACGAGTACGGTGTCTTGGGCCTAAACTAATGTGCATGTTTAGTGTATTCTGTAAATGTGTAGTGGCATTTAGAGGATCGGGCGGGGCCTTCTCGTAGGTACCTACTTGTATACACGCAAACTTTAGGTATTAAGCAAAATATACACAATTTAATACCAGATATTATCGTAGATCTGTTATATACTTGTCATCATCATATCTTTGTTCAAATGTTTCTAATTAGTATATATTTATGTATATGTTTCTTTTTTTTACGTTATCTCCCCTACACGTGAAGTGGGGATGAAATTTTTTTTTTTCTTGTCTACCCCATAGTGTGGGGTGTCGTTGGATAGCAAATTTAAAAATATTGTGGGTATATGAGCCATCGTTAAATAAATGTTCATAAAAGCCCTCTTCTCAGAGTCCACATTATTGAGATGGATTTTGGGCTACGGAACCCTACACTGAGCGTGGCCCGACACGCACTTGGCAGGTTTTTATTTGTGTAGCAACACTTCTACGAGTAGGTACAGTTAAAAAGAAATATAGTGCGTCGCATTAGACTAAGAATTGATATACAAATAAGGTTTTAAAAAAAATCCAAAAAAATTATGTGATGCTCAGATTTTTGCCATAAGTCTCCTAGCGAACAGTCACACAGTGTAAGCACAAAGGTTACAAAAACCTCAATTACGCTTTGAAAGCCTTCATAAAAATGCAAAGTGTTTAAATACTATAAAACCTCTTTGTTCAACTTTTTTTTAACTTAACATGAAAACATACGAATATGAATTTAAAATTAAAAAGTCTAATATTCTTTGTCAAATAGAATCATAAATGAAGCTAACAGACTAGTGACAAAGCAGAAAAATTTATATGAGCGACATAAACAACCTAGACACTGAATTTTAAAACAATGGCTCCAGTAATTATTGAACGAAGCGCGTTGGAATAGAGTGTAATTTCGTGAGGTTGTTACAACTTTGTGTGCAGTAACTTGTCATATTTAATAAATGAGTTCTTATTCCAACCGGGAAAGCCACGTATTCGTATTCATTCGGTATCGGTTTGTGTAGATATCACTTTAGTTTTCTATAGTTTTCGAACGGTGGGAATAGGTCTTGAACTAAAACTCAATAGACCTAAGTCTCCCTTGGTCTATCCCGCTCTTGAACTAAGACTCAGTGGACCTTAGTGTTCGGCTTCGGTATGTTTTACCCTAAGGTTTTGGTACACACGCCTGCACATCAACCTATCACAAACTGTCAAATTTCCTCAATAGACTTTGAACTTTAAGCTTTAACCATATGGTTAAAAATGTATTGAAGAAATTTGACAGTTTTGGATAGGTTGATGTGCAGGCGTCTGTAATATCAACTTTCTCAACAATTTTAACTTGATTTTTAACTGTCATAATATGAGAATGGTTGATACGTTTATGCTTCGATCAATATTATGATCGAATTAATATTATTATCGGTTAATATCATTGATTTAAAGTTCTATCCATTCAAAACAACAGCCAAAAATAGTCCGATTCATTCATTTTCTAAAAATTGTGTTATATCGAATATTAATGTGAAATAATGGTGGATTATTAACCGTTAAGTGTTTGCAGTTCGCATGAGTTTTGGCAAATGAAACAAAACAGTGCAACTTCACTTTTCAAATTCTCTCAAGAAGTCCGCCGAAGGAATTAGTAAAGCCCCACATCTTTACTGAGACACTCGAGGGGTTGGGGGGTATATCATTTTTCACTAATCATTTCTATTATCATTCATCATCATCATACTGGAAGAAAATATTGTATATAGTAAGTCATAAGACTTACTATATACAATATTATTTTATGTAATATGGATATAAAATATAATATATTTTAATCATATGGATCCACTATCCGCCTGTTAAAATCAAAAGACGCGTATTGACGAGCGGATCCGCCAGCATAATGCGCCGGATCGTGTGCGCGCCCACTCGCAGTTCGGACAGGTTCAAACATGTCGAGTATTAGTTTCGTGTGCGGGCTGCGCGATGCGCCATGACTCAGGACGCAGCCGTAAAGTATATTAATATCTATGACAAATACATATTTTTAATTTTTTCCATACCCCAAACGTCAAAACTAGACCACTGACACGATAGTGGACGTCTTCTTATAATAGAAGTATCGTATCGAGTCCCTGATTTTGCGCAACAGACAGAATTAAACACTAGGGAATCAAATAAACGGTATTAGGTAATTTTTTCTACATTTTTTAGTACTGGCTTCAACGTTGTTAGCAGAACGCTAACACATGAGTAGAGGAGATATTTAATCATGTGACGCTAACGAGTATCGGGATCGGGTCAGTCGCTATTTACCTTGTATTGAGAAGAACCGGCAAGAAACTCAGCAATCGCATTTCTTTTCTCCCTTTCTTTTACGGCGTCAATTATTGGATAATAACCAGAATTAACTCAAATCAAAACTGGCGTAGATACCTATGAATGTTCTGGAGCCATTTTGGTTTTGATATTATTATAAAGAATCAAACAAACAACAAAATAATGAGTGGAAAAACATTATTTCCAAGAATATACATATTATAATGATGAACATGACAACAGTCTGATCATTAGAAGTAATATCTTAATTCTATATAAAAACACCGTCCCAAGATTGAAGGGCAACAAAGGTGATCACGATATCCTTTAACAATATTATGCGTCGAAACATAATAATTTTTGCTTAGAAGGGTTTGAGTATAGATAATTAATTGAACTAACTCGTCGTATATTGGGATAGGTATAATTTTTTCTAAGAAATTTTATAATCTACATTTTCTGTAAACATATAATAATTCTTCTGTACGTGTGTTGGTCACCTAACTCTTAATAAAGGGCTGGATCGATTTGGATGAAATTTTGTGAGCATATTTCAATGGGTTCCTGGATGGTTTGAAAACACAATTAGACCCAGTAGGTGGCGCTGCAATAAGGTCGGGTCGGGATACGGGTGTTCTCATGCGGTCAAATATTATTTCGTGAAAAGTGTTGTTTTTTTTTCCACTGACGGTTATCGAAGACCATTAAACGTATCGGGGCAGATGCAATTAAATTTTATCTGAATACGTATACTTTTTTTATACAACAGTTTTTTTTTATATCCTTTTCATTTTGTTAACTCATGTATTCTCTTTTGAATCTTATTCCATTGAATTATGAGTTGCATTGTTTACATGTACGAGCCTCTCCCGATACTACGAGTAGGATGCGCTACGGAACAGTAGGGGTTTACACGGGCTACGTTCGTGGAAATTAGTCCTGTAGAGAGATTACAATGGAGCTCGTCAGTGGAATTCTGATATACGAGCATTTAATACCCACTGTCGAACACGCTCTATAACGCTCTTGTACACCTACTGCCTAGGGCGCTGGATTATAAATGCGCATGTTTTCTATAAAAAGTATAAATTTACTATGCCAAGTGCTGCTGAGGAAGAGGGAAACCTCAGAAAATCTAGTCACCTCTAAACAGTATCTATTTACATTATAATATTTTTCTATTTTTAAAGTAAGTCGATAAAATTAGGTATACGTCATATTTCCTAGAAAAACACTATACATTTTTTGTTATAAAACATCTAGATTATAAATAAAAAGTTTTTTGACTTGAATCTCGCATTATTTGCATCCCTTTTGCTTTTATGCAGATCGACAGTGAGCAATGTTTCAAATTATACAAACTTCAGTTCTTGTGAGGTATAAAAACTTCAAAAATTCAAAATTCAAAATCATTTATTCAGTTTAGGCTACAAGTAGCTCTTGTGAATGTCACTATGCCATCGGTTCGTAAGTCTACACAGGGCCGAAGACCTTGTACTGAGAAGAACCTCAGCAAGTGTCAAGCTCTGTTCTCCCTTACAGCGTCAAAAATATTCCTATCCTAAATAGTCCTATCATAGCAGGACACTTTCCATTACAAATAAACACACACAAAATAAAGGACAACCACAACATGTAAAAAAAAACAAAATAAAAAATTTTAGTTAACTTTACATCAGGTAAAAGTTTCAATTTTCCAGTACCAGATACTCTAGTAAAAGTCAAAAATTGTTTAAGAAAAACAAAGTCAAACTATAGTGAATAATACTAAAAATAAGATAAGTATGCAAGAGCAGACCAGCCTCCACATGCGGCACCCGTTCACGAGTATGACATATGAAGTAGCCATCGCTTCGCTCAACCATATTTTAGGGAACGACCCGATGCACACGCCACCATAAAGCTGTAGCTATAGCTGAAGAGGCATGTTGTTAAAGCAACCTGCCAGCCTGTTGTCACGTGTTTTTTTTTTAAAAAAGGTTCCTGGTGATCTGGTATGCTGATGTGGTGTCTGGGAAGAATTGTTTTGTTACCTCGGCTGTATCTGTTGTCACTTGTTTTGTGAGTAGTATTCATAGTCAATAAATCAAATCTGCCGATAAATGGGTAAACTTGAATAAAATTACCACTATTGGTCCAGGGTAAACGTGATATTAACGGCAACGATAAAACGGATGTTTATTTTCATTTTGGGCCAATTATAATATTGTGCAAGTGTATTGAGGCACCCTTTCCCCACATAATTTTGATATTTACTGTGACAGAACATAAAAACGGGGCTGACGTTATGTAGATTTTAGCTTGTGTTGGTAATGTTATGAAAATACGTTTAATACCAATTAAACGTATTTTCATAACATTACCCTGTTCCGTGAACTGTATGTAATCTACAATATATACCGACTTATAGGGACCTAGTCATGTGGGCAATACTCTGTAATGTAATACTGGTATCGGCATATGGACACGAATCCCTGCCATGTACAACTTCAAATTAAAAAAAAATAATAATACTGGTATTATAACTTTTTAAATACGAACCGTATCGAAGTGACATTAAAACAATCGGTATTGCAATATTGAGATCTATAATGTTGAAGTAAAATTTTTAAAAATATTTTTTTTAGTTTACCTCCCCTACACGTGTGGGGATCTAATTTTTTTTTCTTGTTTACCCCTAAGTGTGGGGTGTTGTTGGATAGCAATTTCAAAACAATGTGAAAACAGTTTTTTGATTGAGGCATCGGTTAGTGAACTATTAAGCTTTAAAGTGCAAAATTTAGTTAGAGTCAAGTGTCCCCCCCCCCTGCAAGTCAAATGGTTGTTTATTGGATACGTGAAAAATTTCATGGTAGTTGTATATATGACAAAGTTAAAAGGAAAACTATCACAGCTAAGTAGGCTTTACAAACTTACGAGTAACAGTCGTTTGGAACTACTTAAATAACGTTGTCAGGTGTGTAAAACCGGTATTATCTACATTTAAGTTTATGAGCCATCGTTAAATAAATGTTCATAAAAGCCTCTCAGAGTCCACATTATTGAGATGGGCTACGGAACTCTACACTGCGCGTGGCCCGACACGCACTTGGCCGGTTTTTAAACTTATCTATAGGTAAATCTAGTACAGTACTTGGTATATTATTGTAATAGTGTATACCTTGCCCCAAGAAAGAACCAAGAACCTTCTGTAACCTGAATAGTGGCATTACAAGTTTTGTCTTATCTCAACTCTTTTCTTTTGTCACACAAACACTTTTGTCTTACTCCTTTTAATTCCTTCTCGCTACTAATGTAGCCTTGCAGCTACACATAAGCTGTATCGGCATTACAGTGATAAAAGTGGTACAGTGGTATAAGGGTAACAGAGATGCAAATTCATAATAGCAGCATCTTTTGGGAGTTAGAAATAATTGTTTAAAAAACTTTAGCGAGTGGGATTTTCTTTAAACTTTTTTCAAATTATTCACTACAAAATTTGTGTAAAATTATATATGTAACCATAATCATATGCTTTGCGAGATCAATGCATAATTTTTTCCATAAATTATTAGGTAAGCAATAGCACATAAAGAGATCGGTTGAGAACCTACTACGGTGGCCCAATGCAGGTTGGTTGCTGGGTTTTACTGACTATCATGCTACGACGATCACCGTGACCATGGGCTTAATGTGACTTCCGAAGGGCAAAGTAGCTCGAGATATTATGATTTGGTCACCCATCCTCCATTTCTGTAACAACGCAAATAGTTTTTCCTTCTTTTTTGATTTGACATTTTACTTTTTACGTGATGATAAAGCCGAAGGTGGAAACGCACTTCATCCGGAATCCGTAACTACTGAGGCACATGGCTTTCGTATCTCTAAGTAACTGTTGGAACACAATAATGCCACTTACATTGATATTATGGTGACGACATTTATATATAAGATGGTAGTAGCTAGCCAGCCGGACTTGAAACAAGCCCTGCCACCAACCAAATCGCGTAAAAACATGTATTCATAGATGAAAATCGAACCCGGAACCTCTGGGTGAGACCGGTGGTCTTAACCACTATATCAGGGAGGCATTTTTCCCGATGAATTGATATTTTTTGACAAGAAATCTTTTTAATACCGTTTGGAGGCCGCAGTTTTGTGACCCGCCTCCTATTTTGTATGAGTAAGTAGTACCTGCAATAAAGGGGCAATAAAATGTTATTAAATAGTAGGCAGCTATAATTATACCATTAAGAGTGGTAACTCGAAACGCTATTTACAATTATATTTAACTAGTTGACCCAGCGGACTTCGTACCGCTTTGACAGTTTCTATAACAACAAAACAAACAAAGACATCAAATGTTTCACAGCTAGGAACATTTTGTATTAGAAAATTAAATTGTCGTTCTTAAGTAAAAAAATTTTTTTTTTAAATTTTCTTCTTTACAAACCTTGTCCTGACAATAACAAACACAAAAAAAAAATATCCAATTTTGTGCAGTCGATCGGAAGTTATGCGCGTACATACATTTCAATGATTAATTTTTATATATATTATATATATATATAGATAGATTTGAATGTCCAAATCTTTTGATATCTCCCCTAGGGGAGATCCAGGGATGGTGCTCGTGGATTACTGGATCGTCTGTTGTTTTTGCGACTTTAGTTTATTAAACGATTGAGTGACGCAAAAATAACATTCGACTATCGAAAAACAAAAGAACGTCTAATAAGACTCATTTAATGATTACAAGTCGGAAAAATTGGTGCACGCGATTTTCACCATTATCAGTTCCCTTCATAGAGTCCAAAATGAAGGTTATCTGAAAAATGTCAATAAGGTCGAAAATAGCGTGCACCAATTTTTTCGACTTGTAACCATTAATGAATAGTTATTGACAGTTGTTGACATTGAATTGGCGCCTTTGGCTTTGGATCGGCACATTATTGAGACTTATTATCAACAGTAAATATTTATTAATATAGTTTAAATAAAAGTCTATTACACACGAAATGTTGAAATGAATATTACAATAGAAAATATAAATTCAAAATCATTTATTCAGTTTAGGCTACAAGTAGCTCTGGTGAATGTCACTATGCCATCGGTTCGTAAGTCTACTCTGGGCGGGTCTTCTAATGAGAAGAACCGGCAAGAAACTCAGCAAGTGTCCAGCTCTTTTCTCCCTTACTGCGTCAAAAATATTGGAAAATGCCCTATCATAGCAGGACATTTTCCATTACAAATAAACACAAAATTATAGAAGACAACCACAACATGTAAAAAAAACACAAAATACAAAAACTAAGTTAACAAATTTACATCAGGTAACATTTCAATTTCCACAATGTCATACAGTTAAGAAAAACAAAGTCAAACTACAGTGAATAATACTAAAAATAAGATAAGTATGCAAGAGCAGACCAGCCTCCACAGGCAGCACCCGTTCACGAGTATGACATATGAATCGCCATCGCTTCGCTCAACCATATTTTAGGGAACGTAACGACCCGACGCAGACGCCACCACCGCAGAGACTAATAAAGAGAGCATGACACACTCAAGATACTCCATGATATGATCTATTTAAATCATAAAGAGAATACACTAAATACTTATTAGAAGACATTTGACATATCAAAATGATGATATAACATGTCACATATAGTAATAATATGTCTTGATAATATCGATTTAAAATTTACAAAATGGCGCGCTTGTGCGCTTCTCCGACTTCCTGTTACACACTTCCGTCCCATTTCTACGAAATCACTCCCACAAATTTTACATATAGAAGGCTAGCGGAAAGATGTTACCACAGATATGTATTGGGTGGATGTTACACATCAAAAAAATATTTTATTGAGGGCTAAGTATACCCACAGGGTATCTTGCTACAAAACGAAACAACTCGACGAAAAAAACGAAACAAAATGAAACAACTCAACGAATTAAAAAAGCACAGAAGAATATTACGAGTATCTCAACGTAGTTTTTCAAGTGCAAGCTCCAACGTTATTTCTTCATTTATATTATGTCATCGATTTTAATACATTTAGACCTTCTATTTCTTTCAATCACTGAAATTGATTCGGCTTTTAAGGTGTGTAGTAGTCTAAAAAGCGTCACAGCGCTCTTTTTTAAAATTTTGTTAATATTGGCGTGCCACGATTCGACGACGTTATTAGCCCTTTGTCGTCGGCCAAACACACTTATTATTCCCATCATTTTTTCTTTCATCCAAGTCCTTTCTACGTATATAAACTTGTTTATTTTATAAATCTCACTTTCGAATTTAATGTGTAATTAATAATAATAATAATCCTTCCAAAATTCCATTTTAATGCTTTCGCCTTTTTTTTTATATATCTATGCCCCAGCAGTGGGGACAAAAAATGAGCTGGTAATGATGATGAATAATATAATATACGTATTATATAGAGCAGGTACCTTGAATGCCCATCCTGTGGTCCTCAGCTTTCACGACCCTAACTGAGGTTTAATTGTAGGCCATTAATTACTTTTCTAGGAGAATGATAATGGCAGGCAAAACGTAAACGTTAGACGATAATAGCTTTAATCAATTAGCATAGTAATCGTAATTATTTCACTCCAGAGATAGTGTTAACCCTTAAACGTGCTGTAGAGGTTTTTTTAGATATTTTATTTATACCAATACGTCTTTATTTCATGTTATTTTCATATTGTTATCGGAATAAAATGTAAAACTTTTTTACTAAGCATAGATTCTTAATATGAACAAATAGATTATGTTTAATAATTAAACATAAAAAAAAATTAATAAAATTTTAAAAATCAAGAAAAACGGTTTGACGGTCTTTCGTTTTACATCGCATAGGAGTGTTAAATAGGGACTGAAAACTGTATAAAGAAATATATGTATGTTATTAAGTATGCTGCTTGTGTTCTTTAACTTAAGCTAGGTGGTTTAAGGGTCCGTATCACGTTAATTAGCTGTCCTCGCGTTTGAACTCCATTTCCACTAACAGCAACTTATTTTTAAAAAAGTGCGCGTTTTATAATATTTTAACAAAAATTTTTACGCTGCAGGATTGTATGTTGAAGTCATGGTTTATTTAAAAATAGTGATATTAGGTGTTATATAGCTATCTGCTGATTACTGGATCTGATGGCGCTGTTTTGTTTCTATAGTAGTAAAGAGGTAAGATAACCATTATCTCCATATAAAGTACGCAAAAGGATTCCATATAAAGTACGCTTCTGCCGTCCGCTCATATCTTCAGTTTTATCATCACTAAGAAATTATAAATTAACGAATTCTAATAAAAAGCTAAGTCAAATGAAATAGTTCTTGTAATCAGCTACTGGCTGAGTATCCTGCACGTTTTCTAAGCTTTTTTTAAAGTTTTACAGTTACAAATCAATGGCAATATATTTAAAATAATATATAAGTTTTATAATAATTATTATTTAGGATTAGTTTTTCGATAAATAACGCTTGTTAAAATTTCAACACCTTAATCGTTATCATTTGTCAGGGGATAGTTTAGCGCTCCAAGATGAGAGTTAGTTTGACAACGTACTTTGTTGCCTCATAAATATTGATGAAGGGTGGAGCTGGCGTGCGACCTTGCACGGAACCGGCGACCGCACGGTGGCTGCGGCTACACGACATACCGTAATCTCAATGCAGTTAAGGCCAACGGATAGCATCCGTCAGCTTAGTGTGAAAAGGATAATCGGTGACCGATTTTTTAGTTGGTGAAAATGAAACGTATGAAATTCTATGTTGCAACGCACACGTGCTAAAAAAAGTCGGTATAAAACCTCGGCGAAAAAATCGGTCCGATTATCGATCCTACAAAAAGTCGGTCGTGGGCGGGCACTGTTGCAAAACCATTTCAGCCCCCTTTATAGCCCCCTAACATCATGAGAGTTAGACTATAAAGGGGGCTATGCATTGGAAATCGGAATCACACTTTGGCAGACCTAGGAAATTAACCTAGCACCTCCGGATATGACGAGTCCACTCGGCCACTAGGGTGATGTTCACTGGTTGATTGACTTGTGAGGGACAGTCTGCATACTGTCTGCCAAAAAAGATGTTACTGAGAACTTTATTTAAGCTAGAGGTCACCCAGTGGTCGAAATTATACTGATTCAGTAATTAAATTCTGATAACAATGAAATAAAAAATATTTATTGTTTCATTATTATATCATTGCTTATACTCATGGGTACATATATAGAAAAAAAAAACAAAAATGCAAAATGTGTCCAAAAAAAACTCCACTCTGTGAAGGCTTATGTTGAATAAATGATTTGACTTTGATTTTGAGTTTGACTCGTTATGTACGTCAAAGCGTTTTAAAAGCACAAAAAAATAGTCTAACTTTGCTCCCATTATGTAAACGAATGCAATACGGATCCTACGTTACTTTTACATAACGTCAATTCCGAACGAAAACGTGAGCCGTCAAGGCTGCGCTGGGACCATGCTTGGATTAAAACGGACACAGTAGAATAATTTCCTTGGTATGTCTTCATTAATTATAAATAACATAAAATCTGTTTACAACACATTGTTGAATTAAATCCCATCGTTAAAAACGCAGATCTTGATAAACACTCCAGAAACAACTTGATCTGTGGTCGTAAATCAGGGTTATGGAGATGATTAACAGTAAAATTACGATAAGGTGTTTGTCTGGTAGTAGCAGCGCCAAAATGATTACCAGTAGGATTTTGATTAGGTCGTTTGCTTGGTGATAGCAGCGCCGGCCCTATGGTAGAGCGAGTGGAGCGGACGCTCTAGGCGCCCGGTGGCAAGGGGTGCCAAAATGGTTAGCAGTAGAATTTGGATTAGGTGGTTTGTCTGGTGGTAACAGCGCCGGCCCTAAGGTAGAACGAGTGCAGCGGTTGCTCTATGTACCCGGTGACAAGGGGCAATACAATGAAAAGCAGTAGGATTTGGATTAGGTGGTTTGTCTGGTGGTAACAGCGCCGGCCCTAAGGTAGAACGAGTGCAGCGGTTGCTCTATGTACCCGGTGACAAGGGGCACCACAATGAAAAGCAGTAGGATTTGGATTAGGTGGTTTGTCTGGTGGTAGCAGCGTCGGCCTTAGGGTAGAGCGAATGGAGCGGTTGCTCTAGGTGCCCGGTGACAAGGGGCACCACAGTAGGATTTGGATTAGATGGTTTGTCTGGTGGTAGCAGCGCCGGCCCTAAAGTAGAGCGAGTGGAGCGGTGAGTGATAACATGCTTTATTTTAATTCTCGCTCTACCCTGATCAAAGTCTAGGGCCGGCGCTGGGTGGTAGTACCCAGAGCTAGACTAGATGGCAACTACTCTAAAATCTATTTTTGCCGCTAAGCAGAATTGTTTTGCATTGATATAGATAGTCGGGTTTAAAAAGTGCTAAATCCAGTGAACATAATACAGAAATAAGAACTGAAGCTTTAGGCAACGCGTCAATGTTACTATTGGTGATGAAAGCGTCCTTGAGCTGCAATGGCCGTTTTCCACATATTTCCATTTACTCGTTAATCGGATTAAGGTAATGCTTCCCTGGGTGCTCACTGCGAGTTTTGAACGAAAATTTGTATGGTATTAAAGCAGCGCCTCCTAAAGGGATAATATTGCTCTAAAAAGAATCGTTTCCGTTAACATGACCGAATGGTGAAAAAATTTCGCACTAAGCGCTTAGAAGTGGAAAAAACATATCAAAATACCTAATTACTGTTATTATGTTGTGATTCGGCATCGCTAGCCGTGAGTGAGGCGGTCTCGACCGTGGCCGAGACCGTGAGCGAGGCCGCGCCGGGACCGAAATGTGGCCGCGCCGAATGGCCCAAGTTACAAACGTTTGGACTCAATCATTAAGTAGTGAAGTTATTTATTACGTTCGACGACCTTCTTAATTGAGTGACTCGCACGCCGGTTTCTGGTGTTGCCATCTCAGAGGTCCTAGGTTCGATTCCCGGTTGGGTCAATGTAGAAAAACTAACTTTTTCTTTAATGAAATGAAACAACTTTTACGGATCAACTCATGTTTATTTTACTGCAGGTAAGCGAGACATGCATAAGGTACAACTCTGCTATAACCGACTTTAAAGTGTATTCTGACGCCCTCTACCAACCGATAGGTTTATACGAAAGGTGTCAGATGACCTTGCGCTAGTAAACCAACTCACTACGAGGTACAATCGACATTAAAGGGGATTAGTACTTCATTTTTTTTTGTGCCCGCTGCCCGCCCTTTGCCTGATGAAAATCGTACCGCAGCCCTTTGCCAGCACAGAATAACTTCACGAGTGAGGCGCGCCGCGTAACCTTGACCGTCTTGAAACCGAAATTTGGTCGCGCCGAATGGCCCAAGTTCGGTCTTCGATAATCAAACATATCGTTTTTCATAATTACATTACCGGCCGCTAAACACGACAGATTTGGATATTCATATTTACATTGCCGGCCGTTAATCATTTGACGAAGAAGTTTGACTTTTTGACTAATCATTTTGAAGAAGGTGGTAAAAAAATTAACTATTTTCCAAACTTGTTTGAGAAAACAAAAATATTATTCCGAAGAGGTTATGTTGCCTGCATACTTCCGTCCCGATCCTTATTTTTTTTTAAAGTTTGCTGATTGCCTCAAACTTTTTGAGGGAGGCGAGAAATTTAAAGGGTATGAGACGAAATACCGTCAGAGGTTTTCCAGAGGGAATGGCGTCACGCACTAGTTGCCCCGATCCGATCCGAACCCCTCGGAAAATCTAGTAGGGCACGGGGACACACCTTAGTGCGTGAGGCCGTTCCCTCTAGAAAACCTCCGAAGGTGATTTGATTCACACGGCTTGAGGAACCCTTTAAGTTTCTCGCCACCCCCAAAAAAGCCAGGTGAAGCTGAAAATGCAGCCCGTTTAAAGCAATCAACAAACTCTCTCAAAAAAAAAAGAAAGAACTAGTGCGTGTCCTCGTTCCCTACTAAATTCTCCGAGGGGTTCGGATCAGATCGGACCGATGATCATTCACATAAATCCACAGTTAGGACATCTTTTATTTTAAGTCTAATTTAAAGTTTATACTATTTTGAATTTTGCATTCACAATCACACTAATATTATAAATGCGAAAGTTTGTGTGTATGTCTTTATATTTGTTGCTTCTTCATTTGTTGCTGCAACGGATGGATGGATTTGGATGAAATTCAGCATACAGATAGTTTATAACCTGGATTAACACATAGGATAGTTTTTATCCCGATATTCCTACGGAAATGAAAGTCATACATACCTTTTCTCTTTATTTGGTTCCACAATTTACTACTTAGCTCCTGGATTTGATGTTGGGAATTTGTTTGTTTTGTTGTTATAGAAACTGTCAAAGCGGTACGAAGTCCGCCGGGGCGACTAGTACTATATAAATTTTACTAATTTTAAAAATTTTAATTTATTTGGCTTTTTATTATTAGACAATTTTTTAATTTTTTTTTTTTCGATTATTAGTTTAATAATGTGTCAGATTGATGAATAATTTATTAATTAAATTATGTCATAGGTAAATATAACACAATATCATACAGAAATACAACTTCTATAAAAACCTAGAACCTAGTATGAAACTAAAAAATGGCGTCAAAAAATTCCTCCGCGTCGCTGTCGACTGGTAATGTACCCAAGAGACTGGCGGCATTGCCACGTTGTATGGCAATGCTTAGCCTCTGGCCAAGGTAAAAGCCAGCCCTTGGGTCATGGGTAGTGTCAACCAGCCGTTTGGAGATGTCAGTAAATAAAACATGAGCACTTGGACCCCATGGCCCGAGGGTTTCAACCCCAAACGGCTCAAAAATATAATTGCCGATAAGGTTATTATACTTTCGCCGCTTGAGGTTTTCTGCAGCCGCAGCAGCAGCACCAGCACAGCACGCTTTGCTAGGAAGATGGGATGGAGCAAGAGTATCGACACAAATATATATATATATATATATATATATATATATATATATATATTAGATATTGATTTATATGTTGAAGGCCTTTGCCTAGCAGTGACTATATATACAGGTTGACTTTTTTATCACCGTCCAAACCTTCTGAGATGACTCCCGTGATACAAACGAACAACTCTTACTATTGGACCAACTCCCTAACTCGAAAATAAAATTCAGCTGTTCCATACAAAACATCAATATTCATCCGAACAAAATGCATCGTTTGCATCACTGCATGCATTCGTTTGTAGCACGGGAGTCATCTCAGAAGGTTTGGACTGTGATAAAAAAGTCAATCTGTATAGGCTATATACTTACTTACTTATTATTAGATATGTATTGTTTCTTTCGTTTGTTTGTATTAATGTTGCATATCTAAATACTTGTCACATAAAAATAGGAATGATTAATCGCTGTTTTCTCAACGCATAGACCGCACTAGTATTACCATTATGATTGGCCAATAATCGTTGCGTTATTACATAACTACGTGCTACTTGCGTGTTTAGCCTGAAGCGCTTCCACGCAACAAATAAATCTTATGGATATTGTTGTTATCATTTAACACGTTTATTAGTACCTTAGGATGAATTATGATCACGGAAATGGACCTTTGTTTCCTTGGTGTCTTTGAACAATTGACAATCTGCCTTGCTTCTTAGCTTGAATTACCTATATTTCGTCAACTACTTCTCCTAACCTGTAATAAGGTTTCTTAATTTTGTTTTAAATGTGCTATATTTCTATAAAAACTTAAAATAGCATAAAAATAATAATAAGTAAGAGTCATATTTTAATTTTATGTAGATTATAAATGGTGTTTTTCAATCATGCTTCACCTGGTATTATTCGTACTTGTAGCAATGCCTTTTTTCTCCTTTAGTTTATGGCTTCGTACGATTAGCATATTTAGCCAGTGTCAAAGTAATTTTTCTTACAAGTAAAACATAAATATACAATATTTCCTTCCAGTATGGTGATGATGAATGATAATAGAAATGAGAAGTGAAAAAGAATATACCCCCCAACCCATTCTGAGGTATCAGTAAAGATGTGGGGCTTTACTAATTCTTCGGGCGGACTTCTTGAGAGAATTATACTATTACTATGAAAAGTGAAGTTGCACTGTTTTGTTTTATTTGCCAACACTCATGCGCTCTTACGAACACTTAACGGTTAATAATCCACCATTATTTCACATTAATATTCGACATAACACAAATTTTAGAAAAAAAAACAAAACCGCAGACATGACTCTTTACTTTTCCGCCAAGATGTCTCATTAGCAACGTTAATACTTGAAGAATCTTTTTTTTTTCATTAGAATAAAAATATATTTACATTCACTCTCTATTAGTCTCTGAGTATTTTTGTATTATTTAAATACAATGTTATCTTTGTAGTCGTGTAACTAGTATTAGTTACAATGGGGGAGGTAAAGTTTTGACTCTACTAGACAGACACAGACATACAAATATACTCGTAGATTAATAGAGAGGTAAAGTTTGTGAGTTTGTTTGTTTGAGGAGGTTAATCCCTAAAACAACTGGTCTAATTCGCAAAATCTTTCACTAAAGAATGCTACATTCCTTGTGGGTAACATAAACTATATTATAATTTGATAAATAAAATGTATGTTTAATGTCCTAAACCTTTGCGGACGAAGACGCGGATAAAGAAAAAACAACCCATAAAACCACATTATAACCACAGATAAAATAAGAGTTTTATTAAAAACTATGTAAAGTCACAAATATGTTTTTTTTTAAATATATTTTAGATTGTGTTCAAGCATAATGTAAAAACCGCACCTAATGAATTTTTAAAATTAATCAAAGTCATATCGTTGTATATATTATTCAACGTCAGAAAATCACATCGATCACTTTAAACCGATAGTTAACTTAATAACAACAGCAGGTGGATTGAATTTTAACATTAATTAACAGGAAACTTACATGCTTTAATATTACATTACAAAATTAATACATTAAGAATATTATGTAGAGTACAGAAAGAACTCGGCTTCACTCAATGTTAAGCAGAACCAAAGTCCAGGATTAGTTTCGTGGTATTGGATTGGAATAGATCGATGCGAAGACAGCTGGTGGAGCTGGATTGTGCCTCACCAGCCATTCTCACCTTAAAAAGACCCTATCATCATCACCAGCTAATTTTTAGGTCCCCACTGCTTAGGAGCCTTCCCTATTATAGATGGATAGGGAGGACGGGCCGTAAACCACCACGCGGGCCCAGTGCGGGACCAACGGCTATACGTGCCTTCCGAAGCACGGAAGAGCTAGAGATCATATATTTTAAGGCACCCATCCGATGACCGGCCTTTGCGAAAGTTGCTTAATGTTAGCAATCGCAGAACGGGCGCTTTAACCACTGCGCCATCGAGCTCTTCAGAAAGACCCCATGTTGGAAGTAGGGTAAAAAATTATAGCTTTTAGTGATAGATGAAGGCCGCCCTTTGTACGACTCCTGTTTATTTTATTTTAACGTGTCTGTATTTTGTTTTTTTTTCTCTGTGTATACAAAGTATAATTTTCTTATTCAGCAATTCAGTAGTTACTAATGTTTTACATAAAAAATATAGTAGAATCACGGCTCGCGGTGGACCAATATCAAGATGGCGGTATTAGCTCATCAAATCTCAACACCAACAGAACACAACCACAGAATAAGGAGACCCCAGAAGATAAGTTTTAATACATACCGCGCTCCCGCAAACAACAATTGGATTATCTCGAATCAGTCTAAGTGCAGCTGTTGCGAGATTACGTGTCCGCGAGGGGTTGTCTATGTGTGCATTACTCGAGCACGCTTGAATGAAGCTTACCTTCTGTAGGTCCCTATTTTGTGTCACGACAACATAAACCACGTGAAAGAAATAGGAGGAAGCCGTTTACCCAACAATGGGAACTAAAAAGACCACATAATTATAATTAAATATTTTTTATGCTATAAAATATTATTTATCGTACACACGCCTGCACACCAACCTTCCATAAGCTGTTAAATTTCCTCAATACACTTTGAACTTTGTGCCCAAGGCCAATGGTTGATAATGTATAAAGAAATATGACAGTTTTGGATAAGTTGACGTGCTGGCGTCTGTGCTTTTATTAATTTTACTGCAGTCCTTCACCGTTAAGTACCAAGACGGATTTGCATAAAAATTATACATTAATTTAATTCAAATGAAATGTGTATCTTTATATAACTTTTAAATACATGTTTGATACTAATAAAAAATACATTAGTATGCTATAACCTTTTTAATATTTTTTTTTCTGATTAGGAAGCAAATACGTCTACTTTACGGTTTCAATAAAAAAATGCAAATTATTATTGACACATGAATAATTGCCAGCTCGATTGTGTTAGGTATGGGTTCAAGACACAGTATTATATCGGAGCTACAGTGATTGAACCACGATATCTCAAATGTGTAAATCAAGGGGGGAAAAAACAAACTACAACCTATGAGCTTTACAAAATAGCTTGGATTAGAAACTCCGTGTTTTGTTCCCGTCTCGTCTAAACTTCGAAATAGGAGTAAAAGAGATAAAACACGAAATAACTATTCGAAGCTCTTACTTTGTTTATTTGTAAGGCGCATAATGTTCTGCTTTACAACGGTTCCTTTTAAACAAATTAATAGGTATATTTTTATTATTATTATTTCGTTTTTAAGTGTTTGCTGCACTGAAGCTAAATTAAATATTTATAAAATTTATAAAATACAGTGAAAAAATCGAACCTGGGTCTTCCGCCATCCGGACGGCTGCACTGACCGCTATGCTACCGAGAAGGCCGACGTGAGCGCTGAATTTAGTCACTGTTTTTTTTAAATGTTTTTTTTTAATGCTTATAGCGGCACTGTCAGTGCGCCATTTATCCAACGGCTATTGCAACCGATGGCTATGCAGATTCATCTTTGCCAGTGAAGTACCACAAAGTAACACAACGCTATAGTAAATTTTTACTCTTTTTTTTAAAGTGCTTGCTGTACTGTAGCTAAATAAAATACAGTGAAAAATTAAACGCCCACCCGACCCAGCCAGGAATCGAACCTGGGTCTTCCGCAATCCAGGCGGCTGCACTGACCGCTATGCTACCGAGAAGGCTGACGTGAGCGCTGAATTTAGTCACTGCTTTTTTTTTTTGAGTGCTAATAGCGTCCATAAGTGCTAATCTATCCAAGTGTCCATAAAAAAAATACTATAGCGTTGTGTTATCAAATTTGTGGTATTTCATCTGCAAAGTGAATCTGCTTAGTCATCGGTTGCAATAACCGTTGGATAGATGGCGCACGGACTGTGCCGCTATTAGCACTAAAAAAAAAATATATCAATCACAGAATTCAGCGCTCACGTCAGCCATCCTGGTAGCATAGCGGTCAGTGCAGCCGCCCGGATTCCGGAAGACCCAGGTTCGATTCCTGGCTGGGTCGGGTGGGCGTTTAATTTTCTCACTGTATTTTATAAATTTTATAAATATTGAATAGGTACGAGATAATAAATCAGTACGATCAAAGAATCTAGCATACCAGCATTTAGCCATCCCCTATATGCGTGGGCACCGCACTGCATAGGCAATGGGTAATTCATTACTGTGCAGGCATCAGCGAGCAAAACACGAATGTGTACCAACTTAGACTCCATACGTTTTGCAACCGTGCGCCTGCATAAATCATCCGTCCAACCTATCTGAGCCTCACATCCAGAAATGCTACCATGTTTTCGTTTAATACCGGTGTTGAATGATTCACGTGCCTCTCTTTGATTTAGATTACATTGCAATTCATCGTACGATTGTTTTCTAAAGTTTACGCGAATACTACACATTGAAATGAGAGAGTCAGGCGACACTGACGCCGTTAAATAAGGTGTTACGGATCTGCTTGCGTTTATTTTACACATTAATTTGATTTAATGCTTTTTTTTTGTAGGCTTGGTCCCAGAAAGCTACAGACCGAGAATGTTTGAAAAAGACAAGGAAGGCCTTCGCCTTGCAGAGGGACGATATAGGAAAAAAAATTTTTTAAAAAAATGTTAATCCTGACGTTTCAAACCCAGAAACCGCACCAGCAAAAGTAGTTTCATTTCAATGTGCAGTGTTCGCGTAAACTTAACGATTTAATGTTTGCTGGATTCGAAACGTCAGCACAATCATCATCATCAGGTCATTTTATGTCCCCACTGCGGGGGTACGAGCCTTCCCTATGGATGGATAGGGAGAACGGGCCATAAACCACCCCAGTGCGGATTGGCGGTTGTTAACGACTGCTAATGCAGTCGGGACCAACGGCTTTACGTGCCTTCCGAAGCACGGCGGAGCTCGAGATGATAAATTTTTGGTCACCCATCCGATGACCGGCCTTTGCGAAAGTTGCTTAACCTCCGCCCTGGTAGACCGGGCGCGTTAACCACTGCGCCATCGAGCTCCTCACCACTGCGTCATCGAGCTCCTCCCATAAACATTAGTCGTAAACGCGAGTAGATCCGTAAAAGTAGTTTCATTTTAATCATCATTCTAATTAATATTTGAATGCAAAAGATTTTTTCTTTAATGCTATTTTTTCTATATTTCTTTCACGTCATTCGTAAGGGAGTTATGTAAATTAATACCATGATAACTCACATAAATCTTCCATAATAGTTGTAGGATAAAGTTGAGATTTGCTTGGTTCTCCCCTACATTACTGCCAGATTTGTAGCTTAAGACTCCCCATTATTTATTCGAGTTTGATCTTCAAAGTCTTAAATCACGCTTACGTTTTCGTTGTCTACTTACAACAACGTAAAGGGAAGAGAGCTTATCAAACTATTTTCGGTTAGCTATGATCTTTTCAATTATGTGCCAAGGTAAATCCATCCAGTAGGTAAATCGAGAAGGAAACGCTTATGACCTTTTGGATATTACGAGTATTACGACACGTGTGACCGTCCATGAATTTTTTTAAATATGTTATAAGAAAAATTCGATTTGTATGCGTCTTGTATTCAAGGTAAGTAACGTTACCTAAATGTGCGACGATGTTTTAAGAGAATTTGTGTAAAGTCGGCAATGCGCTCCCAGTACTATAAGAGTAGTTAGCCTAGCTTGTAGCTTATGTTTATTTATATTAAAGCTACTTCAACAGCATGTTTACAATGACTGACACTGAATACATTTCACTGACAGTTCTGGGTGCCTAGTGCTAGTTTCATTCGCCATTTAATCGCCTAAGCAAACACGAGAATTAGTAAATTCTAACTCTCCTCGTTGTCGCCATGAGACGCAGCTCCAACGTCATACAAATTCTCGGTTTTGGTAACGTGATCGAGTGTGGAGATCTGGAGTGCAATACGGAAGTCCATGGAACATTGTCTTATTTTCAAAAAGATTGCTGCTGGCCGCAGGGTTGTGTGGCTTCTTGTAAAACCTCTCATTGGTAGTCCAACGCAAAGGGCTAGTATAAATTATTAGCGTACTGGTCATGCTTTGCTAAAGCAAAGATGTTGGTTCTATTCATTTCAAAACAACCACACGGCTGTCAACAAAAGCTCTTCCTGTCACGAAAGTATACGAATTGAAGGAGGAGCATTAGGTACTTTAATAAGAGAATTTCTAAAGTCTGACACGTTCTACAAACTCAACTTTTTGCAGACAAAGAACTCGGTGCTTGCCCTTCGTGATCCCGAGCTGTCCCCGCGGCAGAGAAGGGATGGTACTTAGTTCTTTGGTATACCTAGAGGAGGAGAGACCCACAAAGCCTGAAGTCGCATCTAGACCCTACGTATGCGCTAAGCATTTCACCTTGTTTAAGAAAAAAGGTAATATGAACAAAACAGTAAAGGCGTACAAACGTTATCAAAATCTTGCGTCAAATTATGATGTTGTTTTGAATAGTTAAGACTTAAATCGTAGTCACACTCTTCAACGCCCTAAATACATATACCGACTCCCTTCGTCGTGGGTAAATACTTCTTCGTGCTCGGCTTAATTTCCAAGGTTTCATTCTGCATGCATATATAATTATTATGTTCGAGTTTAGCAAAGTTTGTTGTTAGATAACTAGGCTTCGCTATTCTATGCATACGACAATATCAAAGAAGAGCGAATATAGCGAGTTTTTAGTAGGTATGCCCTTTCCTCTCGAAGGGTTCGGTTAAAGTCACACATAACCATCGGCGTCTCCCCGGGCGCAGTGGTATGCCCAATGCAATTTCTCCTATATAAACAAGGGAAGGGTATACTACAGTACCACATTTTAGATTACCATTAGATCTTGAAGACATAAATCCGTCTCTGAAGTAACTTATCTATTGTCTATACAGCGGAGTTCAATAAAATGCAACTTCTATAATCACTCATCGGTAACTGCGTTTCAGGTCTGTAAGCCCTGTGTGGTTGCAACTGTATAAAGATTGTACTTTACTGTGCTATACTGTTAAGCCAAAAAATGATCTACACTTCTTATAGTTTTCCATTGGTGTGGTTTAGTTTAAAGAGTACTAGATTCAATATTCTAAATGCCACACACACACATTTAAAGAATACACTAAACATGCACACTAGTTTAGGCCCAAGACACCGTACTCGTGGAACAAGGGTACGACGATCCGGTTCACACGTGCTCACACGTGCTCACACGTGCACCAGACACAGACATGTACCTGGGCGCAGCTCTCCTCCACCACGGCTCGGTCAACCCGAACCGAGGTTCGAGCCTTTAGAGGTGCCCTCGGGTTGTTCCGCTCCCCGATCCGATCCGAACCCTTCGGAGAATCTAGTAGGGTAACGGGGACACGCCTTAGTGCGTGATGCCGTTCCCTCTAGAAAACCTCCGAAGGTGATTCGTTTCACGCGGCATGAGGAAAAAAACCCTTTAAAAAACCCCGGTGAAGCTGAAAATTCCTTTCGAGGCAATCAGCAATCTTTCTCCAAAAATAGATCCAATAAAATTACAATGTATAGAGGCAGAAGACCAACAGGCTCGATTACATTATTCAGTAGACCTCTATCGACTGAGATAATGATACTGACGATGATGAAGCCCAGAAACTTCACAACGCAAGTTGCTTTCGATTAGGAAGGAATTTTTGAACTTGTAAAATTTTTAGAAAAACTAAAACAGTTAAAAAAGAAAATGTAATTCAATGATTCTCCGTTTACTATAAGTAAGTATATACATACAAACTAATAACGACCTACGTCAATTTGAAACGGAAGCTTATGAATAATTAATGAGTCGTATGGCCGCAGATGAAGTGCCTACCGCTCGTCAAATTTATTCCGATACTAATTATGTTATTGACGGAATTCGATACTTCCGATAACACAGTATTAAAGCACATTGCTAACTATAACGGTGAGATAAGCAATGAGGGCCAATAAGTTTGTTTCCGCTTGGGAACGCCACTTTTTTTTTGTTAATAATGTACAACGGCACTTAGCGTAGTGGCACCGTATTCGACAGTTTGTCACATCATCATCAGCTCATTTTATGTTCTCACTGTTTGTCACATGTTTTCCTATTATCATTCAAATATGGCCCAGCAACTGATTTTAGTATTTAGCAACAGTTTTTTGTCTATTTTTACTATGTTTGTATGTGCCTTATTGTTAATGCCACACAGTGTATATTGTTTCGAATAAATAAAATAATAATAATAATTGAATTGCGAGTGCTGAGGTTAAACAACTTTCGCAAAGGCCGGCCATCGGATGGGTGCCCAAAAATGTATCATCTCGAGCTCCTCCGTGCTTCGGAAGACACGTTAAGCCGTTGGTCCCGGTTAGATTAGCAGTCGTTAACAACCGCAAATCCGCACTGGGCCCGCGTGGTGGTTTATGGCCCGTTCTCCCTATCCATCCATAGGGAAGGCCCGTGCCCCAGCAGTGGGGACATAAATGAGCTGATGATGATGATGATGATAGACCACATGCTTCCGTAGCTCTCATCTCGTAAAATTTTAAGTTTACCAATGTTGTTTTTTAACACGGGCGCCACTACCCTAAATTACGTGGCGAGGTTTAACAAAGTCCGAGAACTGGAGTGTTTGAAAATATTTGAGTGGTTTACCACGCTAACCTCCATAGGTCCCAGTGTAGGCAAACCATTAGGCCATCCTAATGGTTTGCCTACACTGTGGCCTTTCACACCCAGAAATCCCGGCGTGAGAAGTAAATCTTCGGTTTGGTTAGGAATGTTTGTTCTATGCAATGTTAGTAGTAATTGTAATAAACGATTTTTATAATTCATCGTCATCATCAGCCTGTATTAGTTCAAAGCTGGACGTAGGCTTTTTTATAAATCTTGTCTTCTAACTCGCTAGATCTCTGTACCTGCTTCCCATAATTATGTATCGATGATAAAGCAAAACTGTAATCAAAAGTAACACTTATTAAAAAGTATAATTTTGCTACAGTATAGAAAGTTTCATTTGAATTGATTTTTAAACTGTATACTAAAAGTGTATTTTACATTTGGGTATCTCGAACTAACTTCGGGGATGTTTCCATAAGCACGTCTCGATTGTTTTTATGCAATGTATGTACGTATGCAATGTATGTATGTACCTCGTGAACGGGTGCTGCCTGTGGAGGCTGGTCTGCTCTTGCATACTTATCTTATTTTTAATATTATTTACTGTAGTTTGACTTGGTTTTTCTTAACCATTTTTTTTTGAGAGTACTGGAGTGGTACTGTTATGACATTGTGGTAATTGAAATGTTACCTGATGTAAATTTGTTAACTTAGTTTTTTTTTATTTTGTGATATTTTTTTTTATTTACATGTTGTGGTTGTCTTCTATAATTTTGTGTTTATTTGTAATGGAAAGTGTCCTGCTATGATAGGGCATTTTCCAATATTTTTGACGCTGTAAGGGAGAAAAGAGCTAGACACTTTCTGAATTTCTTGCCGGTTCTTCTCAGTACTAGATCTCCCGCCTAGAATAGACTTACGAACCGATGGCATAGTGACATTCACAAGAGCTACTTGTAGCCTAAACTGCATAAATGATTTTGAATTTTGAATTTTGAATTTTTGAATTTTCAACCATGAGAACACAAAAAGAGATGCATCCCCATCATCATTCAAGGTATGATAGATATGTAACATATTCAACTGCTGCTGTATGTTTTACTGCTGCCAAAGGGTTTTTTAATAATTATTTAATGATAATATCGCCTTTTAATTTATTATGTACTCATTTAATTGTAAATCAAACTGGTGGTTGCCCGTGGTAAAATTCCAAGATAGGCGTTTATATATTCGATTGGGAATTTAATTTCTGATTATTGTAAAAAATACTTAATTGACGTAGACAAAGTCGCGGGCAAAGTGCTAATATTAAATAAATGAATATAATATATAATCGTAGGTTCTCACTGTACTGGTATTAACATTTGTACCACTCTATGGTTACCGCTATTTGTTTTATCTAATCTATTCAAATCCGGATAGCATTAGAAAAAAAATATGATATTTCAAACCACTTGTCGATACGTAGAATATTATGTTTTGTCTCATTAACGTACGCTTTAAATCCGAACAGATCAACAAATATGCATGCATGAAGGCAGCGATTATTCATTTGACCTATTTCTCGACTATATTTCCTTGATAACATTTGAATAATTTAAACCACATAGGTACTATGTACTAAATCATTTTTTTTGATAAATTTGTTTTAAGTTAATAAGCTTAGGTTTTTATTAACTTTTAAAAGTTAAAATAAAATTATTGTTTTTCTAAATTGTCTCGGGTCTGGGTGTTTTCTATATACAATAAGTATGTATTTAAGTATTTTAAGTATGTTTATCCGTTGTCTAGTAACCATTTAACGAGTTTCATAACAAAGCTTCTCTTGGGCTAGATAATTGGTGTAAGTGTAGGAAATTTTATTTTTATTTATTTTGTATATTTATTTATTAAAATTTCCAAAAGCTATCCTATTGTCTGTATTTACGAAACAAAGTGTTATGCTTTTTAATATAATATAAGCCTCCAGTTCCCTGTCCAAGAATTATAACAATTGGTTTTCAATTGTTATGTACCATATGTGGTTCATGGGACAGGGAATGGGTTAAATTACTAACGTTTCAACGTTTACTTACATTTACACTGAAAACAGAAAATTTTATTTTCAAGGGAAATATACAATACAATGTAATACCTACAGAAAATATTATATTAAATTACCTATACAAAATTTGATTATCCATTTTTGTGGATTAACCAATCACTACGAACATTTGCTATTTCTAAACCGAAACAAAAAAAACACAACAATTAAGTACGATGTTGACTTCTTGGCGGGAAAGTGAAGAGTCACGTCTGCAGTTTTGTTTTAATTTCTAAAATTTGTGTTATGTCGAATATTAATGTGAAATAATGGTGGATTATTAACCGTTAAGTGTTCGTAAGTGCGCATGAGTGTTGGCAAATGAAACAAAACAGTGCAACTTCACTTTTCAAATTCTCTCAAGAAGTCCGCCTGTGGAATTAGTAAAGCCCCACATCTTTACCTTTCTTTATCATACTCGAGGGGTTGGGGGGTATATCATTTCTCACTTCTCATTTCTATTATCATTCATCATCATCATCATACTGGAAAGAAATATTGTATATTTATGTATTACTTGTATGGAAAATTACTTTGGCACTGGCTAAATGTGCTAATCGCACAAAGCCATCAACTAAAAAAAAAAAAAAGTACGATGTTCTGAATTAAATTTATCTTACATGAAAAATCTCTCATATTTAATGGACATGGGAATTTGTATTCAGTTGCATTCGAAAATGTGACGATTACCGAGACACATTAAGAAAAAAAAGCATTGTTGCAATGGCAAAATTGCAACTCACTTCATTTGTCATGCGCATATACCTGGTATAGAGCCGTATGCACCGGCTTATCGTAGCCTTGTTCTACGAGGACGGTATCTTGGGCCTAAACTAGTATGCATGTTTAGTGTATTCTGTAAATGTGTAGTGGCATTTAGAGGATCGGGCGGGGCTTGTCATCAGCCGGTGATTCAATGCCATATAAAGTCTTGTATTCGTTAACGCAATCGAGTGGTAAATAAATCTCGCAGTAATTACTCAGGTACACTTATAACAAAGCAGGGAAAACACATGGCGGGGGAAATGAGTACAAATACATGGAGATTCACCACTTGTAGCTTAGTGGTTACTCACACGTCCCAGACACATTGGTTTTGGGTTCGACTCCCAGTGGCGTATACATTTTTGTTATGTTTTTTCTCGGTTAAGGTCTATTTCAAAGTCCGCTTGGCTAGCTACCGTATCGAAGTGTGTCGTCATAACATTGACGTGTTCCGGTAATAGTTAAGATAGGCTGTACCTTCAGGCTTTCAAGCCTTACAGTCACGTAAGATCAGTTGAGATGAGGATAAAAAGCTATCCCGACGTGGCATTGAAAAAAAAACGATGTGCACGACAATTAGAAATAAAATTAAACGACAAGGTTGGCGTCTTTTAGAACAGGCGTTCAACTTTAAAAAAGGCAATCAACCAATTATTAATTATTCTTAAAATCTCTGTTTCTCATTGGACGTGAAACGTAATAACAGCATATAACGGTTTACAAAACTCATGAAAACGTACGAGAGGACAATATATTGTGCGTGTGTGCGTGCGTGCGTGCGTAAGTGTGTGCGTGTATGCGTATGTGCGAGCGTGCGAACATGGCTGCGCGTACGTGTGTGTTTGTCTATAGACGGTTAAATTAATAAAAGATTTTTTAAATTATTATAGCACTTTGGCGCTAATCGATCTAATGCTCGTAGTCAAACGTTGCGGACATAATATCGACAGCTAAGTGCTGACATTAATCATAGTGTGAACGTTCCAAAGCTGTTACATAAAACAAACAACATGCCACTAGCATACTATAACAGCTGAGCGATTGATACCGAACGCTAATTGCGGGAATGTGCTTCATTAGGTGATAGAAAATTGGACATTTTAATTATACCTCTTAAATTATATTTTATTTTAATAATGGCCTTTGAGAACTTACAAAAACTTTGTTAAACTTTTTTTTAGTGATTCTTATGTTCACCTTTAGTGTTGTTATTGTTATTTATAAAAAAATCCACAGATCTCGTGCTCTACACTTGACTTGAAAGGGCATTGAAAATGTACCTACTTGTTATAGATTATTCAAAAAATAAAAAAAATTTAAAACCAACTTTTTCAAAATGTTCATCTTAAAACCCTTCGAATTCCGCGTCTTTTGAGCTCTCATACATCCTCGTGGCCGCAAACTTGCGGCTAAGGGCACCTCTACAGCCTCAACCGTCACTAATATCAAAAAAAGTGTAATAAGGTAAAATGTTCCTTAGTTCAATACCGAGGTGCTTTTTTTTAATTTTTTAATTCAGTTCCGTTCTTGAGATATCGGGAATTTTCTGAGAAAACACACGATTCATCGGTCAAAAAAAGTCGGTTTTTTTCAATATCCAAAAAAAAGTTTTTGACTATTCCAAAATATTTTTACATAATTTTAAACCCCTTCGAATTCCGCGGCTCATTTTCAATGTTAAAATTGCGTCTGGGAGACGCGTTAATAAAAAAGCGGGAGCGGCTTCAAACAAAACACGCTCGCTCAACTCGCTCTTAGATTGAAAAGACTTGTAGCGTAGGACGTGTCAAGTTTTCTTGTTCCTACACTCTGGCCGCCACGCTGCCCGCTCCCGCTCCCAAATGGGCCTCTAACTGGGAACTCCCCACCCACGAGAGGTTTCACTCGAGCCGAGGGCCTACCTTTACTACACTCGATGTCCGACCCGAAAGCTCTGGATTATCTAGTATATCTATACAGACACCTGCATATCGACCTATTCAATATTGTAAAATTTCTTCAATAGATGTTGAATCATATTCAATATACATAAAGTTAAAATTATATTGAGGAAATTTGGCAGTTTGTTATAGTCTGATGTGCAGGCAGGTGTACCTTTAAAAACAAACGAGTTTAATTGGTCATTGAGACTTAAGGATGTATAAGTACGAAAAAGAACTCTGGTCAACGTAAGTATGTTATGCATACTTACGTTAAAATGATCTTTACAACAAAATACAACCGATAATGAAGATACGTTATCCCTTCTCATCATCTTACACCATTTTTTCCTACTTTCACATCGCGTAGAATACGAAAAAAGACTTTATCGGGTGTACTAATAATAGTGATTTTGCACTTCGGTACCATACAATACTTGTAAGAAGGTTTTTTTACTTCTTCCATGATTTGTATGGCAATTAAAACTGAAAATAATTATGAAGTAACTGAAACGCTATTGTAAACAAACACGGGACACAACCAATGACGTCATCAAAAGCGCGCGCTAAATGGTGGCGTTTGAACGGCTCAAATTTATTAAATGTTTTAAATTTTATTTTGAAAAATAACTTGACGATTTTCAAGCCTATTTATAGTTTTTTACTAATTTAAAAAAAAAAAATTAAATTAAAATTTCACTTAATAATTTAATATTTAATTAATAAATTAATAAGATGTAAATAATTAATTTAAAAAATAAAAAAAACATGCATATTCCGTATTAAATATATCGTTATCTTTTCTTGACAATAAGGAAAATCAAGGAAAGGTGGCGGGGAATCACTGGCACGAACGATATTTTACCTGTTTTATCAGTAAGGATAATGTGACAATTAATTGTCTTTTACCTGCACACAAAAATACCTTGAGGATAAATGAAGAGAACGAATAGTAAGCTTCAAATCGAACTGCTGTTACATATACATTTTACACAAACTTTGTTGCAAACATATTACAATTTGGAAATGTGTTATTAAAATCCTACGAGCAGGATTCGAAGCCGCACCCACAGGACATGCCGGGTTAGATGACACCAACTATGCTAACGCTAGAACCATTTCCTTATCGGCAAGGAGACATAAAATTATACGACATTTTATTATGTATTTGGGAAATAATCTTATATTAGGAACCAGAACATTTCAGAAAGGCTATAATAGAACGACCAGACATGTTTCCGCATAACAATTATAATAATAATGGGTCTATCCTATATCTATATGCCGCTGCCGGTGGCAACCTAGGTTAAGTTTTTTATAATATTTTATATTGTAAATATGCTTTTATATAAAATATTGTAAAAACAATTTCTTAAGGAATACATTTAATTAAGAGAATAATAATAATATAATAATAATAATAAACTTTCCTACACTCACACCAATTATCTAGCCCAAGAGAAGCTTCGTTATGAAACTCGTTAAATGGTTACTAGACAACGGATAAACATACTTAAAATACTTAAATACGTACTTATTTTACATAGAAAACACCCGGACCCGAGACAATTTAGAAAAACAATAATTTCGAAATTTCCTCGTATGTTTTACGTTTTTTCTCTCCATATGAACCTTCCTCAGACTTCATCAAACACAACAAAAAGAAATCAGCCAAATCGGTTCAGCCGTTCTCGAGTTTTGCGATTAGCAACACATTTAGCGATTCATTATTATTTATATAGATTAATCAACCATTTTCAATATCAATTAACTAAGACTGCCTCAGTAGCCATGTGGCACAGTGCTCGGCTTGATATACGGCGGTCCCGGGCTCAATTCCCAGGATGGAAGTGTGTTTCGTATTTTCGGCCCAGGTTTGTGATCACCAACCCACATTTAGCAAACGTGGTGATTAAACTAATGATGACTTGATTTCAATGTGGAAAGCCTCTTCGTCCTAACCCTCGTTTTAACCACCTCTGTGGTCTAATTTTTAAGACCACCGATCTCAAACCCAGAGGTCCCGGGTTCGATTCCCAGTAGTGTGGTGGTAGGGCTTGTTTGTCTGCCTGGCTAACTACCATCATCTTATCTAAATGTGTCGCCATAACATCAATGTTTGTAGCATTGTTGTTCCGGCATCTAGAGATAAGATGCTGGTGACCAGTTGTGGATTCCGGGTGAAGTACCCTTCCACTATTGGCCTTATCAACACTTAACATTAGGTGAGATGGAGGCACAGTGTTTACTAAGATATTATTTTGAAAAAGTATTTGCATTGGGACAGTATAGGTAAGCAAAATAGTGAAGTAAAATAGCCTATATACGATCCCACTGCTGGGCGAAGGCCTCCATCATTGAAATCAAGTCATCGCTACAACTGATAGGCATTGGTTTAATCACCACGCTTGCTAAATACGGGTTGGTGATCACAAACCCGGTCTAATATGCGTCGAAAAATCCGAAACACACTTTGCCCAACCTGAGAATTGAACCTAGGACCTTCGGGTATAGAGCCGAGCGCTTTGCCACTCGGCCACCAAGGCTAGTGGGGCAGTATAAAGGCTATTTTACCACACTTAACCAAGACATTATCTCTAATCGGCGTTAATCGTGATCCAGTGCAAATTAAATGAAAAGTCCTTGCAACGACAGTCGCAATTGCTCCGCTTTCATAGCTTATTATTGAGCTATGAAAATTTATATGATTAGCAGTCGATTGATTTGCGACAAAAATAATTGTTTCTCGCCGTCATTATTTGAAGTTTCCGTGATAGTTTTCATTGAGTTATTTATGGTATTTATAGTTGTTAAAAAAAGTTATTGTCAACTTACTTTACACTTAAAATGTTTTTGTTTTGTTTATATATATAATTTTAACGCAAATTTTGTTGCGATACAAATTACAAAAACACAATGTTGAAAAAATTTCCACGAGCAGGATTTGAACCTGCACCCTTCTGACATACCGGGTCAGGTGCTCTTCCAATTGAGCTATCGGGGTTCTAACCAGCCCGCCGAAATTATTCAACACTATTTACTTTTTTACTTTGAAAGCCAAAGGCGCCAATTCATTCATTCGGCGGGCTGGTTAGAACCCCGATAGCTCAATTGGAAGAGCACCTGACCCGGTATGTCAGAAGGGTGCAGGTTCAAATCCTGCTCGTGGAAATTTTTTCAACATTGTGTTTTTGTAATTTACTTTACACTTGCTAAGTTTAAGTTAAATTCTGTAGTGTCCCAAGAGTAGGTATATATCGTGTCCCAGACAAGGACAAAGTCTCATTATAACAGTACATCTTAATATTAGTTTACATTATCTCGGTATTAGACCGGTTCTTAATCTAAAGGCATCCGCCCGAGACGAACACGCTGAGAAAAAAATACATTATATTCAACAACGTGACGTGACATTGAATCGAAATATTGTGAGTATAGGTACTACAAATTATAAAATTAAAATAATAATACAATCATATTATGGCTCCGGATACTGCTATATATATACTATAAACCATTGCTATCCAACTTCAAAGCAGAGGTTTCCTTTCCGTCTCTCCATTTATCTCTATACAGTTAAACCTCCATTTCCAATAAACATAAACTCATAATCTAAAATCTTAATGAGCTATTTAAGCCTGAAGCAGTATTAATCGGATGCATACCAAATTTAGTAGAACCACGAAATAAGGAGACCCAGAAGGCAAACTTAATTAATATTACACGTTTATGCATCAAACATTACACACACACACACACGCACGCACGCACACACGCACACACGCACGCACGCACGCACGCACACACACACACACACACACACACACATTCAGAAATGGCATCTTTACACATACACACAAAATTTATACACAAACGACATACTTACACACAACTCTAAACTGTATTCTATAGTAATTCTGATTTGCTTCATTTATTTTACTTACTTAAATTTTAATCGTTTTCTTTTTTTCTTTTTTCTTATACTAAATTACAATAACTACTATTTGTACTTTGGCCGTAAACTACAACACACTATTACAAATCGTCTACTTCCCCATAGGACGGGCTACGCGTAGTATGGAGGATTATATGTTGTAAATTTGTACGTTAACTTGTTAATAAATCATTTCATTTCAAATAATTTCACATACCGCACTCGAGCAACGCACACATAGACCCACTCTAAATACGGAACCTCAGAACATCGGACCAGTCCGAGTAGGGCTTCCGATCCCGCAATACCGAGATATCGGTAATCCGAGATCCCGCTTCATATTTCAGTCCCGCGCGTTGCGGAATTACAGGCGCGGGATCCCGCGTGATTTGCGGGACTGGAAATTTTATGTTCTCTTCGCAAACAGTTACAATTGAATGCTAATAAACTGACCAAACTAAATAATTAGTTCTGACAACATTCAGTGCGTTTTGAATTGTACTTGATTGATTTGTTTTCTTTACATACAGAAAAAAAATGTTTAATACAGTGTAATTTGATTGATCTCATGCATTAGCATGTAATAATCGTAAAACTTTAATAAAAGTAAAGAAAGTAATGTTGATTCATTAGTTGTTTTATTTGCCTTTTAAATAATAAATAAATCAATAAAATATAATTACTTATAAATCTTATATGCGGGATCTCGCGGGATTGAAAATTCCTACTCCTGCAAATACTGAGATTGAATATAAGCTGCGGGATTGGAAGCTCTAAAGCCGAGCCCCGCTGTTGCGAGATTCCGTGTCCGTGAAACGTTGTCTACGTGTGCGTTGCTCGAGCGCGTTTGTATGAACCGTACCTTCTGCACTCTCCTCCTTTTGTGGTAGAGCCAACAGCTGTTGAGCGAGCGATCGTATTTCCTCTGCTCCAAATGTTTGCTCGGGGGCACGATGCATCCACACGATTGGACTTATTCGTGGCGCAGTGTCACCGAATATTACTTAGGGCGATTTCATGGTTCAAAATCGAGTTACAGGCATATAGGTAAATGCGTCAACTGCTAGTACAGAATATGATATAATTTTGTCATCTAATTTGGTCATCCACCCAGGGCTTATGTTTTGGTCCGTGAGAAATATGAAAAGTATCTACACCCATTTTACAACATTTTATTTTATTTTTACCACATGAATTGCAATAAATACCTTTGACTTTGACATCTTTTTGAATACCTTTTTGAGATGAGAAAATAAACAAAAATAAACATGTTAATTGTTTCTAAAAATCAGTTTGCCTTAGATGTGCACTACGCACAGTGGCTAACGCGCCCTGTCTGCTATTGCTGAAGTTACGCAACTTTCGCAAAGGCCGGTCATTGGATGGGTGACCAAAATGTGTCCTCCGTGCTTCTGAAGGCACGCAAAGTCGTTGGTCCCGGCTGTATTAGCAGTCATTAACAACCACCAGCCAGTGCCCAGCAGTGAGGACATAGAATGAGTATAAATTCACATTATATACATACAAGCACATACATACACATTATTATAACACAAAAATGAATAAAATGAGCATAAAATTAATTACACTGTTACAACTACACGACTCAACAATTACGTCTCGTCATCATAGCCCACCACCTTGATTAATGCGGGATCGTGGGTACCCTGGGTTTCGTTATGGGGGATTCGAATCCCGCTAGTGTAGTGTAGTAGTTAGTAGTTTCAACACTTTTTACAAATTATAAGTAATTTATTCGCAACAAAATTTGCGTAAAATTATAAAATTTTCCAAATGTACCTATATACTTAAGCATAATCATTGTTGTCTCCAATTTTGTCGTTTCATTTGGAGAATACGAACGCTTCGGTAAAGTACAAGGCACGGTTGGTTGTTAGCACTCGACATTTACATATATCACGCGTGTAACTTGGGAACGTTCACGGATTAACATAACAGACATATTTCAATGTGGTGCCTTTATTTAGTATAGTTTAGTGCACAATCTGGTTGGAAACGCATAGATAATTAATACAACTAGTAATAAATACGTAAAAAATTAAAAATACAATTGGAATAATTTTTTTTATTTATTCATCGAAGTAAAGACGTAAAATTAAATTAACTAAAAAAAAAATTGATGCAAAATACCGTACCTACCTGACGCAAGCTTTCTGGATTGGTTTTACGACAGTTATTAAATCTGTGTCAATTAGCGCATTAACAATGCTTTAAATTTAATAGAACTATTTAAGCAAGCTTCTACAAATTAATAACGTCTATCTAGAAACATTCTCAAAAGAGTTTTTCTTAATATATATAAAGAAATGTAACTTACAACTTACAACGATAGTTTATTTTAATTATGAAAATTACCAACGACAATGATTTTCTTATAACAATACTTCTTCTTGTTATACGATAAAAAACATCTAATTTTAAAAGTTTTTTTTTCGTGAGTTTACTGATTGTCTTAGACGGCATTTTCAGCTTTTTTTGGGGGCGGCGTAGACCGTAAAGGGTCCCTCAAGCCGTGTGAAACGTATCACCTTCGGAGATTTCTAAAGGCAACGGCATCGCGCACTAGTACGCGTCCCCGTGCCCTACTAGATTCTCCGAAGGGTTCGGATCGGATCGGGAGCGGAACAACCCGAGGGCGCCTCTAAAAGCTCGGACCTCGTCTCGGGTTGACCGGGCCGTGGTGGAGGGGAGAAACGCGAATAAAAACAAAAACATTGACTGAACTTATGAATCTACCAGCCTAGCCTAACTCGAGCTTGTGAACTTCACCAAGAATCCTTAATTACTGAGGAACGAGCTATCTTATCTCTATTGTAGGAACCACGTCGGAACACATGCACACACATTAAAGGTAAAACAAGCCCTGCCACCAACCGAAACGAGCACAAACATGAACCCCGCTGGTAATCGAACCCAAGGCCTCTGAGTCGGTGATCGGTAATCTAACAACTAGATCACCAAGTTCTTTTCAACTTAATTTTAATAAGTGTTAGTACCTAATTATAAAAACTTTATTATAACAGATAGACGTTTTAAAATAACTTACAGATTTAGTAAAGCAAACTTACAGGTATCGATTTAGTAGCTGATTTTTAACAAGTTACTTTCAGGGTTCATTTATTGTTCAGAGCCGAGGTTCTAGCCCTTAGAGGTGCCCTTAGGCTGTTCTGCTCTCGATACGATCCGAATGCCGCTGAGAATATAGCAAGGGACGGGGATACGCTGGCGTGATGGCATCTCCTCTAGAAACCCTCTTAGAATGTAGCAATCACACGGCATGAGGAACGCTTAAGTTTCTAGCCACCCATAAAACCGGTCGTCCGGTTACGCTGTAACGACCAATTGTGGCCAAAAGCAATCTCTATCCAAAAAAAGTTGATGAATGAGATTTGTTTAATGGTAATAAATAAATAGCTATTTCCTCAGTTACATGTGATTGGAGTATAACAAATCTACACACGTCACCTGCTGACAGCGACGTCCGCAGTTGCGTCCTTGACCGACAGTGAGACCGCACAGTGCTAACTTGTGCTGAGTTCAGTTTCAACTGTCACTTAGCCCGCGAAGAAAACGGACTATATTAGACAAAATAAACATAAACAATGCGCAGTGACTCGTGCGCAGTGAAGTGGAGCGGTGCGCGAGCCATTTTGTGTGTGCGTTTGCGTTTTGTTTTTGTTTTTTTAGCGGTTTTGTTTACTCGTGATGAGGGATCTGAATGGTGAGTCTTTTTTTATTGTGTAGAATGCGTTTTGTTTTTGATTTTTTTATTGTTGATGTAAAAGTTTGGTTCTCCAATTTAGAACTAACGATACCGTTCGTTGCTTTGCTTTGTTTAATTAAGATTTATTTAGTGGATGTGACAATAAAAACCTAAGAAAAAATAAAGCAAACAGGATCAAATTTAATTATGTACTTAAAATATTTAAAATGTTCAAGTACAGTTTTACTTCACCATATAAAGTGGATGACGTTGCTTAGAAGAAAAAAATCACAAAAGTCCAATTGAACTTTGTAAGTTTTAATTTCTGTGTAAAATATTGGAAAAATTTCAAACCCTTTTTATACTCTATAATGGATGACGTTTCAATAACAAATTTACCTATCTTATAGTTCCGTACTTTCCTAAGCCGACCCATTTAGATCGTTCGCTCTGTATTTCAAGTCAGTTGAATAGCGTAGAGAGCGTGTAAGACCTAGAAAGCTGTGTTAACACTTAGACAATGACACCGGCTAAAGTTTCACCTAACAATGACACCGGCTAAAGTTTCACCTAACAAGCTATAATAAACTTGAAGCTAAAAACTTCAGTATACTCTTTTCATAGCCTTATTGCTTTTACTATAAGAGTCAAAACTGTATGTAATGTGACATAACTTAATATCTTCAAAGAGATGTCGAATTGCACATAGTTCTATCAAGTATTTTTAGCCACATAAATACCTATTATTTTATGTTAGTTATAGTAATCATACAATGCTATTTTTTGATTCTTGAAAGAAAGAAAAAAACCAATACGAACTATTTGTTTTTTTTAAGTTACAAGGTAACTTATATTCAATGTTTTTATTGCCATGTAAATAGGGTTATTGTTTGGCATAATTAGATTTCTAGATGGAATGATACTATCTATTTCTGCGGCAGGTATTATAATTTCGTGCCTCATGTACTTTTAATGTAAAAAATAAATTAACATCGTGAGTGATTCAGTGATTTAAGGAAAGAGAAGATTTCTCTCGCTATTAATACCCGTAAAATAATTAAATTTACAAAAGGATTTCCCCAACGCACGACGTGTTACTTGCTTTTGTACCATAAATATTTTTATTTAATTTACTTTAATTTTCAATGATTCGAAGCTGTCAGCGCGTTTAAACTTCATTTAAATTTCAAAATATACTTCGAATTGGTTTAGTTATTGGTTTTGGTTTACTTATATTATTTAGTTGCGGTGATCTTTTTTTTATTTTACTTAAATAGTAACCATACAAATAAATATTGCCCTTAATTTTAAATATTCCATAAACTGATTCTTATTTTATTTAGTTGATTGAATTAGTGTGAAAAAATCACCGTAATTTTAGAAATTAACTTGAATAAAAAATTCTATACGTAGATGTTAAAATATTTAGGAAAAATATTTGTTATCACCTAATACGTGCTCCAAAATAATGTAAGAACATTTCCTTCCAATAATTATTCTCGAGGAGCTCGATGGCGCAGCGGTTAACGCGCCCGGTCTGTAGCATATTGGGTAAATTGCAGAATTACCCACTTCCCTAGCCCAGTCTTCACAAATGCCTTCTACTTGAAACTAGAATTATTACTTGGCCACCATCCGTGGACCTGACATTGGGAAAGTTACTTAACTTTCACAATCGTAGCATGTACACTAGCTCCTAAGTCCCAAGCCACCGAGGCCCAGGTTAATATCTTCTTTCCAAGAATCACAAGGCCTTTTTTTACTTATCTCTTAAAAGACGGAATGTGTTAATTGACCGTACAGAAAGTCAACATCGTAAGTAAGTAAATATGAGTGGGTATAATAAGTAGAATCCATATCATAGGTTTTCGGAAAAAAAACTCAGCAATTTACATGGAAGGAATTAACAATAGTCAATGTCCATATCAATATTGTTACAATAATAACATAATAGGTTTCTCAAATTCTTGTTTTTCCTATAAATCGCGTTCGGAAGGCCAATGTCGTTACTTCTTTAAAAGCTGTTCAGTTTCATGCAACCATTTTTCATCACAGCTAAAAAAAACCAGATACCCTGAATGAGTAGGAAAATAACAGTTTGGACGATGGTTTATTCCATTAAATTGTCTTTCACTTTTGACACAATAAAACCCGCACTCAGTAGTAGATACTGAAAAAAACACTTGAAACATGAGACTATTACAAAACCAATAAATATTCTCAGTTACATTCTCACTAAATTTACAGGCTTTGAATCAGTTTTAATTATAGGTATCTACTAAACATAGGTCAATTTAAATGCAAAACATCTGATGAACGAGTCTACTCAATAACTATTAGAAGTGTTCGTTTTAACGAATGACTTGCACATAGACTAACCTTTTATTTTAATTTGTAAGTAAATACACTGCAATTACCTACTGTTCATTTTAACAACAATTTAGATTGGTTTTCTTGAATACCTTGAATTTGTTTTGCAAAGCGTCGTTTAGATCATTGTAAGTTAATTATTGTATGAAAAGAATTTTCATTTCTGACACATTCAAGACCTATACAAACTTTTGGAGACATTGTACTGTTTTTCTTAGGTCAAAAAGTGCCTAGCGCGTAACACGGTAATATGGATACGAGAATTTGCATATCGAAGCAGCGCCTCCTAGTGACAAACGAGGACAGTTAAAACTTGGCAATATATTTTCTTGTTTTCATTATCGTGATTGAATGGAAATGGAACTCGCTCACCATTGTCATCACCACAGATATTGTCATCACGGTAAGCTACGCGGCAATAAATAATTTAATGCGACCTATTTTTATTAGCCAGACATTTATACACAGCCACCATACGCAAAACATACATTACTACTAACATCGCTTTTAGAAATTGTATATAGTTTAACAATTATGAAACTACTGTTTCATATAGTTCAAGTAGAACTGCCCTTTAATTTACAACTGCGTTCCATAGATGGCGGTAGGGTGGGTGCCCGCTGAATCGCGCTATCGAGGTTGTTAGGGGAAAACATGGGGTGAAATTCGTGTGCCATATTCAATAGAATTATTGAAAGCAATAGTCCCGTTTGTACTTGGCGACTAATGCTTTCACATAATTTGGCTAAAACAAAACTTAGACCCTACAAGGCTTACATACTGTGTGTAGTCGGGTATGTAAGTCGCTACATACATGGTTAACCATATATGTATGTATGTGATGAATTTCTCCATATTGTTAATTATTAAATCTAAAACAGTAAAACACACTTTGCACGTCAGAATTGAACTCTTTAACTTTAACTTTAGATTTCGGTGAAGCATATGGTCGTCTACAAAACCATACAACAGAAACAGTACAAAATATTCTAAGGCACAAGCACACAATACTTTAGTATATAGGCTATTTATCTATACTTTTAATAAAAAGGTAAAGATGGTGACTTTGTTTATTTTAGGAGTGAAATCTCTGGAACTATTGGTCCAATGCCAAAACTTCTTTCACTGATAGAGTGATAAAGTCCTCGCGGGTAACACAGGCCATACTTTATCAGCCCGTATCAGTCCACTACCGGGTGCCTAGTGTGAGTTTTATTAGCTATCTGTATTCATTCGATTACGTTTACGAAAACGAAAATTAGTATGGCATTGAAGCAGCGCCTCCTGGCGTCATACAAGAAAAGTTTAAATTTTGCCATACAATCTCGTTTTCGTTAACGTGATCGAGTGGCAAATGAAACTCGCACTAGGCACCCTGAACCTGATCTTCGACTCTTTTCATGTAACTCTTTCATTTTTTTAAGGTCTTCTGTTAACCCTCATTTCATGTAACTATCTATTTTTCTAATAATAATAAAATAATCAATCATACTTATTATTTTATTCATTTAAGTTTCTAAGGCCCTTTATGAGATATTGTTGTTGCTTTGCGCTTTTTGCCGGTTCTTCTCAGTACAAGACCTCCCAGAGTAGACTTACGAACCGATGGCATAATGACATTCATAAGAGCTATTTGTAGCTTAAACTGAATAAACGATTTTGAATTTTGAATTGAATTTTGAATTATCTGAGATCAAGGGCAAAACTATTTATTATTCATTATATAAAACTATTTTATTATTCTAATATAATTTTCGAAATCTTTGTATTTTAGATATCTATTAATGAAGGGCAGTTACGAGATTGACATTTAAATAATTATAAACTGAATGTATAAATTGATTACTTTGTTAAAAGACTTTTTTATATTAAATAATTCACAATTATTAGTGCACTTAAACAAAAGCGACACATCATCTGCAAATAGCATACATTTTTGGTCTGCTATTCTAGGTAAGTCATTGATATACAGCGGGTTAGTTGAAACGAGGCACATATTAAGGGAGGATATTAGGTATACGATTCCCAATCCAATTCATTAAAAAAAAAAACTTATTTTTGACATAATTATCCTATTAAATAATTTAGCGTATACACTAAGCGCGGGAAAAGATCAAATATGTGCCGACTGAATGAAAAACGGGTTACACCAAACACGACAGCTTCAACCATACGCGTAATTGCGTCGAAAGCGCTAGGGTGCCCAAACATTACGGGAAATATCAAGAAAGGAGGACGGGCGTTCTAGCTTAGGAGCCAATAACAACATGCGATATATCGTTGGAAAGGACTTTTTATGTACTTTAATTATTGTTATGGCGGGAAGTACCAAATCACTGTGTGGAAAAAGTTATGGCACAATAAAGCAGACTTGAACGGAAATATTATTTTTTTCAGAATTTAATTATAAATTGGTTTAACAAGCATTACGTCATTTTATGTAGGTACTAAAACTTAGGTAGTCTGTGCAGACAAAAATATCAACTGTTGTCAAAATCCGCAGGCGCATCTAAAATGCACTTATTGCTAATTAATTATACTGACGAGCCATCCTTAACAAGGGATTGTAATAGGATATATCAATTTTTTTGTTTTTTTTCATAAGTTTGTAGGGCAAAAGTATTTAACATAACTGACCTGCGTGCGCTATACTTCATCATCATCATCTGCTCATTATATCTCCCCACTGCTGGGGCACGAGCCTTCCCTATGGATGGAAAGAGAGAACAGGCCATAAACCACCACGCGGGCCCGGTGCGAATTGGTGGTTGTTAACGACTGCTAATGCAGCCGGGACCAACGGCTTTACGTGCCTTCCGAAGCACGGAGAAGCTCGAGATGATAAATTTTTGGTCGCCCATCCGATGACCGGCCCTTGCGAAAGTTGCTTAACCTCAGCACTCGCAGACCGGGCGCGTTAACCACTGCGCCATCGAGCTCCTATACTTCATATTGAAAGTAAATTGGGAAAGTAATTCAGGAGTGTCTAAAAGATAATTAATGATTTTATACTGGTATATGAATTCTACGGGATTTTCGACGGGTGTCTAGCTTTTTTACATTAAATTTAACTAACCTAATTTCGTAATTATAATTGGTACGTCCCAACTGTAGGCGGCAGCACGACATCCGCAAACACTTCTTCTGTACTCACTCTATTTCATCAACTTGTCCTTTGTAGTGCGGTGACCAAATAGGGCTGCCGTACTCTAAGATACTTCTGATAAGAGTACAGAATAGGTATAGCAAAGTGTGGGGTTTCTTGAAAGCTCTTGTGGACCTAAAAACAAATCCAAGGAGTTGATTTGCTCTTGTTGTGATGTATCGATAGTGTAGTGCCCAGATCTCTAACAACATTGAAACTTGTGAGAATAAGTCCATAAATCGTGTAATCATTAACATACATACATACATACATACATATAATCACGCCTCTTTCCCGTACCAGAGACCAATTCTTTCCACTTGCTATGATCCTTACATACTTGTTTCGCTTCGTCCACTTTCATTATTCCCTTCATACATGCTCTTCGGTTTAGGGTACTCTTGACCTGGCCTTTTTTCAAGACTATAACGATCCTATTATATTTATTTGTAAACGTAATTACAGAGCATTTGTCGATGTTGAGATGCATATAGTTTGTCTTACACCAGCTGGAAATATTATTCAAATCCCCCTGCAATAGATAGCAGTCATTCGGGGAAGAAATAGTTTTAAATAATTTCAAATCGTCAGCATACAACAAACACTCGCAAGATAAATGTTCGAGAAGATCGTTAATGAAAACAACGACTAGATTAGGCCCCAAGTGTGACTCTTGTGGTACCCCAGAAGTCACTTGAATTGGAGATGAGGTAAAGCTCTTGAGAGCGACCAACTAAACATTCATCCACGCACATACATCATCATGCAGAAGGCTGCAATTCTTAATACATGCAGGATTGTCCGAAAGTTTTCGTTTTCTGAATCCCAGTAGATAAATTAAGTTCACACTCACTAATAAACATTCAGCTTTCACACTCACTTTCGCACACACGACAATACTATACTTGGCAAAAGCCCGTAGAGGAAGATAATGTACCTCTTTCTTAAACAGAAATAGAGAAGAAAATCTACCAATATAATAACGCACTGCAAAAGCGCGGCAACCCCAACAGCAACCTGAACGCATTGTTATACTGGACTCGCAGTTGACTATTTATTTGTTGTAATGTCATATCAATTATCGGTTTCGTTAACGTGGTCTAGTAAACATTATTACTCGAAATCGTATAATTTGAAGTACAGTTAACTACAATATCATGGGATCAATGAGGCGGCCACCTTTAAAATGACGTCATTCACTGACTGCAACGTTGTATCATTGTTCATACAATATTTCAATCTAATGTAGGTAGCTACCTATATTGTGTGGAAGTGTTATTGACCGTTGATACAAAAACCACGACCAATAAGGCCTGTACTAATGAACAGAAGAATAAGCTTCGACTTGCAATTCCGTGTTTTGTCTCTTTAGCACTAATTAGAAATGAAATTTACATGACGGAAACATGATTTTTTGAACTTTTTTTTTTAGAACACGCAATATCTAATCCAAGCTTATTAGTAAGGCCGAGTGCCAAAATAAGGCTACTTTTCAATCAAAAAGAAGTGGTCGACTTTATGCTACTCAGCGCCATATTTTTGGCACGCTACATCTGGCAACAACAGTAGGTACTTACACTAATTATAGTTTAACTGTCAAACGCATCATTACCATTGCCATTTAAAATGATCGGTTTTACGGATAAGTGGTTGCTAGACAGTGTCACGCTTTACCACAAAGTAAGGAGACTGCAGAACGTGAGCTTCATACATACCGCGCTCGGGCTACACATACACACTCTCCTCTCACGGACACGGAATCACGGTTTTTTTTTTGAGAGAGAGATTGCTGATTGCCTCAGACGGCATTTTCAGCTTCACCGGGCTTGTTTGGGCGTGGCGAAGAACGTAAAGGGTCCCTCAAGCATAGATATTTGGTCTGTGTTGCATAGCCAAAATGGTCTGAGTTTAGTAGTTTACACGCAAACAGGCTAAGGACATCTAAGCCTGAATGCCCTTGGGTATATCAATAGTAAATCAAGGCTACGGTTACCGCTTCAGACGTTCGTACGCTTGTTTGCCCTTTAAAGGTTGTAAGTATGTCGCTATAACTTTATATATATAAATCTTCTATGCGTGTGTATGTTATAGAACTCCTTCTAAACGGCTGGACCAATTTGTATAAAATTTTCTTTATATATAAATCTTCTGTGCGTGTGTATGTTATTGAACTCCTTCTAAACGGCTGGACCGAATTTTCTGTGTGTGTTCAAGTGGATTCGAGAATGGTTTAGATTTACAATTGAACCCGGTAGGTGGCGCAGCTATACGGGTCCATCATGGGGTACAGGTGTTATTAAGCGGACGACTGATTTGTTTGTTTTGTTGTCATGGAAACTGTCAAAGCGGTACGAAGTCTGCCGGTCAAATAGACAGATGAGCTCTAACAGTTCTGTGAAACTGTATGGCACAAAGCACGGTTAATTAGTGCATTAACTTGATATTAGGAGCCCCCGGGAGTTCCTGGGCCAGATGACGTTCGGTCTAAAAGAAAACTTATTCAAATTCAAAGGGTTGAGTAATTTCTTCCAGCATTGAAATCTTCATTAAAAACTGGCTTCATCATAAACAGCTCATTTTATGTCCCCACTGCTGGGGCCTTTCCTACGGATGGACATGGAGAACGGGCCATAAACCACCACGCGGGCCCAGTGCGGGTTCGCGGTTGTTAACGACTGCTAATGCAGCCGGGACCAACCGCTTTACGTGCCTTCCAAAGCACGGCAAGCTCGAGATGAAAAATTTTCGGTCACCCATCCGATGACCGGCCTTTGCGAAAGTTGCTTAGCATTAGCACTCGCAGACCGGGCGCGTTAACCACTGCGCTATCGACGGCCGAAGTGAAAAGTTATGTGTGTTATACGAGAGCAAAGTTTTTTACATACCTCGCCACACTCAGGATTCAAAATCAGTACTCGCAGCAAAAATCGACTTTGCTCTCTTATTGCACAAATAACTATTTCTACTTCTATTTAGAAAGGTTAAGTACACACGCCTGCACATCAACCTACCACAAACTGTCAAATTTCTTCAATAGACTCAGAACTTTATGCCTTAAGTTTATGGTTGAAAATGTATTGAATCAATTTGACAGTTTTGGATAGGTTAAAGTGCAGGCGTCTGTACTTACTCACCCAGAATATAATAATTATGTAAGCATAGGAGGAGCTCGATGGCGCAGTGGTTAACGCGCCCGGTCTGCGAGTGCTGTGGTTAAGGAACTTTCGTAAAGACCGGTCATCGGATGGGTGACCAAAAATTTATAATCTCAAGCTTCTCCTTGCTCCGGAAGGCGCGTTAAGCAGTTGGTCCCAGCTGCATTAGCAGTCGTTAACAACCACTAATCCGCACTGGGCCCGCGTGGTGGTCCCTATCCATCCATAAGGAAGGCTCGTGCCCCAGCAGTGGGGAGATAAAATGAGCTGACGATGATGATGAAGCATAGGAACTAACAACTTTTATGACCTTCGTCGCAAGTGGCCGCCTCTACGTTGTCTTGTTGCTAATGGGCGTATTGTATCACATTGAGCATGGACTGTTATGTTAATGGCTAAGCAAAAACTAAACGAACTTGACACGTTACTCTTGTCATTCGTCCAATACGCATTTTAGATATACTCTACGTTCCTTATTGCGCAAAAACAAATTAAAGAAAACATTATACCCACAGTCAATGACATACGCTTCGGTAGCAGAGCGGCAAAGCGCTAGTCTCGAAATCCGGAGGTCTGTTTTCAATTTCAATTGCCCGACTTGAGGTATAATTTTTGAAATGATTCTCACGTTATGATATCAAATTAAAAGTGCTCCTTTTTCTAATTTAACTTACTATAATTGAGGTAACTTATTTTTGAGAGTGACAATGCTGAAACGGTATGTTTATTCATAAACATCAACTTAGCTTAACAAAATATCAACATAGAGGGAGTTTCACCCGAGTTCTTCCCGTAATAACACGTGTTGTGAGATTCCATTTTAATTTATATCTACCGTACAATTGTACCCTTACTACTAATAATAAAAAAGCTATTAATTAAAATGATTAATTAATCAATATAGAGACCGTTAAATAATTACAAAAACACAATGTTTAAAAAATTTCCACGAGCAGGATTTGAACCTGCACCCTTCTGAGATACCGGGTCAGCTGCTCTTCCAATTGACAAAATTTGAAATTGACGCAACAAAATTTGCGTTAAAATTATATAAACAAAAACAAAAACCGTTAAATAAATTGAACAAATCACATCATCATCAGCTCATTTATGTCCCCACTTCTGGGGCACAAGCCTTCCCTATGGATGGATAGGGAGAACGGGCCATAAACCACCACGCGGGCCCAGTACGGATTGATGGTTGTTAACGTCTGCTAATGCAGCCGGGACCAACGGCTTAACGTGCCTTCCGAAGCACGGAGGAGCTCGAGATGATAAATTTTTGGTCACCCATCCGATGACCGATCTTTGCGAAAGTTGCTTAACCTCAGCACTCGCAGACCGGGCGCGAGTTACCGTTTAACCACTGCGCCATCGAGCTCCTCACACACATATCACAAGTCAAAACAAAATTGGCCAAATTTAGTTACGCTTTATTATTACTTACAAGCTTTTATTAAGCTTGCCCTGTACATAACAAATTGGGCGTGGAGAATTCGTGCAAATTCGAACTATATGTAGCACATTTCATAATTAAACATATTATACTCTACGATAAAAAATAATAAATAAATTTCCCTGTATTGTTTGTTTCAGGAATAAACAATGGCGAGAAGCAGATCGGGAGACGCCGAGCCGTACCGGTGGTGTACCTGCAGGGGTCTCATTACGATGTCGGCTTTGATTCGGTGAGCCTTGTTTGTATATATAAAGTATTATTTCTCTAGAGAAGGCTATTGCCATCCACTGCTGAACGTAAGCCTCCACTAAAGATCGCCAACCATTCCGGTCCTGCGCAGTCTGCATCCATCCACCACCCGCTATCTTTTCCAAGTCGTCGGTCCATCGCGCAGCAGGGCGCCCTACACTGCGTTTGCTTAAATGCGGTCTCCACTCTAGGACATGCCTGCTCCAACGATCATCGGCAGTTCTCCACCTTAAGGTGCTGATTCTGCGAGCTATGACGGTGACCTCGGTTCTCTGTCGAATAACTTCGTACGCTGACTTATTTATTGATACCCAAAAGAGAATACAGTCGTTATAAACATAATTTGTATTGAGGTTGTTGTGATCCAGACTATATCCCTAAACATGTGTGCATAAAATGATAAGTATTAAAAAAGCAGCTACTATCCAACATACTATGAAGTTAAATTATAGATTATGGCAAAATAATCTAGAAATAAATTACATTGTTACATTAATATCACGTATGAGCCACGAATGCGGTGATCTTTTTAATATCTCTTCAGTCAACGTTAATACTTCCATAACAAAAGAGATGGCACACCTACTTCAAAAAAAAATGTTGTACTGTTCCCACGCACGTTCTAAATAAAAACCAATTGGTTTTTCCCGCCATTGTGTGGCAGGATTATAATAAGTTTTACATCCAATCAGGACAACATTTACAGAATTCATAATGAGCAGACTCGCGATACGTCTCGGGCCGCGTCGCATCGACGACGGTAAAAAACAATTTAGTCATGTCAATTCTATGTTGAACTAAATAGGAAAGCAAAGAATTCCATTAGAAAACATTTGGATGTTCAGATTAATTTTTTGACTACATAAACTGAATCCAATTAAAGTGCTCTATTATTGGAGAGAGTTTGGAGATTTCCTCAGACGTCATTTTCAGCGTTACTATTTTTTTTTAATATAGCCTGTTACTCAGCGCTAATGTAGCATTCTAATGGTGAAAGAACTTTTTTAAATCGGTCCAGTAGTTTTTGAGTTTTTTCGTTACAAACACACATACATACAAAAATACAAAGGTTTCCTCTTTATAATATCAGTATAGATAAGTGCCTTACAAATAAACAAAGAATAAGGTCTGAATAGTTATTCCGTGTATAGTTCCTGTCATGTAAACGTCATTTCAAATTAGAGTAAAAGAGACAAAACACGGAATAACTATTCGGAGCTTATTCTTTGTTTATTTGTAAGACCCATAGTGTGCGAAATTTCATACTCCTCCGTCAAAGTTTTTGCTTCACGTAATAATATATAAATTACGAAATTTCATACTCCTCCGTACGCGCAATTTTCGTAAAAAGGGTACAAAGTTTTTGCTTTACGTTTTAATATTTAGATTATTAGCAACACCTTACTATCAAATAATATTAGATCTTTAACATTCAATACCCGTCACCCGCCATTACAGTGTCAAATTAACTTAGCTTTCATTTTTGAAAAATTTATAAAACTATGTTTATTTAATTAATATATTTATAAGACATATTATACATATATTGTACGTTGACTTCTCCATATAATTCGCTTTCCATCATGCGGGCATGCTCATTTGCTGACTCAATATCATAAAACATATTTATATTATGATTTTACGAGCGAAGAATGAGTATGCACAAGTAGGTACTTACGCTTAATCCGCGTTGATGTGTTTCTTAACAACAATTGATTATTTTTAACCACATTTGTACGTATTTGTTTCCTACCCATGCTGATCGGAACAAACGCGTTTTACCTTTTTTGTTACACGAAATTAATAACACGTATGTATGTCGCGTGATTCGAACTGACTCTATCTTTTTAAGGCATTATAAAAATATCCTTTGTAATGCTGTTATAACAAAATAATGAAAATCGCCATTTTCTGTTTATTTTAATAAGTTTTCTATAGTTCTATAGTTCTAAGTTTAATATATAAAATAATAAGTAGGTCTTTTTGTATATTGAAATAGTAGTCTATTTCAATATACAAAAAGTCGGGATACGGGTGTTCACGAGACGTAGACAGCCGCAACATGTGTTTTGGAATACCAGCACTAATCATATTTTATAACTATATAATATATGATTAGTGCTAATCATATAATACCAGTATGTAATACCAGGTACGGGTGTTCCGTATCCCGTGTTGCTTATATATCTGATCAGAAATCTATGCGATTGGTTGAATTGTGATCAAATCCTTCTGTGGTCTTAAAACGAAAGCACTATGTACAAACTCCTAAACATCAACCTTTCCAAAACTGACAAATTTCTTTAATAAATGTTCAACCGTATGACATAATCGTAAATCAAGTCTATTTCCTAATTAAATAAACACATATAAAACAAACAAGGAAACAACGTTTTATAGTAATATTGAAAATAAATGTTGTAATATAACTTTCGGTAGATCAGAAGTCGGATACGGACTTATTTGCGTTTAATATTTATCAACTTATTATTTCTCACATTCTTGGAATAATTATGATATTCGTGACATTGGAACTCGTAAAATTAATATTCGTGTATAAACGCATCCATAGTGTCCAAATGAAATAGGATCCTAATGATATATCTACCTAACACTTTTATTCTATGTAATGCGGATGCAATTTAATCTGTATGTATAATAGTAGCTGTATTTCTAAAATGATAAGTTCTTTTTGTTGGAGAGTGTTTGTTGCTGTCCTAAAACGGTTTTTATATCTTCACCGGACTGTTTGAGGGCGGCAAGAACCTTAAGGTTTCCTCTAGACGTGTGATCGAAACATCTTCAAAGGGTTTCCAGAGGAAACGGCATCACGCAAGATGTTCCCGTACCCCACTAGATTCTCCGAGAGGTACGGATCAAATCGGGAAATGAGTAATTAAATTTTGTAATCGGCAAAATTTTAATTGATATTCCATCTAATGATTTTACAGTAGTTGGAGCTTAATTAGACTTTACGATCGCTTTAACATCACTCAAATTCATCGACGTAATAACGTTCGTCGTTGCCTCCTGTCGTATCTTTTATTATGATGTAAGAGGAGATAGGTACAGTTAAGCATGAACATTTAAACAATGTAACCCTTAATAGAAAGGAAAAAGAGTCAAAACTAGTCAAAAGTGTATGCATGATAATGCTCGTGACTGTAGGTACTCGCGCAATTTGGCGACATCCGTTTAGTAATAAAATAACACAATGGCTTCCATAAATTCGGTACTTACTTTTATTTAATTTGATACGTAACAAGCGAATGGCTAATTCGAAAATGGTTGGAAATGATTATGCTAATTTTCCACGCCGTAGATACTAATTGATAATTGCCTGACCTTGGGGCATCTAGCTTTGTTTCTACGATTGGCATGGGAAAGAAAAGGACAAAGATGTGTCGTGGTGAAAAAACAAAAACGATAGGGAAGATAGGGAAGTCACGTTGTGAATCTTTTACAACGAGGTACATAAATAAACATATCATCATCATCATTACCAGCTCATTTTTATGTCCCCACTGCTGGGGCACGAGCCTTCCCTGTGCATGGATAGGAAGAATGGACCGTAAACCACCACGCGGCTCCAGTGCGGATTGATGTTAACGACTGCTAAAGCAGCCGGGACCAACGGCTTTACGTGCTTTCCGAAGCACGGAGCTCATGATGATAATTTTTTGTTGCTTAACCTTAGCAACCGCAGACAGCCACCGAACTCCTCAATAAACATATATATGTAGATATTAACTTTTTGATTTTTTTATCTGTCAACAATATACGAAAATAAAAATCTTACATTCATCATTCATTTCAGCCAATAAGACGTCCACTGCTGGACAATGATAAATCATCAAGGATAAATCATTTTGAGGGGAATTTGCCATAATCGCCACGCTTGGCAGACGGGTTGGCGATCGCAGTAAGGTGGAAATAATCACAGAGAGACGCTGCTGCCCATCCTCTGAAAAAAAAATCTTACCTTGGTGCTAAATTTGGCGTCGATCTGATAGTCAATTTTTGTAATTTTTTTATGGGTTGGTTGTTAAAGTATCTACTACTATCAGGTCATGCGATGAGGCCACCAATTCCTGGTTAACCCACTCGGGAGACCATCTTCGTCAAGCCTAAACACTAAAACAGACCGGATTCTCGTTTCCTATGTCCTCAAAACTATGAGTATAATAATCTCTTAGGCGATTCTCTATAGACACGATATTTTTTGTATATCCTCCATATGTTTTAGACAGGATCGGGTGATGGTGGTCGGTACCCACTAACTTCTAAAGTAAAGTACAACTCTTAATTTACCACTTACTTGGGTCGTTGACTCTAGAGTCAACTCCTAATATGACCTCTTTGGTAGCAGAGTTATTATAAAGTTTACTTACCACACATCACCTGGGCCTCGATTCTGCTATTTTATAATGTTTACAATCGTGAGTTGCTGGTCTGATTTTGACTGTTCCTGATGTCAAAATCAGGCTAGCGACAAGTAGCCTGATTGACTAACAGGGGCAGAGTTCAAGGGTACTTACTGTCCCTGGGACAGTATCATGGACAGTATGGCAACTTCTCATAGTCCTAATATCTAAATCAGGATAACAATACAATATCGAAAAGGTATCGAATCAGCAGATTGGAGACCCTTTGCTTTTACGTACTTTACCAATTTAACTGGAAAAATAAAATATGTAAAATTAATAACTGTTCATTGCACACAGGGCCGGATATTCTCCTCCATAATCAAGGACTTCATAGCTACCTATGCCAACCTACGCGACTTCGAGAAGGAATACAAAACGGCGGCTGGCCGGAAGGCATACGAAACCACACTCAGCAACATGAAAAACAAATACCCTTACTACGTGAAGGAAATGCAGGGCATTGCTGATGGCGCTAATGTGTCCTTCTACCAGGTAAAGAACACTGATGCAAGGTTACTGATACAATGCCATAGGCCAGTACGCAGGGAAGTTGATCAAATTTTCCTGACAGTATTTTTGCTTTGGAAGTCGTTAATTCTGTAGGCCTATCACGAATAATTATTGAATTCGTGTTGTAGAACTCGCCAGCGTAAAAGAGCAATATTCTATGGAAAAAGATAATTCATTTTATCTTTTTCCATAGAATATTGCTCTTAAGTAAGTGGAATTTACAATTGACTGACGTCATTTAATAGATATATGGAAGGCGATAAGATTTGTGAAGATAATCATGACTTAATATGTATATAATACGATTTAGTGAGAAGTTTGTGCGTGGCCAACAGGGCATTTTTTGGAAAACGATTGTTGTTAGGATAACCAGGTGAAGGGCGGCGAAAAATTTAAGAATAATCCTTTGAGGATATCTTTAGGCGATGGTATCATCCAAGCGTATCCCCGTCCTTTACTTTACTAGATTCACAAGTTTGAATTCTTTCTTTATTTATTTACACTAGTGGTCGCCCAGTGGTCGAAATTCGACCGTTATTTTGTTAAGGCTGCATGGATTGTATCCTACGCAATGAAAAATTAAAAAGATAGAATGTGAGTTTGGATTGGCATTGACAAATTTCGGCCGCTCCTCATCCAGTTTTGAAATTTTTGAAAAATGTATGAAACAATGTTTATTTAGCTCAATGTATTTTTTAAGCATAATTTTAAAAAAATATTAATATTCTGCACTCCTTCTCTATATAAACTATAAGTGTGCGAAACTTCATACTCCTCCGTCCGCGCAATTTTCGTAAATAGGGGTACGAAGTTTTTGCTTCACGTACTAATATATAAATACACAAGACAAATTACAATTGTTACAAAGTTATACAATAAAATAGTGGTGGTAATCTAGATCATAATTAAAAAATATGTGTAAACATAAAAACTAAATACAAAACGACTTGACGTTAACATAATTTGAAGTTAATTATTACTAATTGTAGGTTTTACATGCTGAAGTATTTCATTATTTACTATTAATTTTAAAATAAACAATCAAATTAATATTAATAATTAATTAAATAATAATTATTAATTAATAATCAATTATTATCATTATTATTGATATTTTTCTTTTTATTATTATTATTCGCCGACCGAGTCCCCGTGAGGTTTTGTGGTGGGCCCTTAACACGTTGACCAGACAATAGAAATTGTTTGTCGGTCACCGGTGACCACCACGGCGATTAAACACTTAAGAAAAAAGGTGTCCCTGGTAAATATGTACAGTTGATCCGCGCGATGTACAGTCAATGTAGTACCCAAGTCCGGTCCGCAGCGGGCACTACTGGTAGCTTCAATATCGCTGTAGGCTTGCACCAAGGGTCGGCCCTCAGCCCATACTTCTTTCTGGTGGTAATTGGACGCTCTTACGTCGGACATACAGGAAGAGGCTCCCTGGTGTATGCTGTTCGCCGTATTGTACTAGTTACTGAAAGTGGTCTAGAGGTTCAGAGTAGACTAGATGAGTGGTGGCAAAGACAAGAGAGTGTTGGCCTGAATGTAAGTAGAAGCAAAACCGAATACATCCAGTGCCCATAACTCGCTGGAACGCCCATGTCGGTCTGCTCCGACATCTGATACCTTGGGGCACTCGTTCAGGGAAATGCCGAAATAGACAGAGATGTCACGAACCGGATCAACACAGGTTGAATTAAAACGAGACAGGTTACAGGAACAAAATTGCGAGCCATAGATGCCCCTTAAGTTAAAGGGCAAAATTTACAAATCTGTAATTAAACCTGTAGTTTTGTATGGATCGGAATGCTGGGCTTTGAAGAAAAAGGATGAACAAAGATTGCATGTAGCGGAAATGAGAATGTTGAGATGGATGTGTGTAGTAACAAGAATGGATAAAGTAAACAATGAGTTAGAGGAAGTTTAAAAGTGACGCCAGTGTCCGAAAAGTTAAGGGGAAGTCTTGCTATGGGCATGTGATGAGAAGGGACGCTTGTAACTAAGAGAGTGATGAATATAGGTGTTGATGGATGGAGAGGGAGAGGGAGACCAAAGAAGATATGAATGGATTGTGTGACCGATGACATGAATGTGAAGGGAGTGTAATTACAACTACGAGTTTGCTAAGTTCAGAGATAATTAAATTTTATAACTATATGTGTATATGTTTGGTATCTTATAATTTGTGCGGAAGGAAAGAACAATGCGGTTGCATTGCGGTTACGTTGTATGCAACCAAGAATTTGTACGAGCACGGAAAACAGTTAAAGAATACTTAGTTGACCAATGTGGGAATTGTACGAATGTCCAGAGGTTAAAATCAGGGTAAAATATTTATTGCGTTTTCATGTAGGTAATAACAGAGGTGTTACACATTTTGTTCCTTCGTTTTTCACGATTACAATTTTTGTTTTTAGCTATTCCTTTTGCAAATGGACGATCTTATTGGAAATGTCAACGACAACCACATACCCAGGGACGACACTGGTGGCTGCAGCTCCATTGGCTTCATATCACCAGATAATGTAAGTAGAAAGTGTTTAAAAAAGCTAATTGTAAAGACTACATCAATGCATACCATTTTTTCAATGCCCCTAGTTTTGTAACTGACAGTTCATTGGCTGATTTATACTAGACAATTTCTGGAGAAAACAAACAAAGACAATCAACGGTTGTCACGATCTCAATTCTGCTGTTTAAAAACGTCCACAATATTGTGTAGATAAAACAAAAAAAATGTTAAAATAGCAGTGTGCGTTACATTATATTTATGCTAAGATTTTCCAGTGCCCTTGCAGGGTTCCTGTGTGGACTATATATTCGTTTTTAAGATCTAATATTGTAAATACAACTAAAACGCAAAATAAATAAATAAATATTCAAATATTCAATGTCTTACAATTCTTACGAGTATGTTAAATACAGCTACCGACACACTAATGAGACGTTATTGAAATAGCAGACTTGAGGCCTGATACTGTGGTGCGCCAAATTTACACATGTCTGTAATATCTGGCACATTGTTGCTTCATGGCTCGTGTAATTGGAATGCTATACTTGACACAGCCACTAATTTAATATGGAGCTATTAGGGGAGCATCGATGCTGTATTGAAACCACTTGAGCGTTCAGGTACATAACTATGTATTATTTGAGTGTTCAATAAACATGTAGGTAGACTAGGTAGTGTAGCGGCACCAGTCAACAGGAATCAGTGAGCGGCCTTTTTGATGTGTAACATCTTTTCTCTCGCTTTCTTGCAATTTGTGGGAGTGATTTCGTGATATGGGACGGAAGCGTGTAACAGTGTATGATCATCGGATGGATGACCGTAAATGTACCATCTTGAGCTCCTCCTTGTTTCGGAAGGTTACGTGCCTTTGGTCCCGGCTGCATTAGCAGTCTTTAACAACCACCATTCGCACTGAGCCCGCGTGGTGGCTTATGGCCCATTCTCCTTAGCCATCCATATGGAAGGCTCATGCCCCAGCAGTAGGGCCATAAAATGAGCTGATAATGATACTAAATCCTATTATCTTCTTTTTTCGATAATCTATGGTATGCTGACTTTTCTTTTCTTTTACTAATCTAAATCTTCCTTAGTTGGCTTCTTTTCGATTAAATTAAAATTATATCTTTATCACCTTTTAAATTAAATAAGTAAAAAACTACAGTTGCTTAAGTATTGTCTTTATTTGGAAAAGAGGAACAGTATCGCGTGCCAGGAATTCGCCAGGAAGGCGTGAAAGAAACATTTTTTTTCGGAGAGTTTGTATTGGCATTTACAGCGCATTTTGAGCATGTTTTAGGTAAAGTCGTCATACTCGTCAGACCCAAATGAATAAATTTACATTTTGTTTCACAGACCGTCCTGGGACACACAGAAGACGCTTTCAGCGAAACTCTTAACCATTTTTACATAATGTCTGCGCATATTATACCAACAGCCGAAGACAGAGACCATGGGGTAAGTAGTGAATTTCATGTTAATGAGAATATTTTCAGGACAATATTCTTGTAGCGTTGATGGTAAACGCTTACGGTAACTTATGGACGTTTGCAAGACCAACGTATGACGAGATTCACGAGTACGAGTTGTTAAAGTAATCCATAAACCTACCTGTTGCTATGGTATATCAATATCAGAAAAGTCGTCATAGTGGAAAAGGTGTATGCAATTGTATAAGCAGTTCGATAGGTGACTGCAAAATGTAGGTACCTACTTAATAGAATACATATAATAGAATATTCATTTAGTAAAGTGTCCAAGACTCAATGTGTAATTATTAACTTATTCTACGTTAGATAGGGACATGATTTTTGTTATTATTAATGATGTTATTAAACCGCAATTCGTTTCTGCGCAATAGATACCTACTACCAGACGATATGGCGCAGCATTTTTTTACGTATCGACTTAGGTGCTTAGTGTGAGTTTAATTTGACATTCGATCACGTTAACGAAAATGTAAATTGGTACGGCATTGAAGAAGCGCCTCCAGGCCACATACGAGAAGAGTTAAAATTTTGCCTTACATATTTTCGTTTTCGTAAACGTAATCGAATGAATACGGATAAAAAAACTCACACTAGGCCGCTAGGAGTTCTGGATGCTGTTGGTGCTGCTCCGCGCCCTGCTCACCAGAGACGCGCGTCTCGCGTCATCGCTGTGTAGAAGCAGTTAACTTGCATTTCTGCGAACATCCCTGAAGCGCTACAAAAGCGAGGTCGCCCCAAATGCAATGAATTTCATTCGCCATTCGATCACGTTAACGAAAACGAGAATTTGTATGACAAATTGTAACTCTTTTCGTATGTCGCCAGGAGGCGCTGTCTTAATGTCATACAATTTTTGTTTTCATTACTGATAACAAACAAAATTTACACTAGGCACCCTGAACGCATTGTAATAAGTAGGTATATTATGTAGGAATAAAATCATACAAAAAGTATTGTATTTCCTTGGCAACTTGTTATGTCGTGAGCCCGAAACGAATCGTCGATTATGGTTATTTGAGCGGAACGGATTGCTATGTACAGATGCCTGCACATCAACCTATCCAAAACTTTCAAATTACTTCAATAAATGTTCAACCATATGCCATATCTATAAAGTTCAAAGTCTATTGAGGAAGTCTGACAGTTTGTGGTAGTCTGATGTGCGGGCGTGTGTATCTACCAACGATGCTTGTGATGTGTGATGACAGGCAGTAGCGGAGAGGTTTGTGAATATTATTCGTACATACAACATACTATATATATATATATATATATGACGATATACTATACTATGACGACACAGCACATCGAAACTGTTTAACAATCACAAAAAAACCTACAACTCTTTTCGATATTAAAACCTATCTTATTTTCTAGGCAGTAGAGGAGAGATTTGCGTCCCTCTGCTATGCTGGCCATCTTCCTGGCTACACTATGGGATACAACGGGAACGGGCTGGTGTTCTCTATCAACACCCTCAGCCCCCTGGTGTTGAAATCTGGAAACACTCGTGAGTATCAAATCGTATCAGTCAGTTTACTTCAATAAGGATTGTTGTGTTCCGGCAGCTAAAAATAAGATCAGATCAGAGCCAGTGCATCAGTAAAATGAGGATTCCGGGTAAAGTTCTGGAGACTGAAAGATTGGTGCCGCAAGTAACATTTAGGCTGTAAAAAAATCCTAAAACCAGTTCATTAACAGCTAACGACTTTATTACAATTGAATTGGTAGTTTAATACAGTTAAGCTGATTTACGGCTGTATACAGACGAAATTATCACTTTTTGCTTATAAAGAGTATTGGAAAATACTACAATACAGCATCTAGTGTGAAAATATACCATAAGCAGAATTAGAAGACAAACGACTGGATGTATCTCTTGATTTATACTTTTGTAAAGCTTCCTTCTGTATATCAGCATTAAATACTGCTATTATTATTATTGTATTGGTGTAAACCTACTCGGTTGTAATGCCATCATATTAGGCTTGATAGTAACTGATCAATGGTTATTTTGGAAATCCCTTTACATCAACGCTCATTACTAAAGTGTAAATACACTGCTTTCTGCTGTGTAAAAGTTTAGTCGTTCTCTATTTTAAAGCTGACACTGATGAGTGTAGGTTTAACCTATAGTTCAGCCTTTGGTGTTAATAGGGAATAACAGAAGAAGATAATACTTCTGAAAGTGTTTATATAGATAGTTATACAGATTTTCTACTAACGTAAGGTTATTCAATTAATATCTGTCGTCTGTGGTCGCATACACAGGCATTACAGTACTTAGGTTATTTTTGTTATTATTTTCTTTGCAAGAGAGCCTTAACATGAAACCATGGAAAAAACAAAAAAGAACCGGTGCACAAAAAAGAAAACTATCAAAAGCATATTTACAACGTGAAACAGTAGAACTGCAAACAGAACAAAATTTTAATGTACTAGATCTGCCAAACTGCAGCAATCAAGTGTTAATTTTGTCATCATGCCATAAGGATTCCGTACAGTCAAAAATAAAGGAGAAAGAAAGAAACCCTAAATCGCTGTAGTATTGACTTGATTTTTATTACTAAACAGCCACTTTTATAATTAAATTCTGATACACCGAAACTATTACTCTATAAGCTATAATGCATTTAATAGAATTATAAAAAAGTCAAGGCTGTCTATATTTAGAACGCCATTAAAACCTAACCTATGAACTTGATTTTGATGTCTGTGTAAATAAACACAGACATTTTAGTTGTTAACTTTGTAAATTTCGAAGACAAATGCAACAGAATTGGTTTATCTATATAATTAAAAATGAATCGCTAAATATGATGCTGATCGCAAAACTCGAGAACGGCTAAACCGATTTGGCTGATGAGAAAAAACTTAAAATATACGAGGACAATAGTAAAAACAAAAATTTTATTTTCCCATACAAACGACTCTGTCCCCAGCTGTCAAAGATTTGACGTTAGCTAATAACTTTTGACAGAACGAATAACGGGCAGCTATTTACATAAAAAAAATCTTTAGGCAGTTATTCTCTAAAACTTTGTTTTAGAGAATAACTGCCGTACTCAGAGACGTTAATTAAGTTTTAATGACAATTAAGTGACTTGCCGTCACTTACTTATGTATAGTGCTAAATAGAGAAGGAAAGACATTTAATTGTCATTAAACTTAATTGACGTCTCTGAGTACGGCAGTTAGGGCAGAACAAGGTCTGCCGGGACAGCTAGTTATCAATAGAAAAGCATTAGTAATAATCAGACTCGATCTTAGCTCGATTTGTTACGAAAAGTAGTTACACTCATTTTTAAACATTATTGATTTTTTAGGTATTATGTATTTCTTTTAAGGGCGCGTGAGTTTTTTGTATATAATATCTATACACTTTCACGGAACAGTAGAAGCCGCAAGCAAAATACAACAGATAAATTAAGAATACTAACCTAACAAATAATTTGTAATAAATGTTAATGGCCCGGCGCGAGTTCGCACAAAACAATTATTTGGAGAGTAACATAAAGATTTAACGATAAAATTATTATTCTTTCAAGACTTTAGTCAGCATAAGGCTGTGTGTAAGAATAAAAAACCGGCCAAGTGCGAGTCGGCCCACGCGCAGTATAGGGTTCCGTAGCCCATCTCAATAATGCGGACTCTGAAAAGAGGGCTTTTATGAACAATTATTTAACGATGACTCATATACTTGATGATGAATGATACTACCGGTTTCACACTCCTGACAACGTTATTTAAGTAATTCCCAATGAGGAATTTGTACTGCGCCAAGTACATTTTATAAGTTGGTCGACTGGTACTCGTGAACTTGTAAATCCTACTTAGCTCACTATGGGGTAGACAAGAAAAAAAATTACCCCATTAAAAATTACCCCATTTCAAGTGTAGGGGGGGTAACCAAAAATATTATTTATCAAAATTTTACTTCGCCACTTTGTCGGTATGAATAATATGTATATCCATACCAAATTACAATTTTCTAGTAATAAGAGTCTATGAGCTAGGCTGGAGACTGACAGACAGACTGACATGGCGAAACTATAAGGGTTCCTTGGACGGAACCTTAAAAACGAAAGAAAAAATAAATATTTTGAAAAGAAGAATTTGGATGCAAAATATTATTTCAGAAGAGAATACAGTGAGTGTAAAATATTCAACGAGTTGTCAAATGAAGATTTTCGTACATATTTAAGAATGACAAGAAAACATAAAATAATAACGAGATGTACGTTTTTCTTAAATATACCGTAACTGTGTTTCTTAAATGTACGATATCGACGTGATCGACGTGATAAGGTAACGATGTATTTTCTTGTGTAACTGGAACGACAGTCACAGTGATTAAAAAAATAACGACTTTGCTCATGTCTACAAGACTAGCCGTCCCCGAGCGAGTAGTGCGAGAAATCGCCAATCGCACAAACAACACTTGCCTAAAGCCCAGCGACAAAACTATCGGAACTACAACTTGCTTGTCGCTGCTCGCCAACTCGCTTCTACATAGTTTCTAGCTCTACTCGCTACTCGCTCATCGCCGATGACTGACGGTGGGCCTTTACAGTGGATTAGCAAAGCAAAACAAACATTCATGAATGAACAAATTGAATTGACGTTAAAGAAAATTGGATTGTAACAGCAGTTGATTAATTTATGTATTAAATAAATTATTGAATCTTTAAGTGCAGTTTTTTTAATTATTTCAAGGTATTTAATATATTCACTCACATAGTTTAAAACTAAGCTATGACTGTATATAGGGTTTGGTTTTTAAATTTTTCATACAATATTTAATATAAATAAATCTTTTACGTAAAGTCTTTCCTGTTGACCAACTATAAAAGGTTGTCAATACATGCCTGTCACTTGTTGCTTGGCAACGCTTTGTTGGAAAACATACTTTATCGAATTTGGCTATAGTATAATCAGGTACTATTTGGAAAGCTGAGCTCAACACTGTTATAGGATAGGCAATTTATAGGTTGATGACGATGATAACAATTAGTGGCATAATTATTACCATGCTTTTCTGGCACATTTGCATGCGCCATGATATGAAATTAAAACCTTATCTATACCATACTAATATTATAAAAAGGAAAGCTTTGTATTTATGTATTTTTGTATCTTTGTTTGTAACGAATAAACTCAAAAACAACTGGACAGATTTAAAAAAATCTTTCACCATTAGAATGCTACATTACCGCTGAGTAACATAGGCTATATTAAAAAAGAAATGTCCACTCGTGCTATGCCGGAACGGGCCGCTAGTTATATATAAAAGGCGATAAGTAATTACTCTCATTTAAATTGACCATGTGCTTCGGAAGCTACGTAGTTCTCCCTATCCATCCATAGGGAAGGCTCTTGCCCTTGCAGGTGGGGACGTTGACGAGATGGCGATGTGATGAAATTGACAATGATGGTTTAAAAATATATACATATTAAAATTTAATGAAATTTGTTTCTAATTGTGTTTCTAACGTGTATCAAAACAGCCTTTCATCTTCAACAGCACGCACGTTCATCACGCGAGCTCTGCTAGCCTCCAAGAGTTTCTACGACGCCGAGAGGATCCTGCTCGACGAAGGTCTGGGTATTGGCAACGGGTTCTCCGTCAACATGATCTGGACGGACGCTTGGGGATCTCGCCAGCTGTACAATGTCGAAGTCTCGCCGGATCTAAGAGCCAACAAGTCTGTAGTCAACGTTCACAAGTACGACAAGGAGCCGCTGGTGCATTGCAATAGGTAAGAAGGCTTGAAAGCTTCTAGAACTGCGGTGTAAAACTGGATTTTTCGAGGCGCAATTTAAAATGTAGGCACCAGGCAGCAAATCTAACTCTATTGGTTTCTGGTTTGTTATAAATGTATACCTACATGAGAAAAACTGATTTAATTTGTCTTTTATATAGGTATTGCATTTTGAGTAATAAAACGAAAGATGGGATAAAAGGCGATTAGTGAAATGATCCCTTTAATTTCATTTCCTATACTGGTGTCTTGAACTAACACATATAATAAATACTACTAAGTACAACTTCAAATATCCGTTTTACAATATTAATAATAATTAATTAGGATTATCCACCAGCAACTTGCTTTGAAATACAAACTTGTGGATTCTAAGGTACCGTACTACAAGTATGTAACCGACCCAGTTCTCGAAAATGACCATGTCACGTTGTACTGGGATCTATCTATCATCACCGACAGGACTATTGTAGCCAATAAACCTGACATTGTGGTGATAGATCGATTAGCGCGCCGCACGATGATTGTCGATTCGGCTGTCATCGTACCGATTGTTGTTACGGCCAACGGCCTGATGGCCAAGAGTCTCGATCAACATTTAGTGAGGCTCTCGTTAGGCGGCTGGATCAAGGGCCTGATTCAGAAGGCAGTTCTCCTCGATACGGCACGCATTGTGAGGAGGTTCCTGTCTCTGGAGCCCTAACCACCGGTAGCTTGGACCCTGGTCTCGATGCCGGCGGACCCATTTTTTTTTTTTTTTATGTTTTATTTATTTTGTTTTTAGAAAATATTTATAAATGTAAATTTATATAAGAAAAAAATCATTTTTTATTAATTATAACAATAATGAATGAATTGCGCAAGAATAGAGAAGAAGTCTTTGAATTCTTGGAAAACTCGCCCTAGCCAGTTTTATTTGAGATTCGATCACGTCAACGAAAACGATAATTTTAACTAGCACTTAGGTATATGTATCCTGATACTAGCTTCAATAAAGGCATCATAGCGTTAAGAGAGCCTGGGTTTGTTTATCATGACCAGTTATGGGAATGGGTAGACTTTAATTTACCTTATCTTCAAGACGGGACATAACATTGAGCTGTTAACATCACCATATTGAATATCGGTATTGAGTACCGGTATTTCGTGAACTGGCAATTATTTCGTATGTTATGGGATTGTCGAACTGAAATATCGAATCAATTTTAATCGTAGAATTAGAAATTATCGGAATTTCAGGAAATTCCAGTATGAAATTCGATGGCATTAGCAGCTCCATGTTGTAGTGTCCCGTGATCCCGTCCTGATATTTAGGTAAATATAGTCTACCTATTCCTGTCACTGGTTCTTTTCTTTCTTTCTTTTAGTTGATGGCTTCGTGCGATTAGCACATTTAGCCAGTGTCAAAGTAATTTTTCTTACAAGTAATTCATAAATATACAATATGATGATGATGAATGATAATAGAAATGAGAAGTGAGAAATGATATACCCCCGACCCCTTGAGTATCTCAGTAAAGATGTGGGGCTTTACTAATTCCTCGGGCGGACTTCTTGTGAGAATTTGAAAAGTGATTTGCACTGTTTTGTTACATTTGCCAACACTCATGCGCACTTACGAACACTTAACGGTTAATAATCCACGATTATTTCACATTAATATTCGACATAACACAAATTTTTGAAATTAAAACAAAACCGCAGCATGACTCTTCACTTTCCCGCCAAGAAGTCTCTGCTGGGATTTATTGAGCAGGAATTCAATCCATCAACATCATCCAATCAAGTAAGGTATCCGCTTACTATTATGTTAGTAACCCACCCATTTAGGTAAGGCAAAGGAATCCATCACAAAATGCCTTAATACTTTATTTCACTACAGGTATCAACGGACTAACGTTACAGAAGTGGTCGGTCCCATCATTGACAGCAGTGCTGCCCGACTGGACGCAATCCACGCCCATCCGCCGCCCAAGAGTCGAAAGGACATTGAGGATATACTTTCCGATGAAACGGGAAAGGATTTCACTGTGTTCCAGGAGAGAAGCGAAGCTATTATCAAAACGATCGCAGCAGGTAATGAATTATACGGTGCTAAGTAGATGTTTATATTGATCGAAAAATAACTAAGCACTATGATGTTGCGGGGAGCGTCCTACTTAGGTCAACTTGTAAAGCGAACCATTCGTGGCGGCAACGACGGCTAAATTCACGCTATATTCTTATAGCTTCTTCGTGACAGCCAGTATTGCCCACGCAAAAACAATGCTGCCAACATCGACGGCGGCGCTGATTGTCCCAGGCAAACTTTTCTTTGTTGCTAAAGTGAGCGGGAAGGGCATTCCTTATTTTATACCATTGTATAAATAAGGAAAGGATGTGTGTGACGCAGTGCCCTCCCATTATTGTAGCGGAAATAATATAAATATAATATTACTATGGCCAAAACACACTACGTAAGTACTACGTAACAGTATCGAAGTGTAGGGATGAAACAATACCATTTTTTATTTAATTCAAGGTATCGGTATATTTTATATACCATATTAAAATATCGATACTTGTGAGTACTCAATAAATTTTTAAAAAGATTAAATACATTCACAATAATGTCTGATATGCATAATAGAGCAAGAGAACGAAATGAAAAAAGTAGTTAGCTGGTGCATGCGTACCTACCCGTGCACCAGCGCCGCTATTGACCAAATAGCACAGGCCCGGGCGGGAGTGACAACGATACCATTGTTTTCATTCGATACCAGTACTCAGTATCGAATGTTGATGTTATGTACTTCTAGTAGTAGTATCGAATGAAAAGTATCGATACCATATGAGTACTCGGTAGTATCTATTCATCTCTATCTCTATCTCTATCAGTGTCCGGAAGCCTCGGATCTAGGGAATCTGCGAGCAGATTTTATCCTGAGTCAAAAAAAAAAGCAGTTTTCGTCGCCAAAAAATAGCATTGATTATATTGAAATTATACGGAAAGGCTGCTAGGAATCAGGTAGTCTGCATTAAATTGTTGCTAAAGACAAAAATCAGTAACTGATACCTACTTTAAATGTATAAAGGAAACAAAAGGCGATCACTGGTGTGAGGTGTCACTTTAAGCGTTACCCTAGATGTTGTTTGTGATTTTCTTGAAACAGTTAACACTTCTAGATACCTATTGCGTGATTCTTACCATGTAAATAGTTATAATAAATCTACTAAGAATTAAGTTTTGATAGTCAGTATAGTAGGTAGGTACCTACTTTATATAATTGAACTACTGACTGACTAACTAACAATACTCAAAGGTGCTTTGTTTGTTCAAATGAGCTTACTGCAATTTTTTTTAACTAATTTAAGGCGTATCTTAGTACTAAGTCATAGGACCAGTTCCCGTTCACTAAAGAACTTGTTCTGAGAGTTCCCATAATATTTTACTAGGCAAATTATCAAACATCTTCATGGTACCAATTTCATGAATTTGAAACTTTAGAACTGCCAGAGCCATCTTAGTAAAAGTTAAAGTATAATTTGCCAGTATTGAGTCCTGTTTATGCAAGAGTTTATCAGGAATTCAAATAGATGTCGCTAATGGAATGCTGGCTTGCAACTATTGCTCACGTTAACAGATGGCATTCGATAAATAAATGTATTAGTTACTGCACTTTCATTCTATAAATAAAAATCTTCTGTGCGTGTGTATGTTATTGAACTCCTTCTAACTAAACGGCTGGAGCGATTTGGATGAAATTTTCTGTGTGTCCAAGTGGATTCGAGAATGGTTTAGATTTACAATTGGACCCGGTAGGTGGCGCTGCTATAGGGGTATATCATGGGATACGGGTGTTTTAGGTAGACGAATGATTTGTTTGTTTTGTTGTCATGGAAACTGTCAAAGCGGTACGAAGTCCGCCGGTCAGCTAGTCATATATAAAATATTAAATTAAATTATAATTTTAAGTTTCATTTAAGTACATTTTTAGTTTAGTTAATATTAGTCCACACCGCATGCTGTGGCTGTCTATAATTAAAAACTGTACATAAAGCATAGAATTTTAAATCGATGCATAGAATACATAATCTTAAAGTTCTGCATTCACCCCATACCTACTGTTCGTTTGGTGGTACCTGTTTTTGTTGACTGCCCAATAAATAAATAAATAAATAAATAAATCATGTAGGTATAGTTATTTCGCAAACACCTCTGTAAAATTATTATGTATCTTAGGGGAACGCTTCGGTGATGTTGACCCGTAGAAAACCTCCGGAGACTGTTCGGTACCGTCGCTCGCGTCGCTTTATGGATACTTACCTATTTGCTTTTTCTTGCCACCAATAAATTATGTAACAGAAAACAGTGGCCTACAAAACTTACTTTATTTTCTCTACGCCATAACCGTAGAACCCATATATGCGACCAGCCGAATGCTATTCCATAAAAAATATTTTGATTAACCTATATTGTTCTACACCTGGGCAAAGGTCTTCCCATTTTCTGCCATTTCTTTCGATCTCCAACCAGCCTGGGCAGAACGAAACCAAATCGTCGAGCCAGCGCTTTCGTGCCGTGATCTTCTTTGGCATCTTAGCCCTGTTGGTCGTCAATCGGTAGAAATCTTGTGACAAAAATCATAATACAAAAATATATTATTAGATAAAATTATCTCGGCTTTTTATTCAGTTCTGGGAAGCAATTTTTGAGTATCACCGGTAATCATGAAATTAAATGTGACATGAATATTGAAATATATTATGCATTATTTATAATTCGTTTCTTAAAATTCCGCTTGAGAATTTTCGTTTGATTTACCAGTGTAAGAACTAGTAACCGACTCAAAAATCGCACCTAGTGGTTAAGATCACCAGTCCCAGGCCCAGAGGTCCCAGGTTCGATTACCAGTGGGGGGTACGTTTTTGTACTAGATTTGGTTAGTGATAGGATTGGCCTTTACCAGAAACCAGCAACTAATAATCCGTGCTTATTTGTTTGTGGTACTCTTTCTGCATAACTCACCTTTTTGACCTAATTGTTCCTATACAATTAATATGATAACATTGACTTGTTGCAGGTGTATTCGACTTGAACCAACGGACTTGGAGTATTTACATCAACAAGCCTAACGTTTCGGAGCCAGTTGCTATTCTTCCAATCAGATTCTCCAATATAAACGATGCCCACTAAAGCATACCTATTCGTCCTAGGTACTAAAAAACCTGACCATTCACTGATAAATAGCAATAGGATGTATGGATGTTACAATAACATGTTAACGCGCCAAATGAACATATTATTTAGGATTCCTCATTAGAAGAGAAGTACGGGTAGCGCTTATCATATTATAAAAATAAATTGTAATTATATTAGAAAATATATTAGTTTCTTGAAAAGGTAAATTTGTAACAAACATAACATCTTATACCCAATATTTATTACGTATTTATATATAATGGAAATTTGACAAAAAGGCAATTTGAAATTTTCTCTTCAAATATTTGACTTTATAGTATAATTTAGTATTAGCAAGTGAGTTGTATTTAAACCCATTAGGGGAAAGTATATTTAATCGCCAAAACAAGAAATATGGAACAACGAGGGAACAACTCATTTTCGTGCCTAATCCTTGACAGGACAGGACTTTTTGTCAGAAAGATAGATTGGGCACGAAAATGAATATTCCGATACATAAGAGTTGGCGATGAAAGGGTTAAACATCGATGTTGATGGTTCTTGCCAAATACTTCCACAGTATTTTATGACTTATATAACATGAATGTATTTAAAAGAACCTACTGTTGACCTAGCATATTAATTGAAAATAAAGTACTTGTGGAGTTGAGGTTTTTATTTTATTTCTAAATAAAGTTATATAATTTTTTACAATAACATTATGTTTAATACCAAATTTTATCTTAAAATTATTTAATTTCAAAACAACAAAATTTACATGGATAGGTTTGATACATTTATGGAAAAACATTTCATGAGATTTAATTCCAAAGCTAGTTATCAAATATTAAGAGTTTTCTAAAGGTTACATAATTCATAAATAGAAACAAAACTACCTATATAATTAATATTATAAATATGTATATTGTTAAAAAATACCTCCTAGCTAACGCATCTTAAAATGGAAAAAAAAACATTTAATATTAATGTTTTTATTTTTAAATACAGTGACATCAGTTTTATTAACATGTTGAAAAGAATAATTAAGGTCATTTATTCTTTTGTACTAATAATTACTGGTCATTACTATTGTTCTTAATCAATCAATCAGAATATATTTATTGTATGGAATAATATTGCAATATTCTGAAAACCACTGTACTTATCAGTATTATAAACAGTCACTAGACACATAAATTTTCACTTTCATATAATCAAGTACTTTTACTTTTGTAAATTTTAAAGAAACTCTTATTTACCTACATTAAATTTCTTGAAATAAAAAGTTTACACATAAAAAGATGAAAAGTGTGTTTGCACGTACTTCCTCCATGTCAAAATAAAAGGACATACATACATCTGCTATATGATTGCTAAATTGGGTATAGGTAAAATAATTTATATAAACAATCTGAAACTATTTTAGGTTAGGTATGTACTTCGGAATTTAGAAGCCCATTGTACATTGAAGTGTCACAGCAGTAGTCAATACAGCACCTACTGTGCGACTGTAACTATCTGGCTAAGAAAAGAATGAGCCTCATGGAATCCGCCTATCCAAAACCGGAAGACGTCATGCTCTTTGCATTAAATAAAGTGCCATTTTTGTGGCCTCCCATATTAAAGGAAGAGTGAGAGGGGATTGCATAAAGATCCCAATGAGTTGTAAGATCACAACACATATAACTGATACTATGTTGTGTTTTCTCGCCATGACACTTCAATGGATATACAGCTTCAGTGCGATCAGGGCGAGCTTGTTTCACTATTTGCACGAGTATAGTTAACTACAGGCAAACTTGTGTATTTAACTCTGCTGCTTTAAGGCTGACACTCTATTGCGGTGGAGAGTACCTGAGCAGAGCAGAGCTGTGTGATAATTAACTAACAGAGTTCCTTAGTGAAGAGGAAACATTAAAATAAAAGAAATCTAACTTGAAATATTTGCTTTAACTTGAAATTTTTGCCTGCTCACCTGCATCACTCCGAAGAAATGTCTGTGATATTTTAATAAATTTGTAACTACCTAATAATTTTATAAGACAATATCACAATTTATTTAATACAACTCAACACACATTTTTCTGACCTCAAATCAAATTAAATTAAACATAAATTCTAAATTGTTCTAGGTTGTTCTATCTTTTTCTAGTATATGTAGAAATTCAATATTTTAATTATGGCTTTACTTTGTTTTGCATTAACTGTGTACTTGATCAATTTTGTCAGTAATTTGTAGTATAAACGCAGCTGGTGGCACTGTCAGTAATTAAATTATAATAAGATTTTATGTGGTAAGAAAACAGTGTAATTCTTTGTTGTCCTTAATAATGAGAAAAAAAAACTCTATTGGTTAACTTAAACACAGTTCTGCTTTGCTCAAGTCCTCTCTGCCTCAGTAGGGTGTCAGGCAGGCAGCAATCAACCAACAGGAGAATAGGAGAAGGGTAAAAACAAACTCTGATTGGTTGTTTACTTCACATCTCTCTTCTCATATCTGCTTTGATGAAGTCAAGGTTTGCCATAAAAATTCTACTTTACACTGTTTGGTTGAATGATGAACAAAACTCGCACTAAGCACTAGGATGGTTATAGATGTGAGGGTCCTTTTGCAAGATATAATTTTCTGATGGAGCTTTTAGTTAACCGCAGCCACAGCCGCCCATAGGTGGTGGAGGTGGCCCAGAGTTGGAAGGACCGAAACCGCCAAACTTCTTTGATGGTGGTTTAGGAGGGCTGAAATAATACATGCATACTAATAATAGGTACTTCTTTGTACAACGGCTGTAGGAGACCTAAACAAAAAGTTGAATGATTTTAATAGGCCACACTTAGAAACAAATGATTATTTAAGAAGCTCGATGGGCAGTAGTTGGCAAGTCTGATCTGCGATTGTTAAGGTTAAGCCACTTTCGCAAACGCCGGTCCTTAGATGGGTGACCAAAAAATCGTTGGTCCCGGCTGCATTAGCAGACGTTAAGAGCTATCAATTCACACACATAAAATAAATTAGTAACATTCACTGCATCTCAATAACAACTAGAATAGTTTTTTAAATGTAGGCCACTTCCTCGTCAGAAATCATCAGAACAATTTTCACCTAAGTGCACTCTGAATAGATTTGAATCTGACTCAATAATGTTGTTGTCACAAACATTTTATCTATAAATGTCAATATACTTCTGTATAACATTTACTTCAATCAAACTATATCCAAGCTTTAGAGAGCCGATAACACTTACCCACTTCCTGGCGGGCGATAATCTGTGACATACTTGTCGCCTCGTTTTGAGTAATTGGGGTTTATCAAGGTCTGAAATCTGTAAACAATAATATCAATGTAATTCGATCATTTTATTGCACTCGATGTATACATGAGTTGGTCAGAGCCTTTGTTACAATATTAAATATTATTTAATTGTCTAACACAATCTTAAATAGATAACATCAGCAATACTGTGTGCAGTCTCTCTGCAGGATCAATACTTACAACAAGTAAACAAAGTTAAAGATGCCCCACAGCCATCCAAACACGCCAAATGGCGTGGAGTTTACCACAGTGCCGTCTGAAAATGTTTAAAACAATGTTTTAGGTATCGAGTTAGATTGTTCCTTTATTGCTCAATGTTGTAATCGGTTTCGTAAGCCAACAAAATAATGTTAATGGTCAAAGATAAGATTTGTTGATGTCTTTATAGGTAAATTTGTATGTTACAGATTTTTTCAGGTCATGGCTGTTATGCAGTTCCTGTTTTATCCCATAACAATAGTTAGCCACTACCTACCTATTCACTGACGTGGCTTTGTGTGGTATTCAATACAATACAACTATCAATATCAATGCGTAGTAATTATTAGGTAGCTTACCTTTTGTAACATACGCCATGACTGGAATTGACACCAAAAATACTATTATAACATTAAATTATAGAAACAACAAAACAGAATGTCGTGTTTCTTGACTCAGATATTATGTTCCTCGAGTTCCTCCCACATCAACAAATGAAATGACAGACACACACACACACACAGTAATTCACAATACCTACCTACCATACGTACAGGGTACAACCACTTTTTTTTTTAAGTGTAGTTCGTTCCCTGAGGAACCGGCTAAGGTCATAAACCATGCTGCCATGTCATTAGTTTCTTAATTTCATTAGTTACTTCTTTGTTACTTCTCCTGTCTTGTTTCCTGGTATGATGATGATGATGATGAATGATAATAGAAATGAGAAGTGAGAAACCCCTCGAGTATCTCAGTAAAGATGTGGGGCTTTAGTAAGTCCTGACGCAGACTTCTTAATAGTATTTGAATTTGTTTTGTTTCATTTGCCAACACTCATGCACACTCATGAACACTTAACGGTTAATATTCTATGGTCTAAATAATAAATAAATAAATAAATAATAAGGTTATTACCTTAGACTATTGTCTATGGCGCGTCACATGCTGGCCAACATGACCAGACCGTATAATGCGACTAAATTAGCGTGTTGTGGCTGGTACAATAAAACAAAATGTTTTATTAACTTTGTTCATTTGTAGCATTATTTCGTAATCTAATGTTGGCACCAAGTACGTTCATGATTCCATACAATATTTTTTGTATATGAAGTGTCGACCCCCTGAGTCTAGTGAGCAGTGTGGCTGCAACTAGTTTTATTGTACGCATAGGTCCGCGTGGACTTGTACTTTGACAGAGGGAAACGCCTGCGTATGGCTACTCCCCTCCGGTCCGTGTTGCTCTATGGTATGAGTGTATGAACAAAACATAGACATTATTATACTTGTCTTTTATACAAGAGACGGGACGGGAGGGTGCCGCCGAGGCATGCCGCGTCACGTCGAAGTATGCCTCAGCAACTTCTGCTTAGGGATGTTCATGTAAAAAATATATCGATATTTTCGATATATATCGTAAGTAATTAGTTTGTATGTAACTAATCTATAATAATAAATATTAGATAAGGATCAGGTTAATATGAATTAAAACAGCTAGGCTGAACCAACAAATCAACTTTATTTATTTATAAATCCAAAACAAAATTTTATTTACTCATTTGGCTTGCAGCCTGCTTCTCTGCTGAGTAAACATGTGCGGCTTTTGAGAAAAGTCATTCTGATGGAATAGAGCAAAATTTTGTTTTATTGTACAATAGCGTTGATAAGAAAAAGCAGAATACTTTAAAGATAATGACAACACAAAAACATAAATCAGTTCAGCCATTATGAATTGAGAACATTCCTATGGCCTTATGACGTCATCCCGTTGTCTTCATACAAAGACCGTGGCGCCCGTAGCACGTAAAATGAGCGTGAAATTAAATTTTTATTAGGGATGTCTAAGGTCTCGATGTACTATCGGATTCAGCATCCGATTCCACATCTTGTAGAATTCGTACTAGTTCTTCGGAACTTAATTCGTTATCTGCACTCATTTTTTATTTACACTATTGCAAATGAGGAAATAATAACAAACACCATCTACACTCCATTACAATACAATACTAAACAAAATATTACCAATACTAAACATATTTATTTATTTTAGGTAATTGTGTAATTACCTAAAATAACAATGAACAATAAAATATATATATATAATATAATAGAGTTGTTATAAATCATTAATACATATACATATAATATAAATGTGTGTGTGTCTGTGCGTGATGCGTGCACTTGAGATTGTGTGTGTGATTAATACACACATTTATTTTATATAAAATTAAAAATTAAACAACAATTTTTGGATATAAAATAAGAATAACAGTTGCACTTAACTTTGTGTATTATAAATAATAAAATCATTTCATTAGATTAAACCGATCTCAGAGCACCTCGGCTCTTAGCCGGGCTGTCTAGCTCCTGTCTAAGCGTAAGCATTGTTTAATTTTACATTTTCGATGATTCCATCCATCCATCCAGACTAAAGAGGCTTACATACAAATACAATAAACTAACTTTTACTATGAGCTGATATAACCTCCTTACATTATTCCCCATACATTAAAAAAAATTTAAACTTAAAAAAAAATATACAAAATTTCAATCACATATGAGGTACGAATCACCAACAATATAAACCTAACTACACTTAAGATGTAGACCCTACCAAAAAAAAACCTATCTGAGATCTTACAATACATCAAAGACTTAAAACTAAACCTGCCTAAGGTCTACTACTGTATTTTTTTCAAATTTATAATAGCGGTTTCAAGTAAAAGTGTTTTATTTAAACATTAATAGTGTCGATGGAAGCCTTAGAAACTTATTATGTAACCACATCACTAGGCGTCTTCCTATAAAGACTATGGCATCTGCGGCACTAAATTTTTTTGGCTTGTTTTATTTTATTGTTTTTAAAATAAACAAAGGCTCCTATTTACATAAAAATTGAAAGTTTATAGTTTTAGGCAATAGTAAAAGTACGCATAAAATAAAACAAAGAATTTGCTTACGTATTTTTATTATTAAACGTCATGATAAGATTTTGTCTTCTAGTAAAGACGTGGCGCTTAGGGCAAAGAAACATCTGTCTTCCCTAGAAGACCGTGCTCAAAAGGTTAATAATCCACCATTATTTCACATTAATATTTGACATAACACAAATTTTTGAAAATAAAACAAAACCGCAGACATCATGACTCTTCACTATCCCGCCAAGAAGTCACTCTTTTCTTTCCGCTCTTTCATATGACATTTACGACAGCACAAAATAAGGAGACTGCAGAAGGTAAGCTCATCTTCAGCTCTCTCAGCTTCATCATGTACTTTCTTTCAGCACGTAGAAGCCTGCTGCACTAGGACTGTTGCGAGTTGCGAGCTGTTGCAAGATTCTCTTAACAATCATTTATTGGACCTTGTGTACGCTACCATATCTACTATAAATGTTTTTTTCTACCTTAGAACATTTTCTACAATCAATATTATAGTATATGTTAATTCACTGAAAAAAATATTTATAGTACAAAGCTTAGAACTTTAGCATACATGTTCAGAAATGTTTCATCGTCGTGCGTGGTGCGTGTCAATCGCAGGAAGTCTTGTTTAGTACCTGATCCGTTATGTACACATGGTCTAATTCACGTTTGATGTTATGCCCTCTGTTAGAGCGTAATTAGTGCGTAATTACTAACAATAAATAATTAGTGCCTCTTTAGTTTAAGAATAAAGTGTCCGTTAAGCTAGCGTACACATTGTCTAACTCACGTTTGTTGTTATGCCATCTTTTAGTGCGTAATTACTGCAAATATTAACCCTCTTATTCATAAAAACTTTTTGAGCATTATTTTGTTAAATATTGTTTTATCAACGTCACACAAACGTCATTTTGAAATGGAGAAAAAGAGACAAAACAATGATTAACTTAGCTTTATTATTCTGAGGATTAACTAAATAATGCTTAAATAGTTTTTATGCATAAGGGGGTAAATAACTAGTGCCTTTTTAGTATAAGAAATAAATACCTTTTTAGGGTTCCGTAGTCAACAAGGAACCCTTATAGTTTCGCCATGTCCGTCTGTCTGTTTGTGTGTCTGTCCCCACTCCCCATCTTAGCTGATAGACTCTTAGTACTAGAAAGCTGTAATTTGGCATGGGAATACATATTAATCACGCCGACAAAGTGGTGAAGTAATCTTTTGAAAAATATTTTTTGTAGGTTACCTCCCCTACACGTAAAGTGGGGGTGTAATTTTTTTTTCTTGTCTACCCCATAGTTTGGGTTAGTGTCCCCCCCCCCTGCCAGTCAAATGGTTGTTTTTGATTACGTGGAAAAATTCACGGTAGTTTTATATACGACGAAGTTAAAAGGAAAACTATCACAGCTAAGTAGGCTTTACAAGTTTACGAGTAACAGTCGACCAACTTATAAAATGTACTTGGCGCAGTACAAATTTCCTATTGGAAACTACTTAAATAACGTTGTCAGGTGTGTGAAACCGGTAATATCAACATTTAAGTATATGAGCCATCGTTTAATAAATGTTCAAAAAAGCTCTCTTCTCAGAGTCCGCATTATTGAGATGGGCTACTTCTCTTCAAGCAAACTTCTCTTTTTATAATTGTTAAGTATTATGTATTATTAGAGCGTGAAATTCTGACTCTGTCAGTAGAAATAGTTTATGTGAATTCGCAGTGGAAGTATGTAAAAAAATATGTAAAGTTTTAGGATCAAATGTGTGGTCATACAATCGCACACAAAACTAATATTATTAGTGACATATCATATTACACAGAAAGATATCGTAACTTTTTCTTTAGTAAGTTTATTGGTTTAGCCGATTAGCAGTTCTCAAACTTGTTTTGAATACTACTCTCAAATCTGCTGGTTATATTGTGGTGTCACTATATCGCTAAAGTCTATAAAGGTTTTAATTCCAATATTGTTAAATTGAGAAGAATGAATATGAATGAACGTGTAAAACGACGGACTATTAACAGTTAAGTGTTCGTATACGTGCATGGGTGCGAGTTAAATCATCAATGTTCAGAGTAATTCTACATTTTGGTATCTGATATATTTTAATAATTTCAAACCAGTAACGTAATTTTAGTGATACTTTATTTGCTTAAGGAACAGAGATCTAAAAAGTTTTAAAAAAAAGAAAAATCCAAATCAACGTAATTTATGCGATTTAGTCTACTACTACGGAAAGTTAAAATCACATCAAATCAGTTGGATAAATGTTTTTTTGTGTTTTATTTACTTTTTTAGTCGAACAACCATTTTTTTAAAGTTTTCTGTTTTGATTTTCCTGCGTATAAAGTTTCACTAAAGTTACAAGTTTGTTTGAGATACGAAAATGCAAAATGGCTCCTTAAAATTAGTACTTTTATTACGTTACAAAAATAACTATAAATAGTATTTTTGTTTAAAGTGTGATTATTGTACATATACGATAGTGTGATTAAACCACGGAACAGAAAAAACAAGTGTTCGTTTTTTCTGTTCCATGGAATAAACTGTGATTTTATCTATTTCTTTTGCAAAATAAATCCTTTTTTATTAAGTTATTTTATTTTAATTTCACCAATTATTTATAATTCACTAAAGAGACATACCATTAGATGAGTGACATCACCAATTCATCATCAACAGTTCATTTTAATGCATCCCACTGCATACGAGCCATCAGCATACTGGGTACGAGCCTTCTCAGTGAATGGAAGTGTTAAAAGAAAACTAGAGAGCGTCTTGAACTATTACTATAATATACACACATCAGAGTTAGGGCACAACACAATATATAAACTATCAAAAGCTCAAAACATGTTTTCATTACGAAGCTGTCAACGAGACAAAACAGACACATCTCATCATTCATCATCATTATCTTAGCCATCTTCAACCGCTAGGGTGTAGGCCTCCTTCAGTTTCTGCCATCTTTTTCGGTCTTGGGCAGTTGTCATCCACTTCGTGCCATTGGTTTTGAGTTTTGGCAGCGTTTATACACCCAGTGATTCTTAGCACCCCTGGTATTGCCGTGCCTCAGACTGCTGCTTCTGTTGGGGGTCGCACTACCGCTGGGAATTCGGGGTCATTTTTTCTTTTGTGTGTTCATAATACTGAAGGGTTTAGGCGCGTTAACCCACCCGCTTGCCCAAGTCGTCTTGATGGATGAGAAGTAATCCATCTGATTCGGATTTTGGGTGCTTTCGTTGGTCTTGTAAGACTCTTCCGCTACCATCTCTAGGAAGAACCATCCTTCTCTGATGGCATCTAGACCAGACAGCAGTATCTCTCGTCTGTTTGTTGACCTCACTTCCCACTGAGATTTGAACCACAATCTTCCGTGAGGTTGTTCAACGTGACAGGGGCTGCCACGTGAAGGTGAGAGTGGAGTTGAGGTGCAGAGGCAAAAGAACTTCACTTGAAGAAGTTTTTTATATTGCGCATGACACCCCCTTAGCCCCCAGACACATCTATGACTGACATATCCAATCGTTCTAATCAAGTTCTTTTTATAAACAAACCAATATTATTTGAACTCATGTCAAGAGTTAGTTGATTGTATGTGGCCAGCAGGCTGCTAGCCTCCTTTCAACAGGAAGCACCACAGGGAGAACGAATGTTAAGGCTCTTTTAATTTAGATGTTTCGTGTCGTTCCGCTGACCGAAACAGTCGTACTACAGCCGCACGACCGTTTTAATATGGAATGCAGTGCCAACTTGCGGCAGCTATCCGAAAACAATTTATTGAGGGAGCCCTTACACTACCAAGCGGGGACAGAGCGGATTGGTGGTTGTTAACAAATGCTAATGCAGCTGTATCCAACAGATTTACGTGAATTTTGATGTACGGAGGAGCACAAGATGATGATGATGATTTTGCAGTAATTACACACTCATTCAGGTCATTCATGTCAGGCCATGACAACAAACGTGAATTAGACCATGTGTACGCCAGCTTAACGGACACCTATTTGTGCTCTATTATTGGGCGTATTATCAAACGTAAATTAGATCATGTGTACGCAACCATAACGGACACTGTATGTAACCCTCAGAACAATACTATTACTACTGTAACCGTTGTTTACGCTGTCTTAAATTTACCATTACCACCTAACTCTATGGTCTAGTTCTTTGGTTCACTTTCATTGTCTTGTTTTCTTTTATTTTCCTTTTCAATCAATCCAATTTATTACATATAGAACTGAAATTCAATCAGTTTTCATTCCAAACGTACCTACCTTTTAATATTTGTACATTTTGTACCTTTTAATACACAAAGTAACTAACCTATGAATTTGTGTTTGTGTTTTTCAATCATTCACGTCTACAATGAGTCTGAAAGGTATAAAGTTAATCACATTTGATGCTACAAATACATTACTAAAATTTCGGGTGCCGGCTTGGCAATATTACACGCTTGTAGCTCGAGATTATGGCTTTACCGGGAAAGAAGATTTAGTTAAGGGGCGTCTAAATGATAGCTACAAAATTATGTGGAATAAATTTCCTAACTTTGGCAGATCTCAGATTACATGGGTAGAATGGTGGACACAAGTTGTTAGGAAAACCTTTGAAGGACAACTTCCAGCCAGTGTGAATGTTGACATCATAGCCAATAAGCTTATTAATGAATTTAAAACCTCAAAATGTTGGTGTGTAGCACCATCAGGAGACAAGCTCCTTAGTGCATTACGCAGTGAATGCATAACCATTGGGGTGATTTCCAATTTTGATCCTCGTCTCAATGAAATATTAAGAAGTGTTAATTTAAAGAATTACTTTGATTTTGTTTTGACATCATATCAGATTGGATATAGCAAGCCAGATAAAAGGATTTTTAAACATGCCTTAAAGCAATGTAAATCTTTGGTGAGCCCATCGGAGGCACTACATATTGGTGATGATATAAAAAAAGATTATGAAGGAGCTAAGGCTGCAGGATGGCACGCTATACTTATTTCTGGTAGCTATAAAACTGAGAAACCACCAGCATTGGAGCATGTGTTCAGTAATTTAGAAGAATTAAGTGTTAATATAAGACAAAACAAACTTAAGCTATGAGTTCTTATCAACTTTGTTGATGTGTTCTGTTCTTTTATTTATGTATTAAATACTGTGTAGTCGTAAAACACAACATAATTAGTTAAAGCCTGACTTTGAGTTTTGTTATGTTAATAAAACAGCTGAGATATTTAATTATACCAAAAATCCAATGTAATCTCGCTATGGATAATTTTATTATTCTCTGTATCAAATGCCTAAAATATTTAATTTGCATTGTTAGTTTTATTAGGCTCGGCTATTGATTACGGACCCACGATTTTCAATTTCAGATGTTTACCATTCGAAAGATTATATTTTTTTACACTTATTCACTTAATATCTTATCTCGATAACTTGTAGTTTTTTGTAATAGTTAATTGAAAATCGTAAAAATTTCCTTAGATTTTTGTTGTTTTGCGACTGACATTTTGTATTTACGTGTATTGCGTTTTGTTACGTGTTGTGTTAACGCGTTGTGGTGTTTTTTTATGTAGTATTTGCAGTATTTAACATACTTTAACAGTATTGTTTAACTAAAAAGTATACATTATTTATCATTGCTAGGGTATAAATAAAAAAAAAGTCACAGACGATAGTTTTTATATAGTTTTCACTGTGACGGCGGCCATTTTGTGTCACTGCCAGGCAACTGTCATTGTCAAGTCAATACGTACGGCTGCCCTACGTATCTCTACCTAGTTTGTGGCCCTACTCCTGTAGGTCACGTGATAGGGTAGGTATTTTTTTATTAGCCAGCAGAAATCTCCATACAAAAATATCTTTTTTTATAGCTCTTGTTGAAGGGGGAACCAAGTTACAAGACTGATACCTACTTACTCATGTTTTTGTTTTAAAAACCTAATTTATTGACTCATGCCTGAGTAGCTATCAGTCTTGTATAGATAAAAAAAGGTAATTTAGTTAATTTCTAATTTAAAGAATGATATTTTTCGTACATTTTGAGGATAGGTTAGTAAATTTTCAAAAAATATATCTCAAAAGCTATCCATTGTCGAGGGGGGAAGGTAGTTCCGGGGGGTAGGCCCCTCACCCCCCCCCCCCCCCCCCCCACCACGAAAATCGTGGGTCCGTAATCAATAGCCCTTCCGTTTTATTATACATTCATGTCATATGTTATTTTGTTTGTTACAAAAATAAAATTATGAATACGTGTGCCTCAAGTTCGCACCCTCACCACGGAATTAGATGGTTTTGACTACGTCAAAATATTGAATATAATAGTGATAAATAGTGATGTATAGCATATAAATATTGATACTATGGTTCAAAAGATTTTGAGTATCTTGGTGAGGCTGCTAACTTGACGTCAAGCTAGCAGGCACCTTAAAAAATACAGTTTGTATCAATGTGATTTATATTTTAAGAACTGTGCATAAATAGTGAATCGTATATGCAAAATTTCAATAATAATACTTCAATACAAGCCAAGAAAAAAGAATTCTTCTTTGCTATTTTCCAAAAATCTAATGTAAACTTTTAATGTTGAACTTTTGCTCCACAGTAATAAGGTTTAAACTTTATTTTAATCATGAGCCACCCACCTCGAGCAAAAAAGTGGAATATATTTTTATCCTCTGTTCAATGCTATTGATTTGGTATTTAAATAAATATTTTTTTACCAACTTTTTTACGTATCTACCAATGTTATTTTTATTAAATTCATAAAATTTTTGATTGTGGCAATACACCGTCGAGCTTTGACAAGTGTATAATAAGAACTTATTATATTAATAACGCATGGTATATAGTTTGGCGGTATTTATCTCAGAACAATAAGGTATTTATTTAAAAAAATCCATAGCATATGACAGTGGACTAATGTAGGCTGATGATGATGATGATTAGATATGATACAGAGTTCCAAACAAACACTCTTTCACCGTTATTTTACCACTTCGAATCATATTTGCAAACTCCCATAGCAATCCCTTTGGACCAGTTGCCAAAACGTCCACTGTATCAAAACGGCCACTTCCCAAACGGGAAATTCCTAAAAAGACAACTTCCCAAAAGGACAATTCCTAAAAGGACAACTTCCCTAAAGGACAATTATAGGAACTTGGTAATTAAACGACACAACTCCATCGAGTTTGGGCTCGAATGATTCGTCTTGACGAGTACTTTGGTGCTCGATGGTAATCAGGGTCTGATGATAGAGCTGGAAGATGGCCATAGGAACTCGGGAAAATAAGTTCGTTCGTTCCGTTTGTTACGAATGTGGATCTGTCTTTGATTAGATGGATTAGATGGATGACTCAATGCCAACGTGAGCACGTGCCGAGGGCTGAATGGTATGAGGGTGTATAAGCATGTCATATCGTTAACGTTGCGCCTCAGGGATGACTTCGACAACAATCGACAAATTTTTAGGGGAGATTCTATTGCTGATATACATTACTTTTGCAAAGGAAAAAAAAAAACGGAGCTGTCGAAATTAAAATTTTTTTTTCACCTTTTTTGTTTTCTATATCAATAAACAATCATATTAAAAATATAAAACCAATAAAATAAAATGTTAAGCACAAGCTAAAATATATTAAATAAAATTCAACAAACACTTTTGTTTACAAACACACACTGTGAAAAGAGTAGTTATTTACCTTCAGCCTACCTAGCTAGCTTAGTAGCCTACACTACACTAAGCATGCCGCCGAGCCGCTCAAAGAGACCGCTTTGAAAAATATAATTGAAAAATGAACTTTAAAGTAAACACCATAACGCGCCGCCTAAATCACAAAGATTCACCGAAAATGGCCGTTACGAATAAAGACAATGAAAAATAAACTTTAAAGTAAACAACAAAATGCTAAATGCCGTGCCCGTGCGCCGCAAAGGACGACCGCCGCCCGCCCGAAATATTACCAATTCCCGATTTCCCGCTTAGTTAGTTTCCGACTAGCAGTAGTGACGTATGTGCGTGACCGACCGTGACCCGTAAAGAAAATCGTGACCTAATCGTGCCATATCAGTGCAATTAAGTGTGTGTGTTTACATAAATATTATTATCATCAGTGCCTGTTGTGTGATATAGGATTGCAATTAATGTAATCATGGTGTACACAAACCCTGAATTGTATGATATGGTTATCATATATTCACAAACGCACAGCCTTCGGGAAACCCAGAGGCGTTTTCAGCGGATTCATCCTAATCCAACGAGGGGGTTGGATAAAATTTTAAGATCTACACAAAATTTACTTGCCCATGTCCAGTTCAATGTACCTGCGCATGCACAGGCTAGAGGCAGAAGGCCAGTATATCCTCTTCACTTATACCGCCAGATAAGACGATTCTTCCAAGACAATCCACAAGCCAGTACGAGACAAGCTGCCCGCCGTTTTCACGTGAGCCAATATTACGTGTGGAAATTGCTAAACGCGTCAGATCAACACTCCTACCATTTTCAGCCCGTTCAGGAGCTGTTACTAGCCGATTATCGTCCAAGGCGCGAGTTTTGTAATTGGCTATTAGACAACATTAATTTGAACATTTTGTGGTCAGATGAAGCGAGCTTCACAAGAGTAGGTCTGTTCAATGTTCATAATGAACACTGGTGGTGTCGTCGTGGACAGAACCCAAAGAAAACACGAAGAGACTCTTTTAACGTGCGTTTTAGAGTAAACGTTTGGGCGGGGATCATTAACGATCGTGTTATCGGGCCGTACTTCATTGATGAAAGATTGACCGGTCAGCATTATCTTCGTCTTATCAGTGAAGAACTACCGCGACTGATGGAAGACGTACCTCTGGCATATTGGCGAAATATGCATTTCCAGCACGACGGAGCTCCGGCACACTTCCAGCGCGATGTCCGCGCATATTTGGATCAGGAGTTCAACGGTCGTTGGATAGGACGCGGTGGGCCGATCAGCTGGCCAGCTCGATCTCCCGATCTCACGCCGCTTGACTTTTATTTGTGGGGTGAAATTAAAAGAAGGGTGTATGAAACTGAAGCAACGACTGTAAACCACCTCAAAGAAAAAATCGTGAGTGCATTTGATGTCGTCAAATCACAAACGGAAGTGTTAAGAAAATTAAAGGACAATCAACGGCGTCGAGCTCAGTTATGTATTCAGAGGGAAGGTGGTCACTTTGAACAATTACTGAAGTACACGTAGGTAAGTCAATTGAACTTTAAATTGTGCTATAATGCTATAATGTTCATTACCAAGGAATGTAAGCGTTGTTGTTATTTCAATTAATAAAACACGTAAAAATCGTCACCAGGCGCTCGCGTCGCGAACGAGGCAGGGCGCTCGCTTACTATAGGTAGTAACAGACTGTACTCTATGCACCCTATGCTAGGTACAGCGGCGCGCAAAATACGCCAGCTGCAGTTTATATTTGAGATATATAATTTTTATAAATATTATTCCATTGAGGCATATACTTGTATTTTATCATTATTTATAAGGATTACAATGTCCTCTAAAAGGAGGATGCAAATCCTGGTCCACCCCTTCAATAGCTATGTGTGTTACATATCTGGATAGGTATTTTTGACCTGAATAAAAGTTACTATGGCGCCAAGTTCCAAATGTTAGTCCGTTCAGAGTTATTTTTTGTTTATATATTTATTCTTTATAAACATTGTAGTTTTAGCAGGAGCCACGCAATTATATTTACGTGCATTTCTGTACTACATACACGTTCTGTAAATACTGACATGCAGTTATCAATGAATCACAATCCATTTTATCCGTCTCACTCGCACTCATTATGACAATGAAACTGGTTACTGGCACGGACAGGACGGGCGGCGTCGGCGGGGTAGCTCGCAAGCGCAGGTAGTCGTTCGTCTGTATTAAGAGTGTGACTACGTCTTGTCTCTTTGTTTACCTATCAGTTTCTACTGGACCCCGGCTATCTTTTCGACTTTTTCGGTACCTGTTTAATTAACATTCGGCGTTACATAAGGATTATTGAAGTGCTTTTCGATTGGACTATTGTTTATTACTATGGAAGTTTCACGGAACTGTGTCATGTGTCGTAGAGGATTCTATCGCGGAAGATACCAGCGACATCTTTTAAATGATGAACTTCCAAGAGTGCGACCACAGCTTGCAACATATATTCAAGAAAATGCATTGTTAGAGGTAAATACCTACTTTAAAGATATATTCCTTTATGATATACATTATCGAACTAGAACTAGGGGGTAACTTGATGTGTGGCCGTCTTTACCTACAAAAAGAAAAAATGTTTTCAAAAAATATTGTTTAACGAGATGTTTCATGCTTTATTTACAATGTTATTGAGTTCCGACTGTTTTTTTTTGTATTATTTTTCGGCTATTGTAAGCACCAAGATCACGAGTAAACTGGAGAAACTGTGAGGCTAGGCTAGACTAGGCTAGGTTAGGTTACAAGCAGACATATCGGTCTGCATTCGTTTGCTTGCTAAGCACTGGTACACTACTAATATTCGCACTCTCACCACAAACTTGATCGCGAGACACTACACTAACAGTACGTATCTACAGAATATAACAGTAGCTATAGAAAATATGTTTATTAAGTATACTTTCTTTTACAGGTTGTATTTGACAACACCCGGAGTGTGTGCCATCGGTGTTGGCAAAGGGTTGAAAGTGCGGTCACACCGCCTCCTCCACAAGAAGCAATCGTCGAGCCACAAGCACTCTCAACTGCAATTCACGTTCCCGAGTATTCACGAGCATCAAACACTGCCAGGCACTGTATTTTCCTTAACTGTCGCAATGTCACTCGTCATAGAATACCAGAAGTCATAAAAGTACACACTTTTTGTGAACACAAGCTGTACATTCCTGATAGTGCTAGAGTATGTCAAGAACACCTAGAGAGTAACACCTGGGACGAATTACCTCAACACTGCAATGTCACCCATGACTTCAATGCAGCACAATTCAGTGATATCAATGACATTATGAGAAAAGCTGTACAAAGAGGTTCTAGATTAGATTTTAACACAAGAGGTGCAATGACTAATGAAGAAATGCACTTTTGGACCGGCCGTAGTTTTGAGCAATTCAATGAGATATTGGAACAAACTCCATCATTGAGTCAGACATGTAAACATCCTAGAACCGCTTTAGGTATTTATCTAACAAAGCTGCGAACCGGTGACTCAAATGAGAGGCTTGCGACTTTATTCAATATGTCGAGACAAAACCTTGAACGATTGATGGCCATAGCTCGTGAGGGTCTCACAAATGAGTACGTTGGTCGTCACTTAGGACTTGACCATATAAATAAAGATGACATTTTACGTCGAAACCTGACGATACCAAAGGCTTTATTTGGAAACACTGAAAATACAAAAGCAATCATAATATGCGACGGGACTTATGTCTATATACATAAAAGTGCTAACTTCGTATTCCAACGACAGTCGTACAGCTTGCACAAGTTTCAAAATCTTTTAAAACCGTTTCTATTAGTCACAACAGATGGCTATATAATTGACGTGACAGGGCCTTATGCTGCTACAAAAACAGACGCTAACATAATGAGGGATATAATGAATAATGGTGAACACCCGATTCACTGTCTCCTTGAAACCAATGACGTGTTTATTTTGGATCGAGGATTTAGGGACAGCTTGGACGATGTAGAAGCCTGTGGTTACGAATACCATGTTCCGCCTTCAAAGAATAGACACGAATCCCAACTTACCACTGACCAAGCCAACGAATCTCGGTTGGTCACTATTTGCCGCTGGGTAGTGGAAGTGGTTAACGGCAGGTTTAAACGCGATTTTAAACTGTTTCGCCAAAGATATTTTAACAATGCGTTGGCGCATATGTATGCTGACTTTAGGATAGCTGCCGCAATCACAAACCACTTTCATATACCCATCGAAGATAGTCAATATGCTGAAGCTTTTGTCACCGAAATCAGACAGAGGCTACATACACCTAATATTTTATACGATTATGTAGAACGGAAACGTTTAAACAGCAGAAGAGCTGATTTTACAAGAGTAGAAGCAAGCGATATTGATTTTCCGAGATTCAGTGAAGAACAAATCATTTTATTAGCTTTGGGAACCTACCAAATGAAGTTAGCGAGATCTTACTGCAGCGAACATCTGCAAAATGGAATGTATACAATAGAAGTATACCGAGAAGCTGCACTAGATGATTTACCTGATTTTGGCATTGATGGTGATGCTTGGCTCTTACGTGGTCGTATACAGTCGCGACACGTGAGAGCTAGAATGTACTACTGCTATTTATTGGTTCACGATAATAATATTCTGCAAAGATATTGTACCTGCATGACGGGACGACGTACAGTAGGAACCTGTGCGCATATTGTTTCAATAGTTTGGTATCTAGGATACGCCAGACACGAGGCGTTTGTAGGCCCAGCCTTATTTTTAAATGACGTCATTGTAGATCATGATCATTAATAAATAAATGTTTATTATTAAAATATATTATCTTTTATTTATAAAAAGCATGTGTTAACGATAAGGTCTGTTTATTGTCATTTTTGAAAAATAAAACATTTAACATTGTTTTTGAATCTTGTAAAACCACTATGTTTAAAAAAAGAATAACTCTGAACGGACTAACATTTAAACTTGGCGCCATAGTAACTTTTATTCAGGTCAAAAATACCTATCCAGCTATGTAACACACATAGCTATTGAAGGGGTGGACCAAATTTCATAGAAACCCTGGCATCCTCCTTTTGTCGACTGTTGACAAAATCACCCTGTAGTTATATAACCACAGATTAATAGTGCACTAATTAAAATAATTATAAAATTAAAATAATTAAAATAATAGAGCTCAATTCGATTTAGAAGTAAAACGTTTTATTTCGATTCCTGAAAAAAGGGATATTTTGAGTTGAGCTAGTCTTGGCGTATACGTGATTGTTCTCGAACACTACTTATATTATAGCAACAAAATTTACACACACATTTATTAGTAAAAAGAATATGACATCGTTCGGGTGGTGGAATTGGGACACCGCAAATGGACAATTACGGAATAAATCCGGCTTGAGTAATTTCGGTATTTTTGTATCTCCGAGGAATTTGATTCTTTTCAATCGGACGTCATGACCTGTAGAATTTTTCTCAGTCTATGGAGCCTTCAAATTGTATAGTCTCAATCAATCTTGATTTTAAGGTCAGAGGTTCTTTAAATCTTAAATGAAAATCGTAAACCATATTTCTAATGACACTGTAGTCGAAATCTTCCAGGTTCAAATGAAAGTTTTTTTTTGGTCTTCCCTTTTTTGATGTCGAAAAAGCAGTCGACCCGTTTTTGTCAGTTGTATTCACAATCTTGCTAACAGTATTTCTACAAATTCCAGTCACGTCAGCGACTCTAATTTGGACTTTTTGAAAATACACGTTTTTAGCTTTTTTTGCTTCATGTAAGAAGTAAAGGTACAGTACATTGTACACCATTTGTCGTGCCTGTGAGTTCAGTGGCTTTCCACGTTTAAATTTCTTCACCTGTAAAAGGGTTTATAGTTATTTTTACTAATACATTAATGGTCCAATGGCATGGTTATTATGTACTATGGTATTATTAAAAAAAAACAATGCTTAAAATTAAAAGAAAAAAAAACTTTTTGAAAACAATCTTTTATTACTTGTTAATAAAAAAAGGAACTAAAAAGTTAAAAATTATTTAAACCTTTAATTAAATTTGATAATAACTTGACTTCGACGACGGGCTACACGCTCCTCGACCTGCTCCGTCTCGATCACTCCAACCCGCTTCGCCTCCGGTGCCATTGGTGCGCTAATTTTCGCAGCCTCCTGAAGTTCCTCTCCGAACTAACTAGATCCGTGTTACTACACGGATCTAGTTAGTTCGAAGATAGGAGATCTAGATAGGTCCCTTGGTCTCCCGGCTTACCCCATCCATCATCCCCAAACGAATCTTCGAATCGAATTATATCAGCTCAGGGTGCCTAGTGTGAGTTGTGTTTACTACCTACTACGTTTATGAAAACGAAAACTAGTATGGCATTAAAGCAGCGCCTCCTGGCGACATACGAGAAGAGTTACAATTTCGCAATACAAATTTTCGCTTTCGTAAACGTAATCGAATGAATACGAAAGTAAACAAAACTCACACTTATAGGCACTCTGTATGATTCCAAAAAACGGTAGCGACAGACGCCGACAACCGTTCCGCTTTCAATCAAAAGAGACACTGACACTTGACTCATTATCTGCGCCGCTTGCACGGCTTGTCTGTCACTAATTTGCTTTTCTTAGAAGACATTGGTATTTATTTGTTTGCGATAAAGTTGAAATTAGGTTTTTTAAAATAAATTACTTTTTAAAAATTGTTTTTGTAATGTTTTACGATTGTTTCCGATGTTTTCCGATGCCCATTATTTATCTTGAAGATCTACCTTTATAACATTGTTGACCCACGCCTGCGCATGCGTTTGTTTGTCGACTTTTTATTTGGGAAGAGTTTGCTGATTGCCTCAGACGGCATTTTCAGTGGTTTCATCGGGCTTTTTTGGGGGCGGCGAGGAACTTAAAGGGTTTCTCAAGCCGTGTGAAACGAATCACCTTCGAAGGTTTTCTAGAGTGAACGGCAACACGTGTTGCCGCGCCCTACTAGATTCTCCGAGGGGTTTGGATCGGATCGGTTGTCGACTTTTGCGTGCGGTGCGGTGCGGCTACTGCAACGCATCCGGACTGCATGCTATGTGGAGTTTCATTTCATATGTAATTTCATACTTTACTAATTTTCACAATGCGCCTGAAACGCACACGGACTGCAACAACATTTGGTGTGCTCCACCCTTTACAGTGAATTATACTAACAAAATAAAGGCAGGTGTGCAATATAGTACACAAAGTTTACTAGTTACCAATGCCAATGACCAAATTAGCTTATAATAAATTTGTACACAAATCCCAACCATAAAGACAGGCATGCGATTTTTAAACCGGTGACAATAATGCTCACATAATTTTTTTTCATTATTTATTTCAAGATCACCGATGAGAGTTAAAAATCGGTTACAATTATTATGGATGCACAGCATCTTCATATTATCCAAAATAGCTAACTGAAGTTATCGGTTAGCCATAGTCAAAAAGTATGTCAACAAAAAAACCATACAATATGTATATATCTTAGTAAATGTTATAAATAGTTTTCACTTTTTACGCCGCCCCAGGACCCCCACGCGGAGCTAGCCATGATAAACCTAAAAAAGGACGTCATTTTTACAATGAAAAATTAAAGATTCTAATTTAACATGTTTAATATAATAGACTTATCTGAGTGCGGCACTAAGGTATGTTATGATTTGCGAATGTATCAAATCTTCCACTGTGGGTCTTTAACCGGATCGTTTGCGCAAAACTGTCCCAATTGATTTACCTACTGCTTAATAGTCGTCTAAAGACAAATTTGTCATGTTTTTCATTTTTGTGCTATAGATTGCTAAAACTGTTAATTATTTGTAATTAACCAAGTAATATGATTTTGCAAAAACAGTAATTGTTGCTAACACAATTATTTTAGTGTTATTCAAAAGACACTAACCTCTCGCGGTGTACAATAAGATAAATAGGGAACTTGCATCAAAAATATACTAAGAAACAATGTTAAATATTGTAAAAGTAATAAATTGTGTGTGTTATATTTAAATATAACGTCACGACATCGTCGATCAGGATATACAAGAAGTAATACAAAGTTTTCATGCGCAGACGCAATGTAAAATCGACGTGTTTTAGTGTAATATTTTAATTCATATTTTCCCACTACAATATTATTCCCTATCGAAATATCTAAAACATATCACACCCGGTCATTAATATCAAACGCCCACGTTTGTATTGTGAGGTTTTATGCGGTTCTAAATCATTCGACTTTTGCAAACAATCAGCAATTACGTCCACCGATCATTTATCGATATATTGTAATCAATAATTATGATCCGGTTGGGCGCATTATGTCCAATTCGCAAAATGTCCAGTGGGCTCAAAATGTCCAATTCTCACAACGTTCAAATCTTAAATTGTCCAATTAGCACATTGTCCATATCTCAAATTGACCAATTAGCAAATGGTACAATTTGCACATTGTCCAAATCTCAAATTGACCAATTCGCACATTGATTAATTCAAATAACAGTCGTTAATTTGTTATAAATATTTTATTACAAGTAGTAATATGTGTACGAAACTGGTTTGTTACAAACCGCATGGAGGTAAGGACTTATAACTCCTTCCTTTTTTTTCTTTCTTTAAAATTACCTACCTACGGCAATAATAGCTTATCTAAAATATGTCGCTAAAGTAGCTACCTGGTTAATTATATTTACATAATATATTTGTTTCTTTCTAGGTCCATTTCGATTGTAAATCATAAAAATATTCCTTTAGCGGCTTGTGTTATAAACAGAGATCGGACCCGAATTCCGGGGAAACAAATGTAAGTCGTAAGGAAGTCTCCACTTTCTGTCTCTGTTCTCCGAAGTTTAGGTAAATATAGTCAGCCTATTCCGATCTCTGGTTGTAAGTCACTTCATTAAGTACAATATATAAAATAAATACTTACACAATACAGATATTACATAATTTAATTATAAATACTTAAATATCATACCTTCTTAACACATATTTTTATCCTCACTTCACCATTGTCATAGAAAACTCCAAACTCTTCTTTTACCTTTCTACATCATCACTCATCAGTCTTCTTTATTTTTTTACTACAACGCCGCCGCTGCAGAAACCTATTTGACAGTTTGACACTTGTCACTTACGGACGGCGCACTCATAAACGAGGAAATATATTAATGTTGTTTATTAAATACTTAGAAGTGCCTAGTCTGGATATGTTTTAAAGCAAGTAACAATGAACAATAATTTTCAATAAATGAGTTTGCATTTATTGAAAATCAGAGGGGAAAGTTGTGTTTGATTCGCAATGATGGTCATCGGTATAATATAAATTGGACAAATACTAATAATACAACATTGTGGCGATGCATTAATCGTAAAATATGTTCTGCCTCAATCACACTGGACCAAGACAAAAAAGTGATTTTACGTGAATCGTGCCATGTTTGTGTAGCAAGTAATATTTCAAATGAAGTTTTGATGGGAAAAGCAGACTTGAAAAGGGCAATATGTGAAAATTTTAGTCCGTTACGAAAAATCGTTGAAGAAAATGAATCATTGACGAAGGCTAGAACACAGCAAACTGAAGATAATTATACAGTACCTCAATTTCATAAAACAAAAACTTTACATCGAAATAACAAAATTCAAGTACGATTACGAAATCGCACAAATCAATGCGATTTCGTCCGTTTTCCCGTCAGTCTCAATCAGTGGATGTTATCATCATTGTAATAAGGCAATTTGGAAATTTAAAAAAAAATTGTCAGAACTAGAGATGGACGAAATATTTCAAGAATAATTGCGATAATCCCTCTAATACCTGCGAATTCCTGCTGCATGGCGATATATTTTAGATAAATATGCGAAAAAATGAGGCAGTTTCGTATATATTTTGAGAAACAGTGGTAACCGCAATTACCACCAACCATTCTCAGCTGTGCAAATTAGAGACATCGTACTATACAAATGCTTTGGAAGGGTGGCACCGACGCATCAACAGACGTATTTCGAAAAATCCAAATATATATAACTTTTTTTTAAACTATTGAAAAAAAGCCTAATATTGTGATAACCGCTTTCAGGATTCTTAATTAAAAACGGAAAGAAATAGGACAAAATTAAGAGATATCACATTTGATTAACAGTGCAAAAAATATTTAATCAAACTGCCAGAAGGTAAACGTAGTCTTAAAAGCTTTTTAACAAGGATTATATTTCTTCGTCTTACATTGTTTTAAGCGTTGATGTTAAAATTATGTACTCATCTACATTAATTACTACAATATGTGATTTATGTGATTATTTTTTGTTCTTATATAATAGCGATATTATTATTATTTCTAGATAGGTACTAAGTAGGTACCCATATTTAGGTTGATTTCAATTGTATAATAACTTAAATACTTATTTACATATATATACATACATAAAAATTAAAATACTTATGACTACCTACATTACTATATTATGTCATTTATTTATGCATTTTATTGTACTTAATTAATACCGATATTATGATGAACCAGAACCAGCGTAAATTATTTATACAGATGTGTATTTTTTTCTAATAAAAGTGTTAATTATAAATTATATATGCTTTTCACTCTCAAGTTGGGTGGCATCAAAACCACCCTTAGAATATGGACCACCCCCTAATTACGAACTGGACCAATCGCGAATTGGATTAATTGAGAACTGGACCAATTGAGAACTGGACTAATTGCGAACTGGACCAATTGCGAACTGGACCAATTGCGAACTTGACCAATTGCGAACTGGACCAATTGTGATTTGGACATAATGCGCTCAACCGTTATGATCATGTAGTACAGTCAGCATCAAACTGATCGATACAACTTAAGTAACAAATAAGAAAGCCAACCTTACCGTTATGAGGTTAGATATGTTTTTGAAATTATGATATAATAAAAAAGAGACGTATGTCATACTTATATCAAAATTAAATGTGATGTTTCTTTGACTATATAGCTTGCTTCGATCATGCTGACCGTACACCATGATGTTCACTACGAGTATAAGACTTCATCATGAAACCTGCACCAGCTTAACTACAACTACACGTCACTCCGAGCTCGAGCTAGAACAGGAAGGCGTGTAGCTGTAGTAGTCTTGCTGCTAGGCCGTGTTGATTTGCTCCACGTTCAAATGCGTGATGAATCGTAGCCTCATCTGCAACGCGGGCCGCAGCTTGCGGATCACACCTTCTACCTCGTTTTTGAGAGTGTCGCCGACGAACATGTACTTTATGTGGTACCTGAGAGTGTGTTCAGGAAATCACGTTGGCTTCTTCTTGTCCTACGTTTTAACATCAACAGCCTATAAACGTCTCACTGCTGTGGTACACACGCCTGCACATCAGACTACCACAGACTATCAAATTTCTTAAATAGAAAAAATAGACTTTGAGCCTTATTGACTATGTATTATGGTTGAACATTTATTGGAGTACTTTGACAGTTTTGGATATTCTGATGTGCAGGAGTCTGGTAGTTCAAGCTATCACGCTGACCCGATTCGGGTTGGCGAGTCTTAAGTTGGAACGTGCAAACATCAACTTTTAAGAATATATTCTCAGGACCAATAGTCATGTGTACGTCGTACACTCTAACTTTTGTTAATTTCGGGACAAGCAAATGGACTTTCTAACGTTTAAGTTTATATCAATATTTTTACATAGCCTTCATTGTGTTCCACTGCTGGGCAAAGAGCACCTCTCTACTTTTCCACTGGTCCCTATCCCGGGTCATATAAATATTTAATTAAAATTATCCTTTTTTAGTTAATGTAAGTAAATAATAAGTTAATTATTTTGATATCCTCAACAGCTATCAATTAAAAATAAGCAAAGTGCACTGAATGTAAAAATAAATGTTTTAATTTTGTAGTTTAGTATCATTGTTACCCTTACATTTAAGTTTTCGTTATCGCCTTTTATAAGTCGGTAGTCGTGCGTGACCGCGTAAGAGCAGTTTGTAAAAACTGCGTACCTATCTGCTTTTACACAAATATAGCAAAAAAGTTCAGTCGGAAAATCATAATTGAATAACCATGATATTTAAATTTAATCGTGTTGCTGTAAAATTTGTTTAATATCAGATAAGCGGTATAGAAAAACTGCTTTTACGTAGCTCGCACGCCCACCGACGATATCCGTTATGGAAACACTGTTGTTTCGAATATTATTATGCATTATCATCTGCACACTTTGTACACAGTATTGGCAATAATTATCTATTTATATGTTGAGGAAGCAGCTGGATATGAGCAGCACAAACCGGTCGTTGCGGAAATCCTTGGGGGAGGGCTTCGTCCAGCAATGGACGTCTTTTAGCTGAGATGATGATGATAATGATGTTGATGTAAAGGATACAACAAGTCGCATATAGGGTCGATGTAGTTAAGATTAGTCTGCGCTTTGTCGATGTGTGCGAGCAGCTCGTACAGCGTGATGGTGATGTCCATCACCGCCCGGGATATGTCCGAGTACCGCTGCAGGAACGGCCCCACCAGGTGGCAGAGGAACAGCAGCTGAACCTCGGTGTGGATCTCGGGCGCAAGCTTCTCCTTGACGAAGCTGGAACGGTTGACGAACATTGTTATTAATAGTGGACGTTGAGAACAACAATAATTAATTCCTGAACATTAAACATGTAAAAACCACGTAATCCAGTCAACTACCCAATTAAATCACGTAATTAATTCAAATTGCCAAATTTTGGATGAATAAAATTATTTCTTAAGCAATATCAAAAAGTGTTTTTCTGCATCTAGTTTCAGTTGTTAGATATGGTAAAAAATTTAGTTAAAAAAGTCACTTTTTCGAAACTCGTAAAAGGCGACTCTTAGCGTGGTTTCGAAAACAACGTATTGAGACCTTTTGAGCCACATTTATACTAGTAGGAAGTTTTAATATATCATATAAAACTTAAACGAACAGTACGAAGAAAGTATAATTAAATATACTTTGAAACACATTTGCTATGAAATGTCTCGAATTCATGATTTTCGTTATTAGAGCAATTAACTTATTTTTTTCATATTTCGGTATCTCATACGAATTTCAAGGTTCTAATTTTGGATATCGTAACGCAAAGAGTGCCGAAACGCAGTTCCAGTGGCTGGTTAATGAAATGGACCTGGGCACACAGAAGCCGTCACAACTATTAAGGAAGATGACGGAGCTGGCAAGGAACTGCGGAGTCACAGACGAGCCCTTAAGGAAGTTGTGGTTAAGTCACCTACCGCCTAGTGTTAGAGCAGTACTCACAGTCAGTGGGGACGTGGGTTTAGAGAGCCTGGCACCCAAGGCGGATAAGATATTGGAGAACTTGGGAATCGGACGGGTAGCAGCGGTAGCGTCGTGTAGCAACGCGCCTGCCGCTGCCGACGTGGATACCGAGTTGATTAGGTACATGCGCAGCATGTCCCTAGAGTTGAAGGAGCTCCGCGGGGAAGTGGAAGAAATCCGGTCACGAGGGCAGAGTTATGGTCTTCCACGTGAGAGGGAGCAGAATTGGAGCCGTCGGAGGTTCCGGCCCAGGAGCAGGTCTGCGCCACGTCAACGTGAATCAACAGGGCGAGCGTGGCTATGTCGTCATCATTTCCGGCTGAGAGAAAATGCAACTGAGTGCGAGCAACCCTGCAGTTGGTCTAAGGTGCAACCAACACGGTCGGATTCGGGAAACTAGTGGCGGTACAGTCAGCGTCGGTGAGCGATTGTGCCGCAGGTAATCACCGGTTATGTGTCAGAGACCAAAAAACGGGTTTAGTGTACTTAGTTGATACTGGGGCTAATGTGTCAGTAATACCGGTGAGTAAAGTGTTTGACAAGAAAAAGGTATTTGAGTGCCCCTATAAACTGTTTGCTGCGAACAATACAGAAATACTTTTGGTGTAATTTCGTTGGAACTAGACCTTGGTTTACGCCGTAGTTTTAGATGGAATTTTATTATATCCGATGTTAAGCAGCCTATAATCGGTGCGGATTTTTTAAAAGCGCATAAATTGATAGTTGATATATCTAATAGACGGTTGCTTGACGGTCGCACCCAGTTAGACACAGAGGGTATTGTAGTGGTGTATACTAATCCTGTGATAACTAGTATTCAGGATGATAACCCGTATCGCGAGCTATTAGAACAATATTCGGAGATAACTAAACCTATTTGTTTTAAGGAGCCGAGTAAACATGGTATAGTGCATCACATAGAGACGTCAGGTCCTCCGGTTTTCGCTAAAGTTAGACCTTTGCCGCCACAAAGGTATAAAATCGCTCGGGATGAGTTTAGGTTAATGCAAGAGTTAGGCATTTGCAGGCCTTCAAAGAGTCCTTGGGCCAGTCCGCTGCATGTGGTGCCTAAGAAGGATGGCCAGATCCGGCCCTGTGGGGACTATCGTGCACTCAACACGATCACGAAGCCCGACAGGTACCCGATCCCAAGGCTGCAGGACTTCACCTATGGACTAGCAGGTAAGTGTGTTTTTTCCCGTTTAGACATTAATCGAGCTTTTCACAATATTATTATATGCATTGCACCGGAGGACGTGGAGAAGACAGCGATTATAAAGCCTTTCGGGCTTTTTGAGTTCCCGAGGATGACCTTTGGCTTACGTAATGCAGCACAAACGTTCCAAAGGTTCATGAATAACAGTGTGTTGCAAGGAATCGAATCCCGGGGAAAAAGGAACGATAACGGAAAGGAAAGTTCTAACCTTTTATGTTACATTGATGACGTAATTATTGCAAGCACGGATCACGTTACGCATAGGGAGCATCTAAAGCAGATCTTCGAGGAGTTCGGAATAACTACAAACTTGGCGAAGTGTAGTTTTGGTAAGGCCGGTGTTGAATTTTTAGGCTATGAGGTCACCACGGAAGGGATCAAGCCCATGAAATCCAAGGTAGAGACTATTCAGGAATTTCCCAGGCCTGAGACAATTGAGCAGCTTCGCCGACTCTTGGGGATGGTTAATTTCTACAGGAGCCATTTAGAGCATGCGGCAGAACACCAAGCTGAGTTAAATAAGTTTCTACATGGCGCAAAGAAAAAGGATAAATCCAAGGTAAGTTGGACAGAAAAGGCTATAGCCGCTTTTGAACACTGTAACTTTATCGCACCCGGGTGAGGAAGGTACGTTATACCTGATGTGTGACGCGTCAAACGCTTGCGTTGGGGCAGTGCTCCAACACAAGGTAAAAGGGGTTTGGAAGCCGTTGGGGTACTTCTCCAAGAGGCTTTCGGACGCGCAAAAAAAGTACAGCACCTACGACAGGTAGCTATTAGCCGTATATTTAGCCATAGTTCATTTTCGTAATATGATCGAAGGCCGACAGCTTACGATAATGACAGATCATAAACCGTTGGTACATGCGTTTTCTAAAATAGGTTCAGACAACAAAGAAACTCCTAGACGAACATGCCATTTAGCGATTTAGCGATATACAATATGTCAAAGGAAACGATAACGCGGTTGCTGACGCGTTATCCCGGGTAGTGGAGACTGTTGTTTGTCCTGCGGTTATAGATTTCGCCGAAGTCGCCCGAGCACAGGAAACGGACGATAAGCTCGCGGGTATGCTGAGTTACAAGGTAAGTTGTCGATTAAAAAATTGTATTCTCCATTGTGCAACAATGCTGTTTATTGCGAGACTTCGGAGAACAATGTAAGACCCTATCTTCCACAGCAGTTTAGGAAGTTGGCATTTGAGTCAGTGCACAATGGCAATCATCCAGGAGTCAGAACCACGCGCAAGATGGTAGCGAAACGGTATTTCTGGCCTGGAATGAAGAAAGATGTAGGTGTATGGGCTAAAGCGTGTATACACTGTCAAAAGGTAAAAACGCATAGGCATACAGTTACAGAGTTAGGCACGTTTCCGCTCTCAGAGCGTTTCGAACACCTGCATGTAGATCGTGGGTCCTCTGCCGACCACTCAGGAAGGGTTCAGATATCTAGTAACGATGATAGACATGATAGATATGATAGATATGGCAGGTATACAAGCTGGCCGGAAGCAGTTTCGGTGATAGATATAACAGCCGTGACCATCGCGAAAATTATTTACGAAAATTGGATTTGCCGTTTTGGGTGCCCAATTAGATTAGCAAGCGATCAGGGGCGACAGTTCGAGAGCGAATTATTTAGTAGCCTTATGAGGATATTAGGTGTCCATAAGATTCGAACAACAGCGTATCACCCGCAAAGTAACGGCAAGGTAGAAAGATTGCATCGTTCTCTGAAGGCTGCATTAAAAGCTCGTTTGTTGCAAAAGGTAAGTGGATCATGGGTTGAAGAGCTACCTACAGTCATGCTGGGGCTGCGTGCGGCGTGTCGAGGCGATAGCGGCGTCAGCTCAGCAGAAATGGTATTAGGGCAAACGTTACGCTTACCGGGCGATTTTTATACCGATTGTGAAAATGCAAATATCTCAGATGAAACATACGTGACTAAATTGCAACAAATAATTCAAAGCCTACGGCCTCAGACACGAGAGAGTAGCGATTGTAGAAAAATTTTCGTTCATAAAGATTTAGAGTTATGTAGTCATGTTTTCTTACGTAATGATTTAGTGCAGAAGCCGTTAATGCCTGCATACAGTGGACCGTATCCAGTAGTCAAAAGGTCATCAAAAACCATGGTTATTAAGATGGGTGACCGCCAATCAACCGTCTCCATAGACAGAGTAAAGCCAGCATATTGTTTAAGTAAATCGGACACCGATTATGGCTCTAGTAATAAGGATATCAGTTCCTCATAAAGGAATATTTCATGTAGTGTTTATTTTTTTGTTGATTGGTAGATAGGTAAGAAACCAGATGGGTTTTGTTGAACTAATAGTTAAGCGGAAGTTCGATTCCCGCGTGAAGTTGCGTTTTCTCAAGTAAGGTAAATTGAAGCTAAATGTATTCTAAGTGTTTTATGTAAGTAAATGTACGGAGTTAGTTTTTTTTGTGAAATCGATTCATAATAAACCCAAATAGAATAATAGTTAAGTTGTCATCGAATGCATGTGCGTGATTGTACCTTTGTGCGGGCAACGGGCAAGCGATAAGTGGTATGTATTGCGCTCAATAGGGTGATGCAATCAGTGGACATCGAGTCAGCAAATTCCTGCGAATCGGTGTCAACTGGCGGCGGGCGCACGGTGTTAAGACAAGTTCTATTTTGCTATTGTTAAAATTATTCAATTATAATATAACAACATTTATACAATATTGTCATACAGAAATGGTAAAGTAAACCAAACACTTAAAATAGTTTTGTTTTTATTGTTTTTTATACATGTTTTTTTTATTATAAATTTTAATTTTTTGTATAAAAATTTTGAAAAAGAAGGGGTGTGATGTAGCGGCATACAATGTTGTAATACGTCGGATCAGCAATCTGCACCCCGGCCGGCGTAGCGGTGGGGCCCGGCAGTCGTCTACAGAGCACCGCCTCGCTAGGTCATTTTAATTAGTTATTGTTTAAATATTTTATAGTCATTTTATATATTGTGTTATATCTATGTGCAAACGAGAATTACACAAGTGAATGAACTGAACGTCTTTCTTATTATTTCCTTCTGATGAACTATAGGGCAACCCACTAAAAATATAAATGAACAACAGAATACTCACAGTAAGACCTGCATAATCTGCCCCGAGCCGGCGTGGTACCAAACCGCGTGCGCCAGCGCCAGCGTCAGGCTGTACCTGTTCTCCAACATAGCATCTTTCGTCGTCGTCAAATTGAACAGTTGGAAAGGCGTGTGGGGATAAGGCCACTCAGTCATATCGCTATGGCATATCAATTCCAGTATGCGGTCATGCAAAACCGTCCAATAGGGATCCGGCAACGCAGCCATTATCAACCCTATCGCGTTGATCCAGAGCTGAATTTTTGTTGCCGGTATGACGACGAAGCCTTTTATGACGACGTCCAGGAGATTGTTGCCGACTATGTTCGGCGTTAGAGGCAGCGTCATGAGTTCAACACATGTGACGTAGAGAGCGTGCGCCGACGGATTCGGGTATTCGTTGAATCTCCAGTCTGTTGTGGGGAAGTGTGATACTCCGGTCATTGCTGTTAAGTGATTAAGGAAGTCATAGAACGTTGACACGGTTTGAAGACAGTTTGCTGTTGGCCACTTATGACCTTTACAGCGTCACCGGAAATTTTTGGGGCAAGTAGAAACTTAAAGGGTTCCTCAAGTCGTGTGATCGAAATATTGTCCGATGGTTTCTAAGGGGACGTTTGGATCGGATCGAGAGCAGTGCAGTACCGCCCGAGAGCGCCCTAAAGGCTAGGACCTCGGCTCTGGTTAACCGGGTCTTGGGGTGTGGAAGAGCGCCCAGATACATGTATGTACCTTGAATACAGCGCGTTCATTTTCGAGGTGGAGTTGATCAAAAGTAGTAACTTACAGGTGAATAGCTGAGCACAAAATGTTAACTTGGTATTTACAATGGTTAATCTAATTGTATACCTTTTTGAGTTATTTATTACCGTTTTCTGTAAAATTCAATCTGATGTAAATAGCTAGATTTGAACGTGGAGGAGTGACTCAAACATACATACATACTATTGTCGCAAGATATGTATTGTAAGGACATATAGAGAAAAATAAGACATATACTATAAGTGATGTGTGTTAACAATATCCATATTGTTGCAATTATTATTGTCACATTAAGTGTACATAGAATTGGTATTATTTATAAGCATTCGTTAAAATGATTAATCACGCTGTAATAATTGTAATCTATGAGTGTACCTATTTATTAAATAAATTTTTATTATGTAAAAATCACGTGTCACGGTGTTAGTGGTCGCACTCCTCCGAAACGGCTCGACCGATTTTTATTAATGTTTGGTGAATATTTGGTAGGTATATTTATATTTCTATGTATATTTATATTTCATACCGCTAGGTGATTAGGGTATCCCAATCGTCAGTGCCTAGTGCTAGAGTGAGTTTTGTTTACTATCCGTATTCATTCGATTACGTAAACGAAAACGAAAAAACTGTTCTCGTATGTCCGTCGCCAGGAGGCGTTGCTTCGATCCATACTAATTCTCGTTTTTATTAACGTGACCGTATGTCAAACATAACACACACTAGGCCCTCAGGCCCTCAGCAATTTTTTTCTATTTTTTGATGTTTGCCGGGACAGCTAGTAAATTATAATAATGAAAAGGATACTGTCGACCATCCTATTGATCAGGCTCAGGTAATAGTTGAGGTCCGGTGCCCAGCCGGTGGCATCCGCGTCCGTCTTGCCCAGATAGCCCTGGAACGCTTCTGTGGTGGCCCAGCCAGAAGGTCGCACTTCTTTCAAAGACCCCAGCACCGCATTCACTAGCTTCCGCTTAAGCAGCGGCTTATCACGGAGCTTCGTCTCGTAGTAATGCAGTGTGTTGTACAAGAATGTCACTGGTCGATCTACGAAGTTAGTTGTGATTGAGACATTTTTATAAACGGTTTATTTTATTGTTAAGTGGAAATACACTAAGAAGTGTTCGCCATTGTACATCTACTTTTAAAATCAAATCAAATTGCACTTGAATGGCAACATTTCTTTTTAATATATTAATACTTAATACTATTTAATAGGTCAATGAAAAATTTTATATATGTCAATAAGAGACAAAAAGCATTAACAAACAAATATTCGAACAACATTAAAATTGACATATTAAACAAAATTAAAATTCAAAGCAAAATCAAAACTAGCGTGTAGGATATCATAAACTACTTTCAATTTAAGGTGTACTGTGTAAACCCTGTTTAACATTTTATTTAAAAAAAAAAGAAGAGTTTTAACTAATTCTAAATTAAGAGTGTGCATCCCATTTCAAGAAATATCACTAAATAGGCGTTTTTTCAAAGGAGATTCCTTTGGAATACAAGGAGTATCATTGATGAAAACGTCGGTTTTAGAAAGAAGACGTATTAAACAAGAAAGTTATAGAGTAAAATAAAATTAATTATCAACGGTTTTCTCAAATAATGACAATTTGTTCAAGCGGATTTTTCAAAATGCAGGTCAGAGGCATTTTTGACGCAGATCATAGCTGTTATTGAATGAAAATTTACTTTATGATATTTTTTTCTTTAAAGGGTATAAATTATCAACAAGTTACATTTAGAGACCAAATTTTTCACAGAAAAAAATAATCAAAACTGCCCAAATCCATTTAATTTTTTTCTTCTACAAATATTAGCCTATTTTATTAATACAACTCCAACATTTCGTATTTTTTCCTAACAATTTATCTACTCAGTATAATAATAATTTTCTAAAGTGACCTATATAATAGCGCCCGTGAAATTGTTCCGATCAGTCATCTCAGAAGGTTTGGACGGTCATAAAAAAGTCAACCTGTATAACAACTTATTTAAACAATCGGAGATAAATACATGAACTTACGAATATGCCAAACTCACTAAATAGAACAAACTTGTACAAATAATTAATGAAAGTATCAAAATTCTTCCTACGATACTGCACGTTACCGTCGTTATCGCACGATTGCACATAAGGAGACTGCAGAAGTTAAGCTTTTACCTTATAGGTGTTGATTATCATGTTACCGCTATATTGTCCTAGCTTCTTTAAATAGTCACTGCACTGTAGTTCGGTAAGTCAGAAGGGATGTGAAATAATACTTAATAAAGTGAGGTAAAACTTTGTGTTTATTTGACCAACACAATTACAGTTACACCGTGTGTACAGGGTGCGGGCCCCAAGTAGACTGAAAGCCCTGCGCGCAGGCAGGCAATATCATCGCATCCCGATTACGTAATCAAATACAAACGTAATCATACAAAGGCGCTCGAGCAACGTACACAAAGACAACCTATCACGGACACGGAATCTTGCAACAGCGGCGCTCGCAATGTTCCGAGCCGTTTCGAGATCCGTGTTTGTGAGAGGTTGTCTATGTGTGCGTTGCTTGAGCGCTTAAGTAGGTATTAAGATTATCTTCTGGATCACCTTATTTTGTGCCACTGCCAAGCTGATGTATATGTGTACGTGCGCACACTACAAAACGATTTCCAGATCGCGGAGGTTTTGACTTACGCGAAATGGAATGCACGCTCTTAAACTATCACAGTGTCGCATGTTACTTACCATGGAACTTGTAAAGATAGCCGAGATGCTCCAACAGCTGCTCCAAGTTTTTACTGACTTGCGGTATCTCCAAGTGCCTGTGCACTACGATGTCCAAGACGGGAATGAACCTGAGGCACACGTTGCTCAGATAAACAGGTATGGGCCCCCCGTAAGTGCTGTTCGACTCCTCTGGTGCAAACTTTTCCGGATATTTCCTGTGGAACGCCATGTGTTTGTCGTACCTGGAAAGAGGTTAAGAAATATCACACCGCTTCATGATAAATAAGTGATGAGATAACTAAAATTGTTACTGGCCATTAATATCACAATTTTTTGAAGTTTAAGCAACACGACACACTAAAATGTAACACTTTTTCACTTCTCATGCTCGTAAAGTTGTTCTTTACGTCGAGAGAAGGCTGCATGAAATGGGTTTTTATGCTCTTGTGCATAAAGTAATTTCTTCTTTTAAGACTAAGGCAATTAGGCCTTACAGCCACATACACAATACACCTTCATTTAATTGATATATTATTATGAGATTTAGGTTATATTTTAATTTAATTACGACATGTATTACTATCTAAATATAAATTTACGATTAATACGGGCGTGCATTAACGTAAAAAAATATAACGCAAATATTTATACTTAACTTGGCATTACGGCTCAGACCATAGTCGAACGTCACATAGTTGAATATTTTAAAAAAATAAGAAAAATTGTGTGGCGGGAAGCTAGTTATTTGTCAACAGAGGCCGTAAATTTGGCCCCCAATGAGCCATTTCCTTCCACATCATAGACATCGTAAATTAATGTCTATGTTCCACATCCAGGGACTGCAAGATAAAATCAAATATTCGGCCGATGGATGAAGATAGTGTAACTTCAAAGCGACCTCCATCTCCATCTGATAATAACCCGTTTACGATTACGTCGTCGTCGTCACAAACGAATACTGTAAATCTAACAACAACAGTCACTAATGGTTTAGCGTGTCTTTTAAAACACGCTGTAGCTCAAGATATTTTAATTTGGTAACCCATTGGTGACCGCGCTTTGCAAAGGTTGCTTAACTTTTGCAATGCTAGGTCAATGTGGAACAACATCAACTACTTCAACGCAGAAAGAAAAAAAGACGAAAACAGAGGTTTTTTTGTGTTATATAGTTAGGAGCTCGATGGCGCAGTGGCTAACGCACCCGGTCTGCGATTTCTAAGGTTAAACCACTTTCGCAAAAGCCGGTCACCGGATGGGTGACCAAAATTATCATCTCAAACTCCTCCGTGCACTAGCAGTCGTTAACAACCTTCAATCCGCACTGGGCCAGCCCGCGTGGTAGTTTATGGCCCGTTCTCCCTATCGATCCATAGGGAAGGCTCGTGCCCCATCAGTGGGGACATAACTTGAGCTGGTGATGATATAGTGATATAGTAATATTACCAGTTGTTTTGTTTCCAATGCTCGGGCGAGTTCTCCTTGACGAAGTCCTGTGCTCTGTTCCTCAGTTCAGAGCCTTTCAGCAGGAGCAGCTGAATGATGTACAGGCACACTTGGCTCTCATTGGCGTCTGGGTTGGGGCGAAGTACCTATGGGAATATTTTAATACGTTACGTAATTGCCATTTGTATATACCATTACGCAGTATGATGATAGTGTTTGTGATCCATTTAAATAAATAATATAGTTAAGTCATCTCATAGCGCATAGGAAGGGTTGGGTCTTCAACAAAGACAGTACCGAACCCCTCGGGAGAATATAGCAGGGCACGGGGAAACGCACTAGTGCGTGATGCAGTTCCCTCTAGAAAACCTCTGACGGTGCTTCGATTCACACGGCTCACGATTCACCCGGTGCAGCTGAAAATGCCGTCTGAGAAAATCAGCAAAATTTCACAAAAACAAAAAGACTCGGGAGATTGGGTCATAATAACTCATAACATAACCCAATTAACTGACTCAATGTAAATTAGTGAGTTTCAATTATGTCATATTTGAATTTAAATCGCTGAAATAGTTTGAAAACCAATAAATTTTCACGAGCGTTATTCGAACCCGCACCCCATGACATGCCGGGCAGGTGCACCACCTATGTTAAAGTGGCTCTGTCCGACCCGCAGAAATTAATCGACACTAATTTACTCATACTTTGTGAAACACTGAAATAGCTTAAACGAGCCTTCAGGAACGTCCGTTCGTTCGTTCGTTCGAACGTTCGTTCAAGAATAGTCCGAAATAATTGGTTTTTTTTTTTAAAGCTGGCAAAAACTAAACGGCCTGCCCAATAGAGAGCGGCCACCGCAATCAATTAACTCCTTCAACGCCAAGTGGCCCCGCGCGCTACCAACTCTGAAGCTTCAGTTTTTATGTCCTGCAACTTCACAGGATCCAGTACCCTTTATCCGGAATACAGCAGTGTAAAACAAAGCTGTTTGGCGGCAGTATAAGTAATTCTTTTTTATAGAGCGCATGGCAATTTAGTCTGCTCTGCCTATTGCAGAAACAACAGCAGAGTCCAGATGCGAGGACAGCTAGTGTAGCAGGATTGTTCCTTACCAGCCGTTCTTTCTTCGCCGACCCGCAGTTGCTCGTTCACATCTCGTTTAATGGACCCCATGTTGTAGGAAAAAAAATAGGATATTGTAGGAAAAAAAAATAGGGAGGAAATTCCATTTTTTAGGTTTTTGGTTCCGTACCCTAAGGGTAAAACGGGACCTTATTACTGAGACTCCGCTGTCCGTCAGTCCGTCTGTCACCAGGCCGAATCTCATGAACCGTGATAGTTAGACAGTTGAATTTTTCACAAATGATGTATTTCTGTTGCCGCTATAACAACAAATACTAAAAAACAGAAAATAATAAATATTTTAGGGGGCTCCCATACAACAAACTTGACTTTATTGCTCGTTTTTTCTCGTTTTTATTGATAATGGTACGGAACCCTTCGTGCGCGAGTCCGACTCGTACTTGGCCGGTTTTTTTTTTTACACTGCTTACCGCACCTCAAATAAGTGATTGTTATGTCGACGTATTCTGGGTTGAACCTTATCACCAGCCGAGAGACATATCCTATCTATAGTATAACGTCTATTAGATTCTAATCGCTTGCGAAATTATGATGAGGGAAGAAATTATATTTTGAAAGTACTTTAAAATCTCTAAGAGAGGGCTTTTTTTAAACTTATTACCTCCACAACATGATATTTTTTTCTTTTTTTACACACCAATGCCGTTTAATTATTTAGGTATAAAAAAATTAAATAAAAATAAGGTAAATTAAAAGCACGTTACGTATCAAAACTGTTTTATTTCCGCAAGAAATATACAGTTAAAATCGGGAAGTTATCTGGCATCTACATTATAATTTGAAGGTTGCTGGCCTAATGGCGGTTTTTTGATTATTTCATATGCCATATATATTTTCGTTGAACACGTTGTTTTCACCGAAATGTCAGTAATTGTTATATTTAGGTACTGAGGGGCGATTTTTAATCTCACTGGTAATCTTGAATTATCAGTAAAATGAAATACATTTATAAAAAAACTGACCATTATGCTACCGGGAAGGCTTCCCGATAGCACAATGGCAGCCGCCCGGATTGCGGAAAACCCAGGTTCAATTCCTGGTTGGGTCGGGAGGTATTTAATTTATTCACTATATATTTTATAAATATTCAATTCAGCTTAAGTGCAGCAAATTAGCACTTACAAATTAAAAATAAAATTAAATACATTATGAAATATCATTATTTTTCCATTATATACAATTTGATTACATACCGTTCAAGAATTTTCGGTGTCAAAGATAACTTACTTTGAATATATATATATAGATAAGATATCTTGAATAAGAGAAAAAGGAGCACTCGTTCGTAATTGATATCATAGCGTGAGAGTTGGTCACTGGTTCAAAAATCAACCGCTGGTCTGTTTTTACGCATTTGCCGCGCTGTAAGAATCTAGGTAGCGTTTCCTTTCAACAATTCGTTCAATCACCACACATAAATAAATATATGAAGAAATAGTCAATGGCACAATGAATGTGCCATTGACTATTTAGAAACGATAGCACGTTTTTATCATGTCGTTCAATACAGAAGAGTTTTTTAGTGCTGTTCAGGCTAGAACTTATTACTTATTAATTTCGTGCACACCAATTCCATTTTTTAGCATCTCCCATTTTAGGTATGAATTTTCGGTTAAAAATAAAAGATCGTCATCCATTTTTGATGTGGTAAAAATGAAAAGATCCAAAGTGTATCCGATCTAGATCTTGTATGCAGAGTTACTAATACAGAATTATTAACATTGATTATTTATGCAATTTTTAATTAAATATTTCCTCTGTGACATCACATTAAAATAAACAAGTCTAACCTCTGTGTATTTACATTTATGATTACTGCTTCTTGCTAATGCGCGCCTGACGCGCGTGATTTCACTTATATAAATATTTAAAATTAAAGTTATCAATTATGTCTTAGTAACAACACCTACAAGATCTAGATCGGATAAATTTAGGATCTTTTAATTTTTAGCGCACCTTTCTGTTATAAGGTGTAGATGTAAAATAATGAGAAGAGTCTCACCAAGCACAGCACAAGCCTGTCGATGGTGACGATGTTGTACTTCCAGATGATGTCGTTGATCGCGTCCACGCACTTGTTGATGTGCGGCCCGCCCGCCGGGTTGGTCACCTCGAACACCAGGTAGTCGCAGAACTTGCGCAGGTGGGCGGACAGCGCGCGCGCGCCTATGCGCTCCAGGATCCTGGGGCAACGGGCAAACGTGCTCGTTAACAACATCTCTGGTCGTTACAAAATCTGTTGTCGGTAACAAAATTAAAAATTCGAAATCATTTAAAAATTATAATAAAATGTTTCCGATAGTAATGTTTGCATTAAAGATGTGTATTGAAATTTTGTTGTCAATAAAGTATGTGTAGGGACACAATGTTATAAAATGCAACATTGCAGAAATAACCCGCTTGCGAACACACACGCTTGGCGACCTCAGTCGTCTCCTGTCACGCGTCACGATCACTAGCCTTAGTTAACCTGTTAAGTTATAGTATAGAAACATATAACTATCTACACTTGCTGCACTAAGATCTGCTAGTACTGCGCGTCGCGAGCGTCCCGTGTCAAGGATGGCTGCCTGCAGCGGTTCCCTCGTGTCATTTCCGAGAACACTTCGTCGTTCGACTTCGAAGTTCAGTGCTGTTTTTGTGGAAATATAAAACTATATAAACTATAAACTATATAACTTGCAACGTGTTCGTGTATTCAGTGCAATATACATCTACAGTGACTATTGAAGTTTTACTTATTGGACTTTCTGATCTTCTCTATCTAAGGCTGTGGTATTCGGCTAGCTTATTAAAACATATAACAATAAAATAGTTACTTGAAAGCAATAGGGTTGATCCTGTTGGTCTCAAAGATCATCTTCCACAGCAGGCAGAGGAAGAGCGGCGTACCGGGCACCGAAAAGTGCGATATGATGTCCGCGTCGTTCGCCATCGACGTCCACTTGCGGTACTCCTCGTCGACTGACTTTTTCAGCAGCTGTTTGTTCTCTTTGGGCGCTGGATTCTGAAAGGGTAAAAAAAAGTCATCACGTCTGATGGCAATAGTATCAAAAGGATAATAATAAAAGCGCTTTTGACTTCTTGGCGGGAAAGTGTTATATCGAATATTAAGTAATGGTGGATTATTAATCGCTAAGAGCCCTATTACATCTCGACTGTGATATTTGCGTAAAATTGGCCAACTTTGGCGTTCCTGATCTCAGAAACAAAAACACATTAACAATTTTGACTTATTGAATAGTGTAGAATAGCTATTAGCATAGTTCGTAGCGGCGTCGCTTTTAGTAAATTTTGATTAACTTTTTAATTAAACCTCAAGAAAAAGATGTACAAAAAATGCGCGACTTTTTTGAGCTCCTAGATTGAACTACTGTTCTAAACAAATGAAATAAAAAAAACTAGAATGTTATTTCTTATATTTCGTAGCGGCCTCGGAATTTTTAGATATCATTGATTTTATATAGAAAAAAATCTTATTCCAAACCAAAAACTAATAAAGATTTTATAATTTTTAAGCATGAATTTATTATTCTATTTCGATAAAAACGATAAACAACATGATACAACTACAAAAATACTACAAAATACGATGCGCTGGCCGTCCGAACAATACCTATTCTCGCAGAGTGGAGATTTGTAATAGGGCTCTTAAGGTTTTGTTAACGTGCATGGGTTAGCAAATGAAACAAAACAGTGCAACATCACTTTTCAAATTATCTCAAGAAGTCCGCGTGAGGTCTCAGTAATATATATATATCGGGTACGTATTTAAATGTCTAAAATTAAAAAACCTAACGTTTCCTCCTCCGTTCAAAATACCTAAAATCAAAATACCTGTTTAAAATACCTAAGCAAATAACACCTACATAATAAATACCTAAGTTCAATATACATATTGGACTAAATATCTAATGCTTAAAATGTCTATAGCTATAACACCATAGTTTGATTCACACACATTTTAAATAACAAATGGTTAGAACAACTAATAACCAAAATCCATAAAGTTCATAATCCATAATCGTCCAAATACATAAACTTAAATAATGGCATAAGTTTACAATGTTTAAGTTCAACCAGTAAATATGATAATTAGAACAAATAATAATATAAATCAATAAAATGATTGAGGATACTAGCTGCCCTACTCCTGTAGGTCATGTGATAGGTTAGAAATTTAAGACAATCGCGAAGCGTAGCGATTGTCTTGAATTTCGAGGTTATTTTTTTTATTAGACATCAGAAAGAGTTTATTTTTGGTAATTTTTGCTTTCTGTTGTCTAATAAAAAAAAATAATAAAAAAAGAAATTCAATTTGTAAATTTCTAACCTATCATAATAATTATGGTTTTATTTATTGGTTATACTTTCATCGCCGTCGGTTCGGTATTTTTCATTTTGGTCAAATAACTGTTAGGTAAACTAATTTTAGGAACTTTGTTCATAGGTATCAAGTTTTAGCTTTATGAACTTCAGTATTATAACCATTTGACATTATAAACTTTAGATATTTTGAATTTAAGTGAAACAACCATTAGGTATTTTGATTTTAGGTATTTTGATTTTAGGTATTTTGAACGGAGGTGTTTTAACGTTAGGTTTTTTAATTTTAGACATTTAAATACGTACCAGCTAGCAGTCGTTAACAACCACCAATCCGCACTGGGCTCGCGCGGTGGTGTATGGGCCGTTCTCCCTATCCATTCATAAGGAAGGCTTGTACCCCTGCTGGCGCACCGCCCACTGTTGTGGGGACATAAAATGAGCTGATGATGATGACGATGTTGAATGAAGGTGATCATCAATTACATGCCTGAGCGAAGAACTCGACGAGCACCGGAGGGAAGCACTGCAGCGTGTGCTGCGACCACATGTGCGGCGTGTTGGTCATTATGGCGGTGAGAAGCTCCTTCACCGCGCCGCCGTCGCTGCCTGCGCCAACATTACAAAATTATACATTCAGCGGCGTCAAAAAAAATCACACCTCTACGAAAATAACATTCAAGTCTTATCAACCCTTAACCCACGTATGTAACCTCACCGATATTGGTGTCATTTCAAAGCCTAATAAAAACACTTTAAAAAAAACATCAGTTTATTACAAACAAAAACTTAACACCACAAATGCTTCAAAAAAATAGCAATTTTCCTTTTCAAAAGGGCCGCTAGTTGCGCTACTTTTTGTGGGTACAAAAGGGTCAATACGGGTTCAATGGGGGTCATCACTATTCAACCGTTAAAGAGGACATACGAGAAGATCTTTCAGAAGAAAAACGACCTTGAAGATGGATACCACAGCTGATGAAACCGCTCAAGTGATTGCACTACTGCAATCAGGGATGCGGCAGTGTTATGTCGCTCGGCAACTGAACTAAGCCGTTTTTCAGTTCGAAAAGTTTACCAGCTGTTCCTAGAGACCGGTGGCTACATCCGGAGGCATGGCTCTGGTAGACGATCATTGTGTCGACGTCTGAGAAATCGGTTCTCGAATGCTGTTGAGTTGCAACACCAGCTCCAGGCAGCTCGAAGAACAACCGTGAGCGTGTCTACGGTGAGACGAAAACTGAGGGAGAAGAAGACAGCTCATAGAGCTGCTACGGGTCCAAAATTGACCGCAGCGCTTCGGCGAGTCTGCTTGCAGTTTGCTCGTGATCACGTCATTGTTCCCTTGACCAATAGAGAGATGTTCTCTTCTCAGACGAGACGAGAGTCTGCCTTTTCTGCAACTATAGACGCAAAAAAGTGTACAGAAGACAGAGTAAACGTTTCACCCAAGCCTGCATCCAGAAGACAGTAAAATACGGGAGCGGTTCTGTATGTTCTGGTGCGGCATGTTGGCCGACCGACGGCAAAACCGACCTTGTTTTCGTTTCCTGGGCTTGAGGTGCTTACAGAGATCCTGGAAAAGCATGTGGTCCCATATGCCGGTTTTGTTGGCGAGAGGTTCACATTAATGCACGATAACGCTCGCGCTCACGCTACAGTAATTGTGCGCGACTACCCTCAAGAGGTTGGGATCTCTGTTATGCAGTGGCCAGCGACAAGTTTAGACCTGAACCCGATAGAGCACCTCTGGGACCTGGGATCTGGATCTTGCTTCCACGACCATCCAAGAACCCAACAAGGCCGTTATTGAAGAATGGGCCAGTATCCCACAAGAAGAGCTCCTGAAATTGGTAAGGTCCATGAGGGAGCGTATGGAAGCCGTGATCAGGGCAAGGGGGGTTAAGGGTTAAGTAAGGATTTTTATTGTTTTGTAAACTTTGTTTTCTTTTTGTGCGTTTTTTAATAAAAATAAAAGAATACTGAATTGTTTTTGTGTACCCTTTTCGGTACCGTTCAAATGATACCCAACATTATCCTCCACGTTGATTTTAAATAAGGGTGGAATCAGACATTACTATGCAGAAATACATGAATAAGAAGTTGACATCACATAACAACTCTTTAAAACATGAACCTATTCTTTATTTGAACTAAGCATGAACTTCTCTAACCCAAAAAAATTTTTACTCAATTGACGGAACCCAATAGTGACGTCATAGTTTGCCAATCTCTACAATTTCTGTTTTTAAAAAATCTAAAAAGTTTTCATCTGTCCCGTGATTCTGTCTCTCGTCTTCTTTTCGTGTCAGCTCCATCGACATCAGGGAGTAAGGGGAGATCGGAACACTACCTTCACAGGCCCTATTATGGCAGATCAAATGTACAGTCACTATACACGTTCTAAGATTTCAGTGCCAATATTTATAATGTTTGCTTTAAGATCGAAATGTTTGCGAAACTACGTGAAATAGGCAATATTTTTATATTTCTGGCATTGTTCATACACACTGTACAGTAATTAATGTTTTACAGTAAACCACTATAATTTAAATCAAAAATAACAAAACTTCAAATAATTACAATATTTTAGACATGACACATGGCGACGCATCACGAGAGAAGCGGTGAAAGGGGAAGTGACCAAGCCCTGACCACGACCATTCTGTCAAGATTGCACGACTAGGAAGAACATTGACACCGTCATATTCTTCCTGACCAGAAAGCTGCCAAGTCAGCAGGCCTCGGTTTAGACTCGATTAAATCGTTCATAGTGCAGGATGTAGGGCATAATTTTGGGGGGGCAACACCAGGTCTCTCGATTGTCTATGGTCTCCATCATCAGACCAGTAATGGCACTTATAACCCATATGGGTGCAAAGTTCTCATCAATAGAAATGAATTAAGTCCAAACACAAGGTAGCTACTGTAAAACGTTGAGGGGTTCCCTTGACTGTCCTTCGTCTTCATCATCAGACCCCTAATGACAGTCACAATCCATCTGGCGTACAGTTCTCATCAATACAAATTAATCAAGCCCAAACACCAGGTAATTGCTGTAAATCGTTGAGGAGTTCCCTCGACTGTCTTTCGGCTCCATCATCAGGTCGATTCCAGGCCTTCATTAAATAGTAGTGCTTTAGTGCTGTAGTGCTAAAATAATTAATGAAAAAAATTAACAAACGCACTAGTCGCCACTACGATTTTCGAAGGTTCCCCTCGATCTCCCTGGGATGCCATGATCAGATTTTGGTTTCCTTATAATGGTATCACCCTTGGGATATCTCCTTTCCAACAAATAAAGAATCATCAAAATCGGTTTATAAACGACGAAGTTATCCGCAAATACACATCAAAAAAATATATACGGTCGAATAATGAAATCGTACAAAGTCACATAATTTTCTCCTTATTATAAGTGCTAACATTCCACAAAAGCCACATGCGGTTCGCAACGTATTAAAAATTAAAGAGATAATACCATCAAGCTTGGTAATGCTATTTTATTTCTAACGTAGTTATATATTTACAAGCTTCGCCTTGCTTCGCCAGCGTGAACTCTGATCTATAAAACTTCTGACTCTCGAGGGAATAAGATTCCACGATAAAAAAGTATACAGAGTCAGTTCAGGATGTGCTTTATTTGTATTTCTACTAATTCCATTCAACCCCTTAACGCGATTGTAGAAGAAATCATTCATACTTTATAATAATTATTTTTGGAGTCATCAACCTTTAACCTAGATCTACTGTTTCGATTGCTCTTTTGTGCAACATCAGAATCTGCCGGTCATTCCAGGTCCGCATTCAAGGTCGATTGGGGTACCCCTCTTATAAAATTTAGATGTGATAATGAAAGAATACTATGTAGATAGTCTTTGCTTAGTGTCTCAAAATATTATAGTGAAAACTTATTAACTCCTTGCAAAATATAAATATTTTTATTTTCCAAATGGAATAGTTCAGCCGACAGACAACTCAAAGACATGTTGGACATCAAATCATGCATGTCATACATGGTTCTATTCATAAAGGTTTTTTTTTCAGAATTATCTATTTACACACAATGCAAACTTTTTGGTTAAAAAGTTCAAGAGCATTTCACTAAAATGTTGTTTCCGATTTCAGTGGTCAATTTGAGTTTTAGTACACTAATACCCACTTTTTATTTTGAGAGTGTAAGCAAAGTCAGTCAAAGTCATTTTCCTTCATAGTCTTAAAATAATATAAAGATCCCCCAATCAACACTTGAATGCGGACCTGGAATGACCGGCAGATTCCATGATGTTACATCATACACTCATCCCAAACCTACAGCTTTATATAGACTGTAGATACAATGATAAAAAAAGTAATTGAAATCATTCCCTCTTGACTGTCTTGAGGGGACTTTTCTAAAACTCTGAAATATGTACTGTTTAATTCTTTCATCCCCTATTTCACCCCCTTCAAATTTTATATTTGCGACAAATGGTAACCTTTGTCCTTTTCCGAGGCCCAAAACTGGTTTAGTTGTTAAAGCAAAAAAAAAAACGTAAAACGTAATAGACAGACAGACCAACAGGCACTTTTACTTACGCATTTATAATTTTAATTAGGTAATAAATAATAATTAATATAAACAATTAATAAAATCGCATTAGCAACTTATCGCCGTGCGCTCGCTGTGCCCCAGTAATAAATGAGGGATTAATAAAACTTAAACAAAAAAAAAAACAAAACAGTAATTTGCTTGTGTATATTACATACATCATCATCATCATCTCAGCCAAAAGACATCCACTGCTGGACAAAGGCCTCTACCAAGGATCTACACAACGATCGATTTTGTGCTGCGCCCAATCAGCGGCTACTTACGACCTTCACCAGATAGTCGGTCCACCTTGTAGGAGGCCTGCCTACATTGCATATTGCATACATATTGGAAATTATTTATAGCTTGGTTGAAACAATTTTCATCTTATTTTAGTAACAAACCTATTTTAATTCGCCTTAATGTTATACATACATTATACATTTTGATTACTTTATTGTCCTGCGCACAGCTGATGTCTATTAACTAGCTAACTACTTTAATTTATGATTCCAGCAGTCATTCATCTCTTGTTAGAGGTAATACAGGTAGGTTAGACTTTAGGGGTCTAACAAATAAACAGAGAATAAGGTTGGAATAGTTATTGCGTGTTTTGTTCCCGTCATGTAAACGTCATTTCAAAATAGAGTAATAGAGACAAAACACGGAATAACTATTCGGAGCTTATTCTCTGTTTATTTGTAAGGGGGTACGATTATAAAAGGTTTTAATATAATATGTTATGTAAATTACCTGCGCCTGTCATGTAGATGCCGCGAGCTAGCGTGAGGACCAAGACGCGGTTCAGTTCTTCGCTTTCTGACGATACCAAAGACTTCGGCTCTGATACCACTTTTGACATTTGCAGCTGCACTCCGGAACTTCCTAATCCAGTTATAAGACGCAGCGCCGTGCTTTCAAAACTGTAATAATATCACATTCAATATTTAATTTAAATATAACTACATTTAATTTTAAAATTTAAAGGTTAAAAACCTTTAAAATCCGGAACAATTGAAACAATTATTACGAATATTATAAGTAAATAAAATTATTCTCGACTATTCAGGTTAATACAAATAATGCGTCGTTGACATTTACTATAACGGTGTGTGGTGTCCTGACGAATAACAATATTTTCTATTACAGCGCTCATATAGTTGTTTCCATGTTATACCAAAGCGTTCACCTAAAAGCTTTTATAGTAAACGCAATACGGTTCCCATACGTTTTCTGCAGCGACACTCTACAAGTGTTAAGAAAGTGGCTACTCACCACAATTGCAATTGTGTCTGATTGGCCTGGGGGTACGCCACCAACGAGTGGATGTTCGACAGAAGTGTTACTCTGTACCCCGACTGTATATGATGAATTCTATACGAGAACATGTCTAGGAGATTGTGTAGGATGCCCCATGCGTGCGACTTGAACACATTCGGCAATAGTTGATCTGAAAAATAATAAAAAGTGCATCATACACATCATACCCACTCATTAAAAAATGTTTTAACAATTACAGGTAAATTGTGGAGATATGTGATACTTACTTATAAATCCTTTAATCCCCAGGGATTCAATTTCTGTGTAAACTAGTAGCCTGCTATATGTCTCCACTAGGGCTGGAGACATCATACTACTTCCTGGCATATTGGTCTTATTCTGTGCTAGCTTTGCCACATGGGTCACGATGGAGTGTATCAGCGACATTTTGCAGTGTAACGTCAAACTGTCCAAAATACACATCGACAAAGGCACCGTGGGCAAGGGCGTGGCAGGGTTCCCATTAGGCAGAGCTTTCTGGCTTCCAAAAAGACTTTCTATCATGATCCCCATGGGCCTAGCGTAGTACTCCTGGTTAGTTGAATACGCATTACAAAGAAGCGCTATGCGGTAATCAGACCCCATTATCGTTGGTGTATTGTTGGAAGTCATTAGATGTTGAAGGAACCTATTAAAAAATGTCAAGAAAGCATTAAACAAACATCATTGAATGGGCTCAAATAAAAGCACAATCATGTTTATACATACTCATATTGTACTTTTAAATTCTGAGGAATCGTCATTGTCTTGTGTTCAGATTCAGCTTTCTTTAATAAATGCGCCCAAATGCATACGACCGCCATTTGATGAGTACAATGCGCTTTAGTGCAGTCAGGCACAGGCAACGGGTCTTTTTCGGGATAGAGCAGTTCATATAGCTTTATAATGGGTAGGAAATTTGATAAGGGATTGCGCTGTATACTTCCTGAGATAAACTGCAGAAGCACCCACATTAGATGATCTCTTCCCTTTTTCATATCATGTCCAATAAGTTTGTTATGGAGGCCCATAACAATGTTCGGAAACGAAGCAAACCCAATTAGTATCAAGTATATAACCTGTGATGACAAATGGAGCCAACACCAATGGGTAGAAGACATCTCATCATCTTCATTTTCTTGCTCACTTTTCTCCATCGGTAAAATCATCAGTTCTACTAACTGATCTTCTAATGCTATACAACGCTGCTTATGTTGTTTTTGAAGACCTAGCATAGAACACATCATGTCTCTTGAATAAGGTTGTTGAAGAACATGTCTCAGTAAGGCTATTTGAGGTTTCAAAAGTTCATCATCATAAGGTAAATTTCCCCTTAGAGAAAACTTCAATGTAATAGGATCTAGTCGCCAGGGATTAACAAGATGATCTGCATAACCAGAAAATTCAACAACAGGCAGCATGTGTGAATGACCGATAATAGACACCATTTGGGCACAAGGTTTGAAACTTTCTACAAAACTTGTCAAGAGTTTTGCCAGTTGCCAATGTGGCCAGTGATTATTATCTGGATAATCTTTATGAATTTCAGTAACTATAAAATAAGCAGGCAGCAAAGATGCATTGCGATCAAAAATGTATTCAATCACATTATACAAGGCCTTCAATTGAGCCATTGTACTCGAGTTAAGTCTTACTGGTAGTGTAAATACTTTTTCTCTGCAACCCTAAAAGAAATTAGATCACGATATGTTAAACAGTAATTTGTTTAAGCATTGAAAAGTTTATATCGCAATACTTTTTTTTTTGTGTAATACTTACCCAGCCTACTTTTAATAACCCTACATATAACAATAACTATTAGAGGGCTCTATTTACATTTATTTATATGTACAGACAAACAAGCAGTAACAAAAAAAATGACAACTACAAATGCAAACTAATTATAATCTGAATGTGTACTCTAGTACATATCTGGTCTGGTCATTAAGTGCACATTAGCAAGATCCGCGTTGATTGGCTACTATGATGATTTGAACCAGATATGAACCAATAGGGATCTAAGCCTTTATCCCCCAAACATCTGCCCAGATCTGATTTGACCTTTGAGCACCACACACCCAGAAACTCATACATAGACTGGTGCAGTGAGTATTTTGCATACTTCTTTAGCTGATTGATTCCTCAATGGCACCAGTGTAACGAAGAGTATATTTTAAGTGCGAAGCAGAAATTGTACTCACGGACGTCGCATCCCACAGCAAGCATGACCCCTCTGTGTTACTAGTGAAAGGCCATCTGGTCTCCTTCCGTCTGACCGGGAGATAAATAGACTGGGAGGCACCAGGACACAAGGAATGTTTAAAGAAATAAATGCTCTACATATGACATAATTAACGGCAAGAGTGCATTATCGCATTATGGCCTCAGCATTGTTGGGTCACAAACATTGCAACCTAGCCTCAAAGCAATGGGCAATGCAAAGTGAATCGTAGTTTGAACCTTTGGTAACTTTTTAACTAATAATGAAGTGGGTTATTTCGTATGGCACCTGGGTATACAGGTAACATTCATTTTTATCCACAAAATTTCTTAATAACATACGTTTAAAAATATAGTTACATATTTTTTTATTGATAATGGTATTTGCACTGTAATATAGTAATTACAATTTAATTTAAATATAATTGAAAAAATATTACATTTCTTCTTAAAATATGAATCTGCCACCAAATTGATGCAATCAATTTTATGCATACAGGACCTTTATTATACATCCCAGTCCCATGTGCTCTATGTCAAAATACATACCCAACTATTTATAAAGGTTGCAGTCTTTAATGGTCTTTAAAAGTAGTAAAATAAACACCACTACATATGGTCCTCTCGTAGATAATTATGATACATAGCAACATACAAAAAACATTAATACTGTCAAATAAGAGATTTGCAAAATCGCAACTATCCTGCAGAAAGATTCACTGGCCATATTAAGCATTAGATTTCCTAGCATAATGATGACAAATGACTTTGCATAAAAGATCATGATAGGTCAGAGTTACTGGCAGAGGAAAACCTCAGCAGGCCCCACTAAGATAAGATAAGATGCAAATGACTCAAAAGGTCCAACGTTTCTAAGTGAGCAGACTTCATGACTGCTAGCCTGATTACCATGAGTAGATATTCCTATCTATTGCAGAATGCACTCACCTACAACCAAATAATTATATAACAGACTGCTCATAGTGTTGCGTCTAATTGCAGGAGGTTTCAGTTGTTTATTTGGTGGCCACTTTAAAGAAAGCAAAAATCTATTACATATTTATTCTTTTAAACTTTTTTGCCAAAAAATCTGGTGAGTAGACAATATATTTTTGTTTTATTCTTGTTTCAAGTGATGATATGGTCAAGGTTAAAACTCTCTATATGAAATCCTCTACCTCTGAGGAACTGGCAATATCACCTATTATCTGTCAGAACGCAACACTACTGACATTATTGTTAAAGTGGCAAACTTAGATAAAATGATGATAGTTTGGGAGGCAGACTTAAAACAAATCCTATCATCAATAAAATAGAGCCCAATGTGTATCACCAATACAAGGGTGACAATGAAAGTTTTTAGAACTGGCCACTTGTAAACGAAATAAGAGGTATTGAAGTGAATGGACACTATTTTGAAAAGATGTAATAAGACTAGGAACTTGCTAGTTTGTTCAGTTTTTGATTATCTAAGAACTTTCTGTGTCACCCTCATATAAACAGAACCCAGGAATTCTAGCTCTGATCCCAAGTGATGTTACCACTAAAGCAGTGATGCAGTTTAAGTTGTTAAGGCAAAGCATCAATTGTGATTATTAGTAAATAGCGCTTTACATATTTGAATGATCTGTTAAAAGAAAATTATTATGATAGCCAGAAAAATCTAGACAATTAGGGGGAAGGTAGGAAGTGTTAAACACACATTAATACATCAACCCTCCTGACCTTCAATGTTATTTACTACTATCGAGACACACTTCTCTTGCCTACTGTACTTCTATAATTTTTGTGTACTCAAAATTTGGCCTATCTTTGGTATGCTTTAAGTAGATGGGCACTAATTGAAAATATTATTACATACATTAATACTTACTTTCATAATTTCTCTGACACCTTTGTAATCAACACCACCGATAATTCTTCTTATCAAATTAAAACATTCTATCCAGTAGTCTGCATTTTGGTAACAAAGTTTTTCACTAGTTAGAATACAATCACAGAGCATGCTGAAACAGAAATTTATTATGTGTGAGTGATAGTTTCTGTTGTTCAACATGTGTTCAGCGGTGGCACATGCACTTTTATAAACACCACAAGAGTTGCAGACTCAAAGTTAAGTATGCAATCTACTGCTATTATCATCTCTTGCCATTGGTGAGATGACAGCCAAGCACCTTTCCATTTTAGAATAAATCAAAAAATTAAGGAGATATTACCCCCCTACCCTAAAATCCCCCCTAAGCAATTTATGGTGACTGATAGTAAAGGGTTTAAACGAAATAGAAAAATTTACAACTAAGCAATTGACTTATATGAATCTTGTGTGTATTTATGTGAAAAGAATACAAATTAAAACATTATGAATAAGTGGCTTGGTAGTTATGAATATTGATAAAGACTTAGCTAGGAATTGAACACCAAACCAAATTTTATATAACCATTTCAATGTCAATTTAACTTGAGTAGGTACTCACCGTGCCTGTAGAATGTTGGTATTTACTAAGTTTTCAAGGAGAGTTAATAACTGCTTCATTTTATATCTATTTGTTAATACCGCTGTAAGGGTAAGGTACTGCCGAATAGCAGACTCTTGCATGTCTGCACTCAAGGTGGTCATGACAGCACAAAGTTTTGATTGGTAAATTGATAACTGCTCATTTTCTTGTTCTGGTTTATGCACCAAAAAGCAGCTGAATGCCTCCTCCACCGTTTCCACCCTCTAAAAATAACACGGTGGACTAAATATCTTATCTAAAAACACACTGAAATGTATTAATAAATACAAATTTATATATCAAGAAGTGTTAGATATACAAACCAGAATTTCGTTCACAATATTTGCAACTTGTGAGTCCGCCATTACGTCTTGATCAACTGTTAAATACTTAAATTATTGCCAAGAAGATTTATATACATTTACTAAAAATGTATCAAGTAATAAAATAAATCAACACACAAACATCAAATATTTGACATTTAAAATTAACCTGCTGAGATAAAGCGAGATGTAAAAAACATTCTGAACAATATTGATAGATCTCCTTTTACTGAAAATATTCTAGTTTTTATTATTATATAGCTAGGTAGCTATATGTAACAAAATTTTAAAATTATGGAAAGAGGAATCTAATTAAATTTATTGTAATTTGCTTCTACCAAAGAGAATGAAAGAAATATTTTTCTATGATGACAAACAAAGAGAACGCCAGCGAGCTTATAGACTCCTTATTTCTTTTCGTTTGGAGGTTAATTATATGACGATGGTCCCGAATCAAACTTGCTTGCATCAAGGCAGCTAGTAAGCGCTTTGGGATTACATAAAAGGTTTTTTTGTCGTGCCCGTTAAGCTAGCGTACACATGGTCTAATTCACGTTTATTGTTATCACAAGAAGGTTGTTATGTCATCTTTTAGTGCATAATTAATTATTGCGTAATTACTGAAAACATAAAATAATTAAAGCTTCATTAGTTTAAGAAATAAAGACTTTTTTAGTGTGTACGCAGGCATCACGATCAAGCTGGCGTACACGTGATAAACTACCTACTTAGGTATATTAAAGCAACAAAATTTACACACACATTTAGTGCCTTATTAGTGCCCCCACTATGAAAAAAGTTATAAGGATTGCTCTTAAAGGAACGGAGATATTAAACAAAACTTGTGAATGACATTTCGAGCTGGCATCTATACAGAGTACCCATATTGTGTTTACGGAAAGCGAACTTCTCTTTTTATAATTGTTATATGTATTATTAGTGCGTGAAATTCTGACTCTGTCAGTAGAAATAGTTTATGTGAATTGGCAGTGGAAATATGTAAAAAAATTTAAAGTTCAGACAAGTTCACAAGTGTTTTCTCTACCTTTAAAGTTGTCTTTGAAATATTGAATTAAAATCAAAAACTAATACGCTCTGTCCCCACGTGGTAGTGTAAGGGCTCATTCAATAATAATTTCGATGTTTGTTGTTGGATAGCAAGTTGGCACTGCGTTCCATATTAAAACGGTCGTGCAGCTGTCGTGCAACTGTTTCGGTCAGCGGACCGATATTGGTTGACCCAGACTTTAGGCTAACCAATGGTAGATTTTCCTAATAATAGGACAATAATAAATAAAATTTGTGAAAAAACACGTATTTTATTCTAGACAATCAAGTTTAAAGTAAGCATTATATTGCTTACTTTAAACTTGATTGATCAAGAACTACAAGACTGTCAAATATTACAAAATTCAAATATAAAAGTCAAAATTGTGCAAAAAGTTCTTTTACATCTTAATAAAAAACCTCTTGCTTCAACACTCCTCCTCAATTTCGACTTCATACAAAATAACTACCTATACAACTCCCATACATAATGTACACCACGTAAACTTTCCTTTCAGCAAAGATTTGGTCAATGAGTCAGCAACCATACGTTCTGTCTGAACATACTCTAACTCAATGTGCCCATGTTCAACTGCCTCTCTCACAAAATGATGGCGTACAGCAATATGTTTTGTACGCTGATGATGCACAGGGTTATGTGCAATTGCAATAGCAGATTGGCTGTCACTGTAGATCTTTATCGGCAATTCGGCTTGACCAGTTATTTCAGCCACAAATCTTTTTAGAAATATTGCCTCTCTTGCAGCTTCTGACATTGCAACATATTCAGCTTCAGCTGTAGATAATGCAATGGTCTTCTGTTTTTTGCTTTCCCAGCTGACAGCAGCTCCCATATGCAAGAATACTGCTCCTGAATACGACCTCTTATCATAACAGGAGGCATGACTTGCATCTGCATAGCAGCAATAAACTTCATCTGATGTTCCTCTCTTAAACATCAATCCAAAGTCTTTAGTTCCTTTGAGGTACCTTAATACCCGTTTCGCAGCAATCCAATGCTCGTCACTATAGCTGCTGTTAAACTGACTTAGATAGTTAACCGCATATGCTATATCTGGTCTAGTGCATACAGATAGATACATCAAAGAACCAATCAAACTTTGATATGGTGTGTCAGGATCAGGTACATTCTCCGGTCCAGGTTTATTAAGATTTATACCCGTAACTGCAGGCGTAGCTGCTGGCTTGCAGTTCTCCATTCCAAAAATCTTTAAAACCTTGTTCACGTACTTTGATTGATCCACTTTGATCCATAACTCGCTCTGAGTTATGTGCATTCCTAGGATGAGGTCAGCTTTGCCTAAGTCCTTCATTTCAAACTTGGCCATGAGTTCCTGCTTGACCTTCAGTAGTTCAGCGGCATCATTCCAAAAAATCAACATGTCGTCAACATACACTGCTAGTATGATCACATTGTTGCCTTTAGACCTTGTGTACACGCAGGGTTCATTCTTTGATCTCTTGAATCCTAGTTGTAGTAACTCCTTGATGAGCTTTGTGTTCCATTCCCTTGGGGCTTGCTTCAACCCATACAGTGAACGTTTCAATAAACAAACATGGTCTTCTTTCCCTTTCTCTTCGAAGCCTTCTGGTTGTTTCATGTAGACAGTTTCATGTAATTCTCCATTAAGAAATGCTGTCTTGACGTCCATCTGATCTATTTTTAGTCCATGTTTCACAGCTTGAGCAATAAGGGCTCGTAAAGAACTATGTCTTACTACTGGCGCAAAAGTTTCTTCATAGTCAATTCCGTGCCTTTGACGGAATCCTCTCGCAACGAGACGTGCTTTATACCGTCTTCTATTCCCCGCCTCTTCTTTGACTTTGAAGAGCCACTTCGAGTCAACGATGTTACACCTCTTTTGCGGTTTCACAAGAATCCATGTTTTATTTTTCTTCAGCGCATCAAGCTCCTCCTGAATTGCTTGTTTCCAGTCTTCGCTGTCCGATCTTGATAGTGCCTCACGCACTGTCACTGGATCTTGTTCCGCCTCAGCGTGATAAAGGATGTAGTCAGGAAATTCTTTCTTCTTTCTATCCCTGATTGGGTACCTCCTTTCACTATCTTCTTTATTTTCAGAAACATCGTCCAACTCACAATCTTCAAATATATCTTCAGTTTCTGATTCTGGAACTTCAGCCATTGGTTCCTGAAATTGTGCCTCTGACTCCTGAATTTCAGCTTCTGGTTCCAGTTTTCCAGCCTCTGGCTCATGAATTTCAGCTTGCAGTTCACAATCCTCCTTTTCAGATCTCGAACTCACAGATCCAAACTGTCTCACTTCTACATGCGGATCTCCATTGCCAAGAACTCTCTCGGAAGACCTGTGTACAGACTCTTCAGTGTCTCGGGTTTGATCACTTTCAGGTTCAGAGAATATAATGAACTCCACTAGGTTCTCCTCTGAATTCTCTGTGTCTGTGTATTTGCTGTTTTCCAGGAATACAACATTTCTGGCTTTGTACTGTCTCCCTGTTTTAGGATCGATAAGACGGTAAGCTTTTGCATTGTCACAAAAACCGGTGTGAACCAACTCTATAGAGCTACCCTCTAGCCTCGCCATTGGTGGCATGTTTATACCACTATTACTTGCCATCTCGACTGATCTTCCTTCAATGTTGTCTCCGTTTCCTATGTTCGGCATCAAATCTTGGAATGGCCCATAACCTATTGGTTGACCCAGACTTTAGGCTAACCAATGATAGATTTTCCTAATGATAGGACAATAATAAATAAAATTTGTGAAAAAACACGTATTTTATTCTAGACAATCAAGTTTGAAGTAAGCAATATAACAAGAAATGCAAGACTGTCAAATATTACAAAATTCAAATATAAAAGTCAAAATTGTGCAAAAAGTTCTTTTACATCTTAATAAAAAACCTCTTGCTTCAACACTTATTGGTTGACCCAGACTTTAGGCTAACCAATGATAGATTTTCCTCCTCCAAGATAGTGAAAGGAGGTACCCAATCAGGGATAGAAAGAAGAAAGAATTTCCTGACTACATCCTTTATCACGCTGAGGCGGAACAAGATCCAGTGACAGTGCGTGAGGCACTATCAAGATCGGACAGCGAAGACTGAAAACAAGCAATTCAGGAGGAGCTTGATGCGCTGAAGAAAAATAAAACATGGATTCTTGTGAAACCGCAAAAGAGGTGTAACATCGTTGACTCGAAGTGGCTCTTCAAAGTCAAAGAAGAGGCGGGGAATAGAAGACGGTATAAAGCACGTCTCGTTGCGAGAGGATTCCGTCAAAGGCACGGAATTGACTATGAAGAAACTTTTGCGCCAGTAGTAAGACATAGTTCTTTACGAGCCCTTATTGCTCAAGCTGTGAAACAAGGACTAAAAATAGATCAGATGGACGTCAAGACAGCATTTCTTAATGGAGAATTACATGAAACTGTCGTGCTTTTTTAGCAGCACGGAACACCATCTATCCAATGGTTGATCCTTATGAAATTTTGCATAGCGGGGCACTAATAAGGCACTAAATGTGTGTGTAAATTTCGTTGCTATAATATAAGTAGTTTTCGAGAACGATTACGTGTACGCCGGCTTGATCGTGATGCTAGCGTACACACTAAAAAAGGTCTATGTTATTTCTTAACAACAAACGTGAATTAGACCCTGTGTACGCTAGCACGATTTTTCCCTTTACCTAAAAGCTAACTACGAGCCACTGTCTGTCTGTCTATTTCCAGTTTTCCACCCTATGCTTATGCTTGACTTGACGTCCCTGTAACTCTTTGCTTCTGACAGTTTGTAGACCAATCAAAATTGTCGATTATGTTGTCTCAACTTAATCGACTTTTATGATTGGTAAATATAGGTACTATTGTAACTTTCTTTATATAAACTCTTCTTCCCTACTCTATGGAAAATTAGCAAAATAATTTAACAGAACCAGTCGCATTATTTTCTTCGTTTCTATTTACTAAAATCAAGCTTTTATCGTGTATTTTATGTTATTGTTAGGGAATTGGGTAGTATATATATTACTGTGATGATGGAGTCCCCGCCTTCATTTTCCACACAATCTGAAGCACCGCCGATAAGTGAAGATAGTGGCTTGCTGATTACAAGTGGTTCGTTTTCGAGTGATTCTGCCAGTGGATGTCAGCACATCGCCTCCGAGGTGAGATGAGTAAACAATGTATTAATATGTGTATGTATTAACTTGAAACTTGTTTTTTTTTATAAATCTGCATGTACTCTGTCATAGGCCTCTGGATCTCTTGGTTGACTGACCTTATACCCTATCGCTATAGTGTACTATTTCTTCAGTTTGTTCTATTGTGATAATAACTTTTTCTTTTCATTTACAAATACAGGATTTATATTTAATTTGGTGTCATGTTATTATTATAGAATATTAAGTCTAGCTGTAATATGTGCTATAAATTTCCACACCTGTATAAATTTCGAAATTTTATTCATGATAATTATGACTCACATTATATATATATCTATTATATATCTATATATTACTACATAGTATAAAACAAAGTCGCATCACGCTGTCTGTCTATCACTATGTATGTTATGTATGCTTAGATCTTTAAAACTGTGCAACGGATTTTGAGGATTTTTTTGTAAGAGTTTGAGTGATTCAAGAGGAAAGTTTTTATGTATAAATACATGCATAATATAGTAGAGAAACACTGGTAATTAGAGGTTAGCAACTGTGCGAAGCTGGGTCGCCTAGTTATATATAAACCTAAGTATTTAAATATGGAATTTAATAGTCTTGTGCATCTTAACCCTTAACCATCTACCATAGGTCTCACATACGCTGACGATTTTTATTATTTCATCACATGATTTTCGTATAACATTGTTTGTTCCCATACCTTTTCCCTGCATCCCTAAGAACTGTCTAAACGCTCGTCGAGGTCATAGGTGCACACGTTTGTCTCTGATTAGTACAAGACTATCGCTGAGCGTCTGAGAGACGCAGCTTAGTCGGCAAATCGGCCACAAAAATACTAAACCTTGCCCGAATTTCACCTTTTTAAATTCAGACGTAGGCTTTTCGGGCAATAAACATTAAATAAAACTATGGGGTCACGCATAACCATGTTCCATTTAACAGAGCACCGTTACATAAAAAATTAAAAGTATAAGATTTCTCTATTTTGATTATGTATTTACAAAAACAATAGGTTGGTTTAATTATATAAATATTTTTATGATTAAAAAATTTATCAGTAGATTATGATTAAATCATTTTATACTAATATAAATTCTACGTTCTTAAGGCATTATTCGTTTTATTCGAATATTATTTAGGTTGAAAAAATTAGTTATGATAATGTGCTTATGGATTGTTATAATAGCATTGAAATTTGTTTGATTATTAATACTAATAGATGAGCTTAATAAGCTCACTTACATTTAGGCCCAGTCTTGAACTAAGCAGAGAAAAGAGGAGGAACGAGATAAACAACTAAAAAGATTGGCCTAGCATACCTATGCGTGCCTTAAGTGTATAAGGTTCAAGCTGAAAGGAGAGGAGTTAATAAACAAACACCCAAACAAACAATACATTTTTAAAGGAAAATGCTGTCTATGACTCAGGAGCTGCAGATATTTATGGCCACAGCACTAACCATTGTTGTAGTTGTCATGTTTGTTTGTCACAATCAAACCGGAGATGTAAGCTACAGTATCTTCATGTTTTCTGCACACAGCTTAGATCAGCTAGGCTCACACACCTCTCTGCTTGGCTTTGTTGGATACACTCAAGCGGCTAAACCACACATCTCATCTTCTTGCTATCCATCTCTGTTTTATTGTATCAGTTAAACTATGTTAGAAGCTGATGATGACCTTTTAACAACCTAAAGAGCTAAACACGCAGACACTAAACTATGTTAAAAGTTGATGATGACCTTTTAACAACCTAAAAAGCTAAACACGTCAATATCATGTGGTTAAATATTGTTAAATTTATTTTATTTTTAATTTAGTTATTTCAGTAGTTTACAAAGAAGACACTACATACTTCAACGTTTGTTTATGACAACCGGGTCACTTTTAGGTTAGCAACCATTACTGCCAATAACTTCTGAAAACAGCATAGTGTATGGTTGACCGGTTATAAAAATGGGTCCAAAACAGGGTCTGAAGAACAGTGTGGTTTTGATGTGTGCACGCTGAAATATACTGACAGAAGACATTTAGACATCACACAACAATACAAAACATTATTTTTTTTAAAGAGATTGCTGATTGTCTCAGACGGCATTTTCAACTTCACCGGGCTTGTTTGGAGGCGGCGAGGAACGTAAAGGGTCCCTCAAGCCGTGTGAAACGAATCACCTTCGGAGGTTTCCTAGAGGGAACGGTATCGCGCACTAGTGCGCGTCCCCTGTGCCCTACTAGATTCTCCGAAGGGTTCGGATCGGATTGGGGAGCGAAACAACGAGGGCGCCTCTAAAGGCTCGGACCTCGGCTCGGGTTGACCGGGCCGTGGTGGAGGAGAGAAGCGCCCAGGTACATGTCTGTACTTGGTGTAGAGCGCGTGTGAACCGGTTCTTCGTACCCTTGTTCTACGAGTACGGTGTCTTGGGCCTAAACTAGTGTGCATGTTTAGTGTGTTCTGTAAATGTATTGTGGCATTTAGAGGATCGGGCGGGTAGTACAAAACATACAGACAATACATAACAAAGGAAAAGAACATAAGCGGGGGCAAGCAATCGATTAGAGTTGGATTTTTTGTGGATGGATGTATTTAATTAAGGTATTTAGAACTTTAGTTATTTCAGTAGTTTACAAAAAAGACACTACATACTTCAACGTTTGTTTATGACAACCGGGTCACTTTTAGGTTAGCAACCATTACTGCCAATAACTTCTGAAAACAGCATAGCATAGCAGCATAGTTTCGCTTCGTCCACTTTCAATGATGAAAGTGGACGAAGCGAAACAAGTATGTAAGGATCGTAGCAAGTGGAAAGAAGTGGTCTCTGCCTACCCCTACGGGAAAGAGGCGTGATTATATGTATGTATGTATGTATTTAGAACTTTTTTGTTGGTGGATGAAAGAAACAGAAGAGATGTAAGATGGGTTTGGGTTTGGGTACACAGGAAGCGAGAATGTTATACAGGGAAACTGTTCTGTTTGGGCAATTAAAAAGAATGTGGTCTGCAGTGCCTTCCTCAAGGCCACATACACAGATGGGGGATTGAATAATACCCCATCTGTGCAGGCGTGAAGGGGTACAAGCGTGACCAATACGAAGTCTGCAGATGACCGACGTCGTCTGTTTGTCGACTAGACGATAACGATAGAACCATGGCTTAGTTGGGATGCTGGGTTGGATTTCACTGTAACAGCAACCTTTAATTGATTTTGAACGGTCGTAATAGAGTTGCCTGCACGTGTCAAGTTCGGATTTAGCCAAGGAAAAAAGATCGTGAAAGAAGCAATGGAAGTGTTCCAGGCTGCCTATTTCTATGGCTTCTTTAGCATAAGAGTCAACAATCTCGTTGCCTTGCATCCCCGAGTGGCGGGGTATCCAAGCCAACGAAACCTCAATGTTACGAAGATAGCAATCAAACAGAGACGAGATATTACGTTATACATGATTCATTCTTAGAATTTCCTGATTTTGCTGTTTTTACTGATTTTTACTGACTGATTTTCCTATTATTTTTACTTACTAATTTTTTATGTGTATTGTTTGAAGTGAGTTAATGTTTTCGTTTGATTTGCGTATACTGTGTTAAAATTACAACTTTGTTTTATTTTTAGTTACAGGAAAGTGATTTCGATGAGAGGTCTCTGTCATTTTGTGAGTCTGCGGAGGCATCAGAGCGCATGTGCGGAGATTTTTTCAATACGGTAAAAAAAGGACCCGCCAAAACAATTGTCACTACTATTGAGCCACCACCAGAGTTCCAGGTATGTTAATTAAACAAACTATTATAATTAAACGCATTTTTTTTGTATTTTTGAGCAAAGTCTAGTAAATATTTATAAAATTTTATAAAATACAGTAAAAAAATTAAACGCCCACCCGACCCAGCCAGGAATTGAACCTGGGTCTTCCCCAATCCAGGCGGCTGCACTGACCGCTATGCTACCGGGAAGGCTGACGTAAGTGCTGAATTTTGTCACTGCTTTCTAATGTTTTATCGTGCTTTTTTTAGCAGCACGGAGCGCCATCTATCCAACGGTTATTACGGTTGTTGCAACCGATGGCCATGTAGATTCATCTTTGCAGATGAAATACCACAAATTATATAACACAACGCTATAGTAAATTTTAATTTCACTGTATTTTATAAAATTTTATAAATATTTAATTTAGCTTCAGTGTAGCAATTAGCACTAGAAAATAAAAAGTAAAAAGTAAAAAAATCTAGTAATTAGATCATGCCAATGGATCGACTTTAAGGGTTTCACTTTGAGATGGGTCAATCACCTCATACATGATTTTAGATAGTAATTCTTGTTGTTATGTATACATTATATTTGTATATAAAAACTGCAATAATTTGTTAACACTAGAAAAATTATACGAATTATTAATTTTAGAGAAATTATTCATAGTATCTAAAGATGATTATGAAGAATTTTAGTATTAAGGATAAAGAAATATAGTTATACTTTAAACTGCCGAAGTTACTTTATTTTGGAAATATATTATTTTTATTAGCTACGAATTGGGCTAATATCTCACACAATATCGGCGTGAAACAATAGCACTCGTTGTTGTTGTGTTTTGTTCGGTGAGTGAATGTACCGGAGGCCCATCTCTCACCCCTCCCCCTCCCAATTCCTATTCTCTCCTCAAGATCCAACTCCTTCCTCAAGGCCGGCAACGCATCTGCGATTACTTTGGTTTTGCGGGTGGGTGTCCATGGGCGGCGGTGATTACTTTCCATTAGGTGACCTGCATGCTCGTTTGCCTCCATTTAATAAAAAAAAAAAATAATAATAGCTCATTCACCAAAAGAATAAGTCTATTCTATGGTAGGCTATTTGTCTATATTGACGAATGCTTAGTTTGCCAAGTCATTTGTTCTAGTGTTATCGGTTAATTGAAGGGAAAGTCAAGTCGTGCATTGACTCAAATTAGCGTGACCATTCATATGGAAATGGTAATTGGACATATAATGGGATATCATTAATAAATTTTTTTTTAAACGATTATTTTTGTCAAGTGACACTCCTTTTTAAATGGTTTTCGCCAGTGATAAGCGACTACTCAGCTCAGTAAAATATTTGTGAATTTAATATTTTTTATTCATCTTTCTATTTCAGGACAGTCCTGTTAATGTTGACAAACTCACGGCTGTGTTTGTGCCTCCATCTGTTATTTTTACCAATGAATCAACAAATAAGATTAAATTGACTAGTTTAGAAATTCCGATGTCTACTCGCCATGTATCGCCTTTATACCCAAGAAAGTTGAAGCCTGAGTCATTGTACGAACGTCGGCAGTGCTTGAATCATCGATTCGCAAGTCCGAGATTGCTTCACCTGAGCCCATGTCGCGCGACTAGACCCTCCTCGAGGAATTCTCTCTCTTCACGATTATCGAGTAGTCACAATTCCCTCGTAACTCAGTTTCAAGCAGATGATTCTAGTTTTATAACGCAAGCGATTTCACACGATACTCTGTCTGCCAAAACATCAGATATAACGGACATGTACAATGTCCCCTTCGATAGCGATATATACGCTGTTCCCATTGATATGGTTCGGCCTAATCGAAGTAATGTCAGAAATAAAGGGAAGCGTCTCCCAAGAAATAACAAGAAACGTGGGAAAAGTACACCTTTGAGTATCGGCAGCAACTGTCCAATAGAGAGAACTACCAAATTAAAAGAAACAACGAGAAGCAAAGATTCAAAAACGAAAAGACACAGTTTGCCCAGTTCTTCTATTAAAAAGTGTGCCACTGACTGTGATACTGATTCTCTGCAGCTGACTCTTCGTGAAATGAGGAAATACTTACATACATTATATTCTAGTTCTAGCGATTCAGAGTGCAGAAATACAATTAATAAAAAGGAGAGTACAATAAAAACTAATGTCGGAATACACGCGCGATACTGCAACAGGGAGGAGACCATTACATCTGTATTATTAAAAGAGAGTAACGAGTTAAGTAAAGCGATGGAGACAAATAACAACCATAAGAAGCCTAGCAAAAACTCCTTCGGAATGAATGCAAAGAATAAAAAACACAAAGAGAACATACCGAAAGATATAATTGGAATAGATAAGAACGATAAGGCTGTTAAAAAGTCGAATCAGTGTCCGAAGGCGAAGGTGAATCCCGTAAGAATCTTGTCCATTAATTTGAAACAGAGTTTTTGTAATTTGTTTCGTTGGCGACGGCAGCCGGTGGTCGACAGTTCGGTGGAAATCGAGAAAGTAAGTGGCAACAAGGAGAGTTCTCCTCCTGCTGCCGTCCGGCGCGCCCTGCCCCCGCTACCACAGACACCCCACACTTCGCGCCGCTCCACAAATGAAGATGACCAAGTTACGGATTTCGCTACTTCGTTACAAAAAGTGAAAGATGTAAGTCTGTATAAAGTCACATTTAGGTAATCTTATTGCGGAGTTATCGGTTATATAATGCTAAACATTTTTCCTGTTTTTTAGTATGGATGGTATTGGGGCCCCATTTCCGTGGAAGCAGCGGAGAAAATACTTTCTAATGAGCCCGACGGCTCGTTTATTGTACGGGATAGCAGTGATGACCACTACATTTTCACTTTGACGTTCAAATTAAATGGACTTAGACATGTCAGGATAGAACATGATCAGGGTAAGTACTTATTTTATTTCTATAATTATTATCTAAATTTTATAAAGTGTTAAAGATTTTATTTCACAGTGTTGGTCAAAATATCGTTCTTGATTGTTGAAAATTTAATTTTTATCTTGTTAATTGTGTATAAAATAGAAGACAATCAAATACAAACAAAACAATTATTGACCAAGACTGACTGCTTGATCACCAATGAATGTTATACTGCGAGGTCTGTCAAGGTAGTTTTCCTTCATAGTCCTAAAAAAATATGAAAAGAATCCCCCAAACAACACTGGAATGACCGGCAGATTCCGACATCTGCTTATAAGATAGCTCTTGACCTCGATCTCGCCTGATGGTGAGCGTAGATGAGTTCTACGGTAGAGCGAGCTGCCCCAGAAGATGCCCGCCTTGAAGGCATTCAGGTTATAACTTTTTGGGAACACAGACGATGGCAGAGAATTCCACTCATTAAAAATAAAATGATGACATGAAGCGCTTAGTGCGACATAGTGGAACTTCTACTATTCTTTCTATTTTTCCTCCGACCGGGACTTCAGGTTCATCTTATGGGATACTCGGACACGCGATCGCTCGCGACGATGGTAACGATGTCCCGTAAAACGGTATTCAATGTGAGAATATTCTATCCAAACTACCTCGAGTCGCCTCGAGTATCCTAACGACTGAGCCAATTACGAAAGTCACAGACGGAGGACCCAAAAAAAGGAGGACCAAATTATTTTAATAAACTAAATTTTAATTGATAGAAATTACAATAAAGTCACTATGGCTAGGTATGTTCGATGCTAGATACAGAATGACGAAATAATAAAATAAAATAATTATTGCAAGTGGCGTAAAAGCGTTGTCAGCAGAAACAGTCGTATGCACCGGCGACTAGGTCGCTGCATGCCTTGCGTATTGCGTGGAGAGGAATGACGTAACACACTAGGCACCCAGGGCACAGTGTTGTAAACCACGATTGTTTGTTGCAGGTAATTTTTGTTTCGGCGGTTGTACGATGTTCAAGGCGCAAACGATTGTGGAGTTCATAGAGAACGCGGTAGAGACGTCCCGCAGCGGGCGGTACCTGTTCTTCCTGAACCTGCGGCCGGTGCTCGGCCCGGTGCGCGTGCAGCTGCTCTACCCGGTCTCCAGGTTTAAGCGCGTGCAGAGCTTGCAGCATATGTGCAGGTGACGCCTACAATATCTTTATATATATAAATCTTCTGTGCGTGTGTATGTCACTGAACTCCTTCTATACGGCTGGACCGATTTGGATGAATTTTTTTGTGTGTTTTCAAGTAAATTCAAGAATGGTTTAGATTTACAATTGGACCTGGTAGGCGGCGCTGCTATAGGGGTACATCATGAGATACGGTTGTTCTTCTATCAAAGACTTTATCAAGGACGTTTCCATACGTTACTTTGATAACGCCCCCCACCACCCTAACCCGCTTGTTGTGGCGGCCGCCAACTATAATGTTGGAAGCCTTCCACCAACAAAACGGTTCATGTCTAGGCGTCCTAAGCACGTCCTAGATGACCCCGACGGTCCCATAACGGTTGCGAACGCCCCCCCGCCCGATCCTCTAAATGACAGCACACATTTACAGAATACACTAAACATGCACACCAGTTTAGGCCCAAGACACCGTACTCGTAGAACAAGGGTACGAAGAACCGGTTCACACTCGCTCTACACCAGGTACAGACATGTACCTGGTCGGTTCTCTCCTCCTCCACGGCCCGGTCAACCCGAGCCGAGGTCCGTGCCTTTAGAGGCGCCCTCGGGTTGCTCCGCTCCCTGATCCGATCCGAACCCTTCGGAGAATCTAGTAGGGCACAGGGACGCGCACTTGTGCGCGATGCCGTTCCCTCTAGATAACCTCTCAAGGTGATTCGTTTCACACGGCTTGAGGGACCTTTTGCGTTCCTCGCCGCCCCCAAAAAGCCCGGTGAAGCTGAAAATGCCGCAGAGGCAATCAGCAATCTCTCTCCAAAAAAAAAACGGTTGTTCTTAAGCGGACGAATGATTTTGTTTGTTTTGTTGTCATGGAAACTGTCAAAGCGGTACGAAGTCCACCGGTCAGCTAGTGTTACATAAAAAGTTTATTTGGTACCTCATCACCAGAGGTCGGAATCTGCCGGTCATTCCAGGTCCGCAATCAAGTGTTTGTTTGGGGACCCTCTTTATATTTTATTAAGCTATGAAGGAAATTGACTGACTTTGCTTACACTCTCAAAATAGAAAGTGGGTATTAGCGTACCAAAACTCAAATTGACCACAATCGGAAACATCATTTTAGTGAAACGCTCTTGAACTTTTTAAGCAAAAAGTTTGCATTGTGTATCAATAGATAATTCAGAAAAAAAGCTTTGTAAATAGAACCATGTATGACATGCATGATTTGATGTTCAACATTTCTTTGAGTTGTCTGACGGCTGAACTATTCCATTTGGAAAATAAAAATATCTATATTTTGCAAGGAGTTTATTAGTTTTCACTATAATATTTATAATATTTTGAGACACTAAGCAAAGACTATCTACAGTAGTTTTCTTTCATTATCACATCTAAATTTAAAAAAGGTCCCCCAATCAACCCTTGAATGCGGACCTGGAATGACCGACAGATTCCAACCACCATCACACACACACTCCATCATAAAATATACAAAAAACAAAATATATTATAAAAAAAATAAACAATAACATAATACCTACTGCACACAATAAATTAAAAACGCACATAAAAACAGTATGTGTGTGCTGTGGCAGAGCAAAAGGGCCATAGCTAAGCGATAATTTTGCCTAGACACATACTATAGCAGGTGTATGTATAGGTAAACCACTGGTATTCTTCTACGACCCGGGGCTACGTGGCTGCTGTGTCTTGTTGTCTATGATGTCTACTTATCTGTTATGTCTTCTTGTTTATAATGTCTTGATTGGTGTCAATGATGTCTCCTTGTCTATGTTTTTCTATATGACATATACAGAAATGTTTGTAGTTAGCGCAGCTGCAGCTTGTAGCATATATATCTTCTTGATCCAGCTATTTTATATTGAAATTAAACTACTTCTTACTTTTAGGGTCTCCCTGTGACCACGAACCTTGCAAAGGTTTTGAAGCGTCAGGATAAACATTAAATCAAATTAATGTGTAAAATAAACGCGAGTAGATCCGTAAAAGTAGTTTCATTTCGATGTTTAAAACACACTGTGAGGCTCGAGCTTTCTCAAGTTTGGTCTGTAGTGTTTGTGGGTAGCGTATGCAAAGTTGCCGAGTGCGTCCTTGGAAAAGTTCCATAGTGACCCCTGCATGTAGCAACAAGGTTGCTATAATTTTTTTTAAACGTTCTACTGTTAGGGCTATCTTTCCCACATGGCGTCAGTGGGTATGCACAACTTAATTCGACACGACAACGGCAACTTAATTCCCAGGGCTAGCCATACCATTGCACTCGGCTCGGTTGCTTATTGCAAGTTCATCTCGAAGTTTCTACCATTTTTCGTCTTTTGATCGCCTTCTTTAGTGGTTGAGTTTCCGGATGAAGTGCACTTCAAACTTTCAGCCTTATCGTCACTTACCTTCGTCAGGTGAGATGAAGGCAGGGTGCTTCTTGTTATTATACACTAGCGGCGCGCTCGCGACTTCGTCCGCTTGAGTGAATACCCGTATCCTATTGAACCCTAAAGCAGCGCCACTTACCGGGTCCAATTATATGCATGTATTATACATATAAACCTTCCTCTTGAATCACTCTATCTATTAAAATAAACCTCATCAATATCCGTTGCGTAGTTTTAAAGATCTTAGCATACATAGGGACAGAAAGAGAGCGGGAAGCGACTTTGTTTTATACTAGGTAGTGAAGAAAATAAAAATCTATTTATATTGTGTAAAATTAAAAACAAAATCAATAAACCAATTGTTTTTTTTTTCAGATTTGTGATATTAAAATATGTACGTCGTGACCTCATCAGCAGTCTGCCTCTACCGAGACGTCTCCTAGATTACCTAAGTGCAACTCATTACTATTCGGAGCTCCTCTCCGATATATAGGCGAGGCTTCTCAAGGTGAGCAATCTGTTTGATAGCGCCACCTGTTTGAGATAGAGGGTTTTATTGTGCGTAGCATAACGCATTTACGAATCGACGTTTCAATGAATTTTACTAAATGTATATAATGGATTTTTATTGATATAATGATTGTCTATACATCGCCTATAATAACGGTTTTGTCCTTTTTATGCACCATTTTTTTGTGTATATCTAGTGTGTATAAGTGTGAATAGATGCAGTAGACATTGCACTTTGTGCCTAAAGGGTCTATAATTTCGAACATAGTATTCGAACATATGAGGTTTTAAATAATATGGTACAATATCGAACAATCGATGCTAACAATAATATAATGTAACACCAAGTGCTGCTATGCTGTAATGGTAATTGATTCGCTTAGATATAGTGTTTGCGTAATAATTCGCAACAATTGTAATATTAGATGAGCTAAGTGCAACTTGAAGAAGCAATCCTAGCAAGTACAACATTATTTATTACTGTATAATATATAAGCCTTACTTTGTCTTATTGTAAGTCTTGCCTTATGGCCTATTCTTTCAATTTAAACTTGATATTATTATGGGTGAAATAATTTATTTTATTTTTGTGTGGTACTAACTAATAATTTAAGAATATTATTTTTTTATGTAAATATATTATATTTATAATTATTTTATTCTAATTAGTATTACCACTCTGTACGGGTAATGAACGATCTTTTGTGATAGTTGATATGAATGAAAGTCTTTGATAGAAAATTAAACTGATATATATTAATATAATTGATACTTATGATAAAATTATATGTGGTGAAAGAGTACGCGCGCGATGAGTATGATCGATTACGAACTGAACTAAAGATATTGAAATGACCTAAATTAATGAATGTGGCGTAAAAATGCTTGTAAGACAAACCGGGACTGAAATGGGAGGCGGGTTGATAAATGATATGATAATCGAATGACATGCGACAAGCTAAGCAACAATATTTGACTTATGCTAAAAACAAGATGATCAACAATATTTATTTAACGTCAATTTTACACACACACTAGCACTTGGAACATTAGCTTTTACACTTTTCACTTTGACATGGCCACCGCACTGATTCCATTCACTGCACTAGTACTACACTGTACTGTAGTAGGAGGGCAGGCATTGCCAGCCGGGGTAACCGCCTCAGCTTGAGGCAGCTGCAGTGACAGCGACGCCACGCGCGCAATGATGCACGTCGTGATACGAGATACGCGATCCACCAAAACATCTTTATTTGCGCTTGCTTTCATAGTTTTTAGCTTATGTTCAATTTCTTCTAAATATTTTTGATGATCGAAAATTGATGTGGATGCTCTATCCATGTTAGATATAGGAACGGATACGTTAAAAATATGATAAATTGGCGGAATATCGGTCTGAAGAACGTCAGCTGTTTCATTTATTATGTTCGTCAATTTGTTCTGAGTGTAAATCGTAAAGGTATTTGATTTAATTATACACCCATTACTTAACGTAATTATCCCTACTTTGCTTAGCTTATCAGCTGTAATATGATGTTCACATATGATCTGCACGTTTGGATTTGCAGCAGAAAAATTAATATGGTATTTGTTTTATGAAGTTATATCCATTTATCTTGACACAATTCGGTGTTTGTTTTGCATTGTTCGTATGTGTGATTTTTAACACATATGTGTTTATTTGATTTCATCTCGTATATAGGTTGCATAATAGGGCATATTAGTCTGTCTTTACTACAGACCAAATATCTAGATAGATGACGCATGTGTCACGATTTGTATGAAAAGCAAGCGTGCCACATTTTTTGACATAAGTACTATGAAAACACAAATGTTGAAAAAATTTCCACGAGCAGGATTTGAACCTGAACCCTTCTGACATACCGGGTCCGGTAACCAGTTGAGCTATCGTGGTTCTAACCACTCCGCCGAAATTATACATCACTATTTACTTTTTTACTTTGAAAGCCAAAGGGCCTTTGGCTTTCAAAGTAAAATTTCAATGTCAACAACTACCGTCGTTAACATCCGATCATCATATTTTTAAAAATACTAAAGATCAGTTAAGAAGTAGGCAAGCTATTTATAAAGTGTTTTTGTTTCGTTTATATAATTTTTAACGCAAATTTTGTTGCGAAACAAATTACAAAAACACATTTGTTGAAAAAATTTCCACGAGCAGGATTTGAACCTAAGAAGAATTAATAATTAGTAACTAACAATAATCGAATAAAACCTCTTGGCAGGCTTTTTCGATTCCTGCTCGAGAGGACTTCCTTTTGTCAGTTCTCATATTTCTGTAAAAAGAATAACCATTGTACATAAAAAAATAACTTACCAACATTGCCCCGCTAAGTTGACCATAGTCAACTAACCCCGGCTGGTAATTAGCCTACTAACACCGAAAGCAGTTTTAAAGTTTAAAATTGCACTAAAACTTAAATTGTGTGAGAAATCGATACACAATTATTCGTATACATTTATTGATAACTGCTTTTCGATATAAAAACAAAATCACGACTTTATTTTATAATTATAATGCCACACGCTGCCTTACCTAGGATGATACCGACCCCGTGTAGGTCTCACCTCCCATCGAGACCTTTGTTTTCGATTTGGTAGGTGACATGGTTGGCCCCTGTGAGGTCTAGCAACCAATGGATGCATTTAAAAAAAATTAAACTAACAATCTAACATTTTGATAAATGAAATGGTCTAAAAATAAATAAGGATATCGAACTGCAGCAGTCAGTACGGATGATATTAATGACGTGCGGCGACCTGCCCCCCGACCGCCTAACCGATTGCTTTGGCTACGTGTATAGTTTATGACGTCATCTTGCCATTTCGTACCGCCTATGACAGCAATATCGAAAGCTATAGGCTATAGCTTCCGATATATGCTTACACCTATTAGCTAGATGACAAGATGACGTCATAAACTATACACGTAGCCAAAGCAATCGGTTAGGCGGTCGGGCCCCTGGGCCCTGTAATAACAAAGACAAATAGGAGCATAATTTTATTTAGCTTATCATGTGAAAACATTACGATCTTATATTACACTAGCTGTAGGGTTATGTTTTTTGAATGTATGTATATATGTCTGTTTCTTTGGCACGCCCTACATCCCAAACGGCATGGTGGATTTTAACATATGAGGTGCCGTTAGATTTGTTTTGACTGTGGGAGTGACAGGCTATAATAAAAAAAAGTAAAAACATTGGCCGGGTTAGCTATTAGTAAGTCTTGACCCCAAAAACTGTTAGATCGACCACACGATCATTTACAGCAATGTTTTATGAAGTTTTGTTTTCGGGAATATTAGCAGATTTTATTCCAATGTTTAAAAAACTCAAAAAACTTGTCAGTCAAAAATACTAGATAGACGCCAAAAGTTTCGTTTTTACGCCATAATCAGATTATTGACAATTGGTGTATGCGCTATGACATACAAAAATAAAAAGATTGAAATAAACCAAATTATTAAAATAAAACAAAAACCCGACTGCTAAAACAACTAGTTCTAGAGATAAGCACGTTTACGAAAACAAACTCTTTATCTTTATTATATTATAGTCCATTTCAACTGGGATGATCCCGGTGACAGTTCGATTTCGACAATTGTAGAGATGTTCTACAATAAAATAATTTCGATTGTTTCTGGTAATCGATAATACTATATATGGAAATGAAATCGATTTTACTTTACTAACAATACTTTAAATATGATTTGTGTTTATGTATTATGTTGAAAGTTTATTGTTCATAAATGCATTAAATGTATGTTTTACACAGTGTTATTCGGTAAAATGAAACAGAATTTGAAAAGAGTAAATTTTTTATTCAGTAAGTATCTGAAAAATCACTGTCAGAATCGCTTGAAGAGTCGCTATCGCCGACATTTATTATAAGTTGGTCTTTCCACCGATCTATTCTGACGTACCTCTCCCAGTCCTCTAATATATACTACTCAAAACAAAATAAGGGCCACGAGGTATTTTTTCATTTTGGTGTAAATTATTAAACATTTACATATTGAAAGTAGTAAAATATTGAGTATACAAACTCTTTGATACCTAAGCTTTTTAATATTGTAGTATTCATCTAATGCTGGCAACAATTTTAAATAAAATTTGATTTAAAATTATTTTTGAAAATTTTGATTCCATTTGACGTTTTGCTTTCCTTAGCTTCTTGGTTTATTAGAAATTATCAGAGTTCATTGATATCTCGAGTCAGAAACATCTTTTGCAATATGCCACAAGCACGCAGGCGTCATATGGACTCGCTGACAGCAACCAGAGCCGTTACAATGATTGAAGAAGGTCATTCGCAGCGATCTGTGGGTTTGCAATTGGGATTTTCTCGAAGAGCTATTCAAAATCTATGGAATCGTTTCCAAGAGACCGGCAGTGTTACAAGAAGACCTGGTTCGGGCAGAGTTCGCATTACAACAGCTCAAGAGGATCGTTACATCCGATTAAGTGCGCGCCGAGATCGCACAACGACGGCCCGCAAGCTGCAAAATCGTTTACGGCTCACAACGGGTACTCGTGTCAGTGACCAAACTATTCGTAAACGATTGCATGAAGACCAGCAGGCATCAAGAAGGCGAGTTGTCAGTATTCCATTAACCAGAAATCATCGTGCAAATCGTTTAAGATTTTCCCGTCAACATTTGGACTGGGAAATAAACCAATGGGGCATGGTGCTCTTCACAGACGAATGCAAAGTTAAATTTTTTAACGACGATCGGCATATTAGAGTATGGAGAAGACGCGGCGAGAGATTTTCAGAAGCCTGCATCCATGAAGTCGATCGTTTTGGTGGTCCAAATGTAATGATTTGGGGCGGGATAAGCTTACACGGCAAAACTGAGCTCGCTATTTTAAATGAGGGTACTGTTACTGCTCAGCGGTATATTGAGGAAGTCGTCAGACCACATGTGATCCCATTTGCCCAGCGAGCGGGGCCTGGATTCATCTTGATGCAAGACAATGCTCGTGCACACACGGCTCAAGCGACTCGGTTTGTACTGGAAGCGTCTCAAATTCAAGTCTTGCCGTGGCCGGCGAACAGTCCGGACTTAAATCTAATAGAGCACATGTGAGATCAGTTGAAACGAAGAGTTAGAGACGGTGATCAGGAAATCCACAACCAACAGCAACTCATCAACGCTGTTAAAAGAGCCTGGGAAGAGATTCCAATGGAAAATGTCAGGCATTTGATTGAGAGCATGCACTCCAGGCTTCAGGAGTGCGTAACGAAACGAGGGGGGCATACCCGTTACTAAAAGATGAGCATGGAGTATTTTCTTTTGTTTTCAGTAACTTTACATTGTTTTTATTTTTAACCTTAAATGTGTTTTTTCTTTCAAAAGCAAATAAACTTTTTAATCATTATTATTGGAATAAATTTATTGGTCTACACGGTAAAAACAACATTAGTTTTCGTTATGGAGACAAAAAAATTAATATTGGTTTTATTATTTTCATGGTACAGACAAAATACCTCGTGGCCCTTATTTTGTTTTGAGTAGTATAGTATTTTTTGTCTTTTCGACTACTTTCGCCCAATTTTCACCAGTGACGTGTTGGCTGTATATATATACTGTTTTTGTTTTATAAGTTTAAGATGTTTCATTTTAATATTTTTCGTAATGACGCTGCAATAAAATGAAAAAATGTAGACTAATCTACATGTTCACATAAAAAAAGACTAACAAATTAATTAATACAGCTAGAATGAAAAATATAAAGTTAAATTTAATTGATTAGTTATTGAATGTCAATTGAACTTAAATTGGTTTACTATCCCAACACTAGTATTTCTTTGTTATGAAATGACCTTGTGAAGGGGTACGTTTTTTTATTATATTGTTTTAAAGTTGTGATTAATGTGTGTTATGCGAGAGTTTATTGAGACAAACCTAATCTAAAGTAAAAAATAGAATTATAAAAATAATTGTAGTATATTTAGTGATGGATTATATAAGAATATGTTATTTTGATGTAGTCAAATAAGTTCATACGATCTTACAAAGTCACGTCTTCGTTATTGATGACATCTGTCACCGGGATCATCCTAGTTGAAATGGACTATAGTATAGATTAATACTCATATCAAGTGTTTTCGACATACCGCGCAGTGTCGCGCAACCTCTGCTCCTCCTTTTTTTCTAACAAAAGCTATACTTAGATCAGTGTTTTTCAACCTATTTCATGAGGCGACCCCCTTAATATGCAAAATTTTTTGCGACCCCCTACCCTCCCCTGTTTCTAACAAGTATTTTATTAAGTTACAAATATGAAATCCGTACATTTTATTTATTTTCATAATGAAGTACCTATAACGGACATATATTTACATCAATTTCGTCACCAAGCGGCTCTACGGTATGGCGAAACGTTTTTTTTTTTCTTTTTTAGGAAGGCTTCGCGACTCCCCAGGGGGTCGCGACCCACACTTTGAAAAACACTGATTTAGAAGACGCGTACCTACTTAGCAGTAATTTTTACCTTGTCAAACAACAAATTCAAATTCATAATAATTTATTAGGCAAGAGTTTAGGCTACAAGTGGCTATCATAGCAGATACTTTCCATTACAAATAAACACACAAAATACAAAAGACAACCACAACATGTAAAAAAACTAAATTAAAATTCTAAGTTAGCAAATTTACATCAGGTAAAAGTTTCAATTTCCACAATGTAATACAGTACCACTACAGTACTCTAGTAAAAGTCAAAAATTGTTTAAGAAAAGCAAAGTCAAACTAGTATAGTGAATAATACTAAAAATTAAGACAAGTATGCAAGAGGAGACCAGCCTCCACAGGCGGCACCTGTTCACGAGTATGACATATGAATAAGCCATCGCATCGCTCAACCATATTTTAAGGAACGTACGAGATGTGTTTGATGTTTATTTCTCAAACAAAACGTTTAAATGTATCTTTTATTTATATTATACTAATTTTATGTATTATTAGCTAGACCTGTTGCAGCGTTCTTATTGCCAAAGATAAACACTATTTTATTAGTGATTTTATGTGTTATTTATAACAATATGCAGTGTATTATGATCTTTTAAATCACCAGCAATATTTAAATGTTGGTATTGTAAATTGTTTGTATTGTAAATGACAATGGACGCTATTGGTGCCTTTTTTTAAATGCCAGCGCACGAACAGGCTGTGTTTGTAGAGGTTTTTCCATATGATTTTATATGACATCTTAGCCTTAAAACCGTAACCATTCCAAGTTATGAGCGACTTTTTTGTATGATATGCTTTGGTATGGGTAATAGCGAAAAATACTCAAAGAAGGCTTGGGGGGAAAAAAATCCCGTCTTGGAATCAAACCTGTTTTTGTCAAAAATAATACAACCTGTTTTGTACACCAGCCAATAGTGTCTCTTATAAGAACCTAATTCTCTGAATTAGTATGAAATGTTAAATTTGAGGAAAGGGCTAAATTTTAACTTTTTGTCAGTAAAATCAGTATAGATTCGTTCTTATCTTGGAATGGTTATGGTTTAGGGCTAAGCTGTCATATAAAATATTGATCGTATGGACACATAAAACAAAGTCTTATTCGTGCGAAAAAAATTTGAAAAATGCATCAATGCCACATTCAAATTGCCTATTGTCCTTTAATGCTTTTAATGTTTATTACCACCGTAACGTTAAATATAGGATATATAACCGTAAGGTAATACAAAAAAATACATATCTCCTTTTATAATATATTACATTTAACTTGCTTCTAACGTTACTTAATTATTTATAGCGCGATGTCCTTTTGTTATAGATATTACTAAGTAATCTAAGAAGATTTTTCAATCGTCAAATTATTTTAATCATGTACTTATGTATATTAAATTGTTTTTTCTGATCAAACGAACTTTACAGTTTTTTTTATAAATTTTTGCTTTTTTCGCTTGGTACAACAAAGTGTTACTTACAAAAATTACGTAATAATTAATTCTCAATCAACTCAAATACAGACTGTGAAAAACTAGGATATGTAGTAAATCTGGTTAATTTATACTTCGTTTTTAGCCTTTAATTATACAAATTATCGCATTGCGAGTAAGTAGTGAGCAGTTTTACAAAAAAATATATATTATAAAATGAACTTTTGCTAATTAATTTTATCTAACCCTGTTTTCAGCGTTAAATTGATTAAAGCAATAAAAGTGGTCAAATATATATGGCTATAAATAAATATAAATAAATATGTACCAATGGAAGCGACGTCGCGTAGTCGCGTTGTCGATTACTGACGCGACTCCAATCCTAACACAACCGAGAGATGTACATAAAAACAACATGTTAAAAATAAGTTATTAAATGTACGTATAATGTATGTTAATATGACATTATAAATACCCATCAACTACTTTAAAGGTTTCATCCCGGTCGTTTCACAGTCTGCATGGTTATCTTGAAGTTTCCTATGATTCTTCGTCGAAGTTCTCGTTATTTAACGATTGAAAGATCGGCTCACCATCTCCCCGATCCGATCCGAACCTCCCCGATCCGATCCGAACCCTTCGGAGAATCTAGTAGGGCACGGGGACGAGCACTAGTGCGCGATGCCGTTCCCTCTAGAAAACCTTCGAAGGTGATTCGTTTCACACGGCTTGAGGGACCCTTAACATTCCTCGTCGCCCCCAAAAAAAGCCCGGTGAAGCTGAAAATGCCGTTAGAGGCAATCAGCAATCTCAAAAAAAAAAAGGCTCACCATCAATCTATGAGTTTGTTATTTGAGAACCATTTTATTAATTAGGTTACGGCATTATCTTGACCTTGGTATCTAAGGTTGCTGTCAATGTTATGTAGCACAGTAAAACTCGTACGAATATTATGATAACCCTCAAATAATAAATGTACTAGTTTAAGTAAATGAAGGGTAATAATTTATATTTGATTGTACTAACATAATAATACGTTTCGTACTTATATAATGTAAAGAAAATAATTTAGTTTTATACTTGCTCAGGCGCTAGATGTCTGAACATTTCGTGATATAATCGAATCAATTCGCATTGTGATGTGATAGTATATACAATAATAATTATAATGCCTGCTATTTAATTATCGGTTACTTATTGTAGAACTAAATTTGACTTAATTATGGCGATTATTTGTATGCTAGTATGTAGAGTATCTTTCTCATTTGCAGGAACGTATTTTTTAATAATTCATTTGACAGAAGAATGTGAACTCTTTGTGAAACATTATTTCAAGCACTATGACACGCACATGAGTACAAATAGAATTCTTGCCAATATAGCGTAATTAAATGAAACTATTTTAGCAAGTTAGATAATGCATCAGTGGCTATATACATACATTTTACTATTGTGTTGTCTAGTTAATGGAAATGTCATAGATTGTCATGCGAGCCTCAAGCAAGCGCCTGAAACCAGTGAACGGTTATTTGTTGAACGTCAATACTTAGCGACGTTGTGTCAATGGTTAGTAGTTATAATAAGACAAATAATAAATAATATTGGAAAATAGCGTAATGTGATCTTTTTCAGAAATAACAATTAGCTGGCTGTGGGTTGGCTGAAGCGAATTATGCGTATTGACTAATTTTAAATTAAAAAGTATTTACTATGCTACTGCCAGTCAACGTATGTATCATATTGTGCAAAGTTGTTCTAAGATAATCAATGTAATTATGGTAATCACATGTAGCTGTTGCTAAGTCGTCTCGACGAATTACTAGAATTATTTATTTATATAATGATAAGTCAAGCTACTGTTGATATTATGTATGGCATGTCGGACCGTTTACCGAGTGTATCCAATGTCGTTGAATGTCTATTACTGGACATCACCTACTTTCAATGTCTACATAAATGAAAATCATAGTGATAGTATGTAGAGTTCTTAATCACAGATCAACACCAAATAGGTTGCTCATATAAGTACTATAATGTACTAAGAATAGCGCTAATGTAATGTAAGCCTTAATTTTCTGCTTTAAAGAAGACTTCTTAAAGAGGTATTCGATGCTCGGCTACTACACTACTTACAGACAGGATATACTTTTGAATTAGAGAGATGATATTTATAACTATTAAAATGATTACAAATATTCATAAATTTCCGAATAACATTAAAATAATGGACTGTATCATATTAACTTCTATTGCTGGTCACAGGCCTTTATTGATAGATCATAGCTCATTGGGAGATTTGGGTGGTAATCCACCAAGCTGGTCAAATGCGGGTTGCTACGAGTAACAGGTAACAACTGCCATTATGCTTGCCATTAGAACCAACTTTTTAGCGTGTTATGCAGAAGAGCTCGTAATAATTAAATTTGATACCGTCAATCAAATCGCAACCTATAATTACTCGTCCGAGCGACTATATTACTTTGTTAATATGCAAGTTTAATAGAAATGAATCGTTTATTTCAGAAAGGATCCATTAAACAATTTTAACAAAATGCACTTTTTTCATGTTTGTGTGCTTTTTAATCATTTTAAGTAACTACCTCACGTAAGTTAAGTAGTTACTTAAAAGTATTGAAATAAAATGTTGAATTCGTAACTAAAACTTTGTGAGAGCGGAAAATGTATTTATCATTAATTGCATAAAAGAGATTATCGAATTATTTCATATAAATTTTTCATATTAAATCTTATTATTATTATCCTTTCATATTAAATCCTAAGCACACTTTACTTTATTTAATGAGGCTTAGTAAAGTGTAATCAGCCCCTTTCTGAAATAAACTATTTAAAGGCCAGAGCAGATCTCCATTCACAAATAATAGATGATTAAATAAAGATCTACGATACAAAGCCACCTTATTATTCAAGAAATTGAAAAGCAATATGTTAAATAGTTACGAATTGATACAAATCTATCTGTAAATCCTAAATAGTCTGATACACGTGATGGTTCGTGGAATAATTATATTAAGCTCAATGTTCTATTTGTAGGGACTACATACTCCGTGATATCGTGAATAATATTCTAAATAGTTAATGTATGTACGTAATAATATAACACTTATTAGAATCGAACCTATCCATCTATCTATTTGATACTTTTACCTTGATGCCCGAAGTATAAATATTTAGAATAAGGATATGTAAAAAATTATATTAAGTAGATACTTATTTTGTCATAATAATTAGTACGAATTATAAATTGTAATACATACATAATTATTATCTATCTTATCTGTCAGCAGTGATATCTTATATTTTTCTTAGAAGTTTTTCGATTGGCGAGACTAAGATAGTCCATATTATAACTCATGATACAGTCGACAATGTATCAACAATAAGGACCAGCTCTTGAAGGGATTTACAGGGTGGAGAGAACGAAAAACATGGAGTAGAAATACTGTAAGTTCGTAATATTAAATACAAACACGTACCTATAAAATTTTACTCAAAGGATACTTTATGAAAAGTAAAGTAAAAGAATAGATATAACAATTTCTGCAATATGTATGGTTTATGCCAGCAAGGAATGCCTCGATCATCCGACCAGTATTTTCCAATGCTGAATTCTCATTATGCTTTGGATTAACTCATGAGAGAGTCTGCGCCAAAATCTGATGGCATTATCTTATTAATTCATCCTCGACACGGGCAAACCATTTTTTTATAGACACGCGTTTTTAACACAAAATGTATCCTTAAAGTTAAATTTTTGGTTTTTAATATTGAATGTGTATTCTCCACCATGTGACTTTCCACGTCATAAGCAACGTAAACAGTAATCTTTTTTAAGACAACTTAATAAAGAACAAGTTTTTCTACTTTGCGTACAAGTACCAGACTATGTGATAAAACAGTGAAACGCTTCTAACGCGTCTAAACGCGTGGCAACCAGCGTTTCACTATTGCCAATTGTACATTTCTGGATCCCATACAAACTTCAAAGCTCTAATTCTTTCAAACCAATAAGCAGATTTTAATGAAACTGTATATGGTTAAGGCAAATACGGAGATGTTGACAGTTAATAGAAAATAATTAAGAAAAACGTCTGTTGAATGAATTTCCACAATGGACTTTAAATCGCATAAGTTATTATTGGTTTGAAAGATGAAGTTTGTAATGGATACCGAAATAAGAAATGACTCATTAACATGTAACGCACGAAGGCAAGGGAATAATTGAAAGTGAAATCAATTTGAATTAGCAGCAGTGACTTGGTTCTCTACGAAAACGAATTCTAAATTTTATAATCAGACTCAGTCTGCACCTTCTTTGGACTTCTGAGAAAAAGCTCATTGGCTAAATCCTTTATTGTACTGTTCCGCTTAAAATTATCAATCTGCATATTTTCACTCATGGCATAATCCTATATTACCTTATTAAAACTCGTGCTTACTTAACAAGCAGCATACTTTTGTCAATAATAATAACTATAATCAAATATACAAATAGTGAGTAATTAAATCAAAAGTAATCATATTACTTATAATAAGCCCTATAACCCTAAAAAATCAGATAACATTTAATCAAAAAGGATGTAGAAACATGAGAACTATACAAGTGCTTGTAAATTTATATTACGTACTCCTGTAGGTCTATACTATTCTCGTTATTATAACTATAGGCGTGTCGCGCGCTGTGACTGAATAGTGTTGTAATCTTGTCGTTATAGGGGACTTAAGATTTCACATATCCACCCGTTTCTAATTTTATTCTGAAATGTTCAATACCATTTTGTATGCATATGTTACTGTTTTGTTAATGTTCCAGTGCTTCTCATATAAAACAAACAAATAAATATTCTTTTCTCGCAATAGCAATTCTTTCTGGCTGTTTTAGCTGTATTTGGATATTACTACACTCATCATCAACATGTTTTATAATGTTATTTTTTGTTAAAATTTAACAATGAATCTTTCTTTTCCCCAAATTGTATTTTATTTCCTCATTAAGTCATCATTATTTATCATAAAATATTTCAGGTTATTTAAATCTCTTTAGACCTGCAGAAAAGACAAAATTAATTAACAAGAACTTAACTTAGTTTGTCGTGAGAATTCTATTAACGAAATGGTTACCATCATAAATTGAAAAGAATCGTACTTATTTAAAACTTTTTCTGTAATTTAACAATTAAAAAATACAATTGTGTGTATTATAAAATTTATAAAAAATATATTTATAAATTAATTTATTTTTTTATTTTTATTTTTAAAACATTTAATGTTTTCTTTACATAGCTTTGTAGAAAAGGCTTTTAGTAATTCTATGTAATCTCGACAAATTGTTATTCGTTTTGTGAAAAGCTAAGCAACTAAAGGGTTTTTTAGTAAATGTTATATTTTTATCTCTAGCAATAAAGATAATTTAAAGAATTAACAGTCAGTTTGTTTACAAGTGTTCTTTATCTGTATACATACAAAGTTAGGCGGAACGGGGGTACTAAGCCGAAAGGAGGGTAAAGTATACATGACAGTGAATAACTTTTTCGGGGGTACCCGTTCCGACTAACGTTGTATATATATCGATAAGGCACAGCTACTTTGAATAAAATTAAATGACTAACTTACCAGCTTCCACACAAACACGTCGAACCTCTTTATAGGCCTTGTACTAAGGGATCTAAATCACCCCTATTAAATCAAATCATAATAATCCTACTAATATTATAAACTCGAAAGTTTGTAAGTATGGATGGATGCTTGTTACTCTTTCACGTAAAAACTACTGAATGGATTTTAATGAAACTTTCCTCATATATAGACCATGACCCAGACCAAATTTTTTTTAACTTTATTCTTCACGAACGAAGTCGCGGGCAACAACTAGTGATAAATAATAATGGGTTACCAAAATAACAACAATAATACAATAATAAGATATTAATAAGGTGAGCAGTGAAAGAGTGGCAAAGAAGGTCTCCGGTACAGCAAGTATCAATTGCAGCAATTACAAAAAATTAAATTAAAAAAGCTAACTAAAATCTTGTAAAATATTCATCACCAGCTCATTTTATAGGTGCCGCTCAGTGCGGTGCAGTGGTTTTTAACGACAGCTAATGCAACTAACAAGCTAATGCCGGGACCAACGGTTTACGTGCCTTCCGAAGCACGGAGGATTTTGCAATAATGTCTATGTAATTATAACTTTTCTTAGTTAAATAACAGTATGCCCTAAGTTTTTGATAGCTGTGCCCGCGACTCCGTTGCGTTGCCACCGGATCGATCAACCATACTTAACTTCATTACCCGTTCCTTAGTTTCCATATAATCCACTCAAAAGTTTTATTTAGCCATAGATATCACAAAAAAAAAACATCTTTCGTACTAAAATTATTTTTAATTTAAATTGTTATCCCATTACAAAAGGAATTCTTTCCTTTACCAAAATAAATTCTGTAGCACTTAAATATAGGTATGACATAGATAGTTACTATGTCAAATTTCGTACAAATCCATTGCCTTTTTAGAGTCTTGAACAACGAAGGAGACAGGCAGATAAATATTCTAAAACAATTGTTTTGACTTCTATAACGATAAAAGTGTTTACGATGGAATTAACTTTTCAAAAACGTAATAATTCACTTGACACGACTTGTTGTAGTTTAACTATAGATACACACGCCTGCACATCCACCTACTCAAAACTGGTAAATTTCTTCAATACATTGTCAACCTTAAGCCTTAAACATAAAGTTCAAAGTCTATTGAGGAAATTTGTCAGTTTGTGGTAGGTTGATGTGCAGGCGTCTGTACATATTAAATCGATATTCGCATCTATTTCCCATAATCGATTTGTTTTCACACAATTATCAATTACCTATTAAATGTTTTGTATATTTAATTAATACACTCAGAATTAATGGAACTGTATTATTGTAGTCGCTAATATTATTATTAGGAATAAGTTTTTATTAATTAATATTAATTATATAATTAACGTGACGCTGTTGATTTTATATAGTTGTTTCCAAAGCACAAATGAATTAGTTGTGAATAATGTAAAGCTGGTAGTTTAATCTGTAGTGGTTTACTAACGTTGAAGTAACTACTTGTTAAATAAGAATGATATATTACGGTTAACATCCTACCTATAACGCATGTAATGCACTTTTGTGTAACACTTATTGTAAGTTAGCTCATTTGTTTTATAAAAAAACGGGACTCAGGAATAAATAGGTTCCAAATGAATATCATTGTTTTATTTTTAAATACAATTGCCCCATGTCATTAACCAAGATTATATTGATAAATAAGGCCAGCCAAGTATTCCGTAAATCTAAAGTAAGTTATTACTTATACCTATCTAAACCATGAAATGTATAAGTACCAATACCAACCAAAGAATTGGGCATGGTCATGTCACTATATACAGGCCTAAGTCACATCAGCCGCCGAAACTGTATGGCCTGCCCAAAATACCTACATAAATCCAACTTGCCGTTGCGGCCAATCGTAAGTCAAATTGGTTCTCCAACTTACGACCTTGCAAAACATGTTGCGTCAGTATTACAGCCACTTGTGGGTAAAACGCCGTCTTTCGTAAAGGATTCACGCCATTTCGTCCTAATTATAAAAAACCTAATATTGGAACCAGATGAGATTATGGTGAGTTTTCGAGTCGCTGTTCACCAACGTTCCGATCAAGGAGTGTTTGGACGTAGTCAGGGAGAAATTCGTGGATAACGAAATGCCACGCAATTATGTTGATCTGCTTGAGCTCTGTTTAACCGGCAACTACTTCTTTTCCAAGGTCAATATTACCTACAGATTGATAGTGTCGCATTGGGAACTTGCCAATATCTGGATGGAACACTTTGAAGAGAAGGCTTTCAAAGTAAAAAAGCAAATAGTGTATAATAATTTCGGGGGGCTGGTTAGAACCACGATAGCTCAATTGGGAGAGCACCTGACCCCGGCATGTCAGAAGGGTGCAGGTTCAAATCCTGCACGTGGAAATTTTTTCAACATTTGTGTTTTTGTAAATTCCATGAACCTATAAACGACAACAAATAGTAACATACTGTTTAATCATAGTGGCGAAATCTCGTGTCGGAGGCCAAGATCCACTTCGGCCGCGGTAGTGTATATTATATTCTTTGCTTGGGGTCCCTGAGCCAGTGCAGTACCTAGTAAGTAAGTAAGTAGTAAGTATCAATCATTGATAATGATAAAATGAGTAGCGAGACACGGTTAAGAAGAAAATAAGGAATTTGTATTACAATTCCATAATCTGTGCATTAAGTTATTGACACTCAGATGTCAATTCCAAACAAGGTGTGTGCGCGTGTTAAGTATCTAAATCGCAGCTTTATAAAATCGAACATGAAACAAAATGCTAAGTGCATTTTAATGTTACTTAGGTGACCCGATTTTTTAGTCGGTGAAAATGAAACATATGGAGTTCTATGTTGCTAACATTGCTAACTTGCAACGCACACGTCCTACAAAAAGTCGGTCTTAAAATAGGTGCTAAAACCTCGGCTAAAAAATCGGCCCGATTATCGGTCCTACAAAAAATCGGTCGTGCGTGGCAGCCGTTAAAAAGGTACATTTACATACAGGCTGTTCCAAAGTAATTATTTAAAAAACATTGATGTTTCGATAATTGTAGACCGATTGTTATTTCATATTTATTACAAATTGGTCAGAAATACTTTAATGACCGTGTAGTGCTAATATCTGTCCAGAAACTCGGGACATTCTGTATGAAGATTTGAGAGTTTGAAAACAGAATGAGTGGCGAGTCATAGTTACTAGGTAAAGTAGATATGACAAAAATTCGGCAGGTTGGACAGTGCCACGCCACGATAGCGTAATTGGAAGCGGACCTGACTCGGATTGTCAGAGGGCGCGGGTTCGAATCCAGCCCGTGAAATTTTTGCAACACTTTTCTAAATTTGTTACCTACCTAAACAATATCATTTCTCCAAATGTAGCTCCAATGTAGAATTTATTCCTAAAGTTCCTCCCAAGCTGGTAGCAGTCTGCTCCAAAGAAAACAATACGAGCAGTTTCCGCGTTTTCTCCTTTAGTCTCTAATCAATTCAGAATTCGTCAAAATTGATCACCACAAATCTTGATTTGTGTAAGTTAAAAATTTGTTGAGGAGTTTTGACTTGCCTTATAACGTTACCCATAAACATTTTTCAATATTACAAAAACACAAATGTCGAAAAAATTTCCACGAGTAGGATTTGAACCTGCACCCTTCTGACATACCGGGTCAGGTGCTCTTCCAATTGAGCTATCGTTTCGCAACAAAATTTGCGTTAAAATTCTATAAACAAAACAAAAACATTTTAGTAAGAAAAAGTTTATGACTGATTTTATTTTAAATTGCCTGTTTTCTAATTTCGATGCAGAACAATTTGAAGTACCTACCTAACTTAAAATTTACTCGATAGCCTAAATAAACAATCAGTGCCTTACAAATAAACAAAGAATAAGCTCCGAATAGTTATTCCGTGTATTGTTCCTGTCATGTAAACGTCATTTCAAATTAGAGTAAAAGAGACGAAAAACGGAATAACTATTCGTAGCTTATTCTTTGTTTATTTGTAAGGCCCTTAGACTATAATAGTTTTTGTTGAAAAGTGACGATTGGACTTCTTGGCGGGAAAGTGAAGAGTCATGTCTGCGGTTTTGTTTTAAAAATTTGTGTTATGTCGAATATTAATGTAAAATAATAATGGTGGATTAATAACCGTTAAGTGTTCGTAAGTGTGCATGAGTGTTGGGAAATGAAACAAATCAGTGCAACTACTACTTTTCAAATTCTCTCAAGAAGTCCCCCGAGGAATTAGTAAAGCCCCACATCTTTACTGAGATACTCGAGGGGTTGGGGGGTATATCATTTCTCACTTCTCATTTTTATTATCATTCATCATCATTCATCTTCATACTGATTGGAAGGAAATATTGTATATTTATGTATTACTTGTAAGAATAATTACTTTGACACTGGCTAAATGTGCTAATAGCACGAAGCCATCAACTAAAAGAAAGAAAAGAAGTGACGATTGAATCGAAGACACGAAAGTGTAATGATACCTGTGATAAAAATTGATTTAGGGGTTGGACACGCCCATTGCTTGGGCCAATAGGGTAGTGGGGGTGTGTCGGGCTGGCCGACGCACAATGGTTCCATATTGAATATAGGTGGACACAGCATGAAAAGTCCGAATTTAATTTTGATTTTTTTACAGTAAAGATAATAGTAATATAAACAAGATTTTGTTTAATACAAATCTTCGATAAGTTGATAGTTTCCGAGAAAAAAATTTTTGTATGTACTAAATTAGTTTTATAGATTATTTTTTTAATTGTGTGAATATGTTTGGCGTATATACAATGGCAGTACAAGGTAATGCGAACCTTAAAAAAAAAATATGTGCAACCACTTGCAGCCACGCGAGATTTGCGATGATGAAAATTTCAATTTTATTTCATTCATTTTATAATCAATACAACTTTCTATTTAATCAATAAATGGTTTTCGGCTTTCTGTTAATATTTTTTTTAAGTAATGAAAAAACTGCAAAAAATATAATAGTTTTTTATACCAATGGAATTTGGAAGTAGCTTGCTTATATTTTTCAGTGCTGTATGTAGAATCCGTTTTGGTAACGTATGCCGAGCGCGCTGTTTGCTAATAGCTCACTTGCTCACTGTCGCTATTAGATGTTGCTTCTGTGAACGCCTAGAGTCGACAAATTTTCATTTTTTTTTGGAGAGAGTTTGCTGATTGCCTTTGGCGGTATTTTCAGCTTCAATTGTAGTTGGGGCGGCTCTGTATATGTGCCGCAGAGGGTGCGCAACTAGTGTATCTAGTGGCGAGAGTGAGTAAGCGAGACTAGACTATATATTTTATTGGCTCCTTTTTATTATAATACATACATTAGATTATTAATCCAGTTGATAACACCATTGCCACCGGAGCCACATTACCTTTTTGTTCAATATTGCTAGTTTTAAGTTAGTTGTGGAACTTGTAATTTTGAACAAATAAATACTTTTGATTTATTTATTATTTATGATAATCCTTAATAACTAAAGTGTTATAAAGTCTACAAATCACCATCTGAATTTATATGTTAAAATATACTTTAATGAATCAAAAAAACATGTGCAACCAACATGTTTTTTTTTTAGGTTCGCATTACCTTGTACTACCATAGTATATACGCCAAATACCTAGCATATTCACACAATTTAAAAAAAACAAAAATTGATTTTCTCCATACAAAAATAAATTAAATTCTTTTTTTTGTCGGAAACTATCAACTTATCGAAGAATTGTTTAAAATAAGATGTTGTTTGTACTACTATTATCTATACTGTAAAAAAAGAACAAATCGAAATTCGGACTTTTGATGCTGCGTCCACCTATATTCAAAATGGAACCACTGTGTGACGCCACGCCTCGTGCCGCGATACCCACCCACACAAACTGCGCCGCGCCTGTGGGGAACGCTACCCATTTATCAAACGATTTTCTAACACCGATTGAAGAACTGCGGTGCCGGCAACGGTAAGTTTTTTTTTATCAATAATTTTCTCTAAACATTCAAAAATCATACATAAATAACATCATACCTACGATTTATATTTTCTAAAAAAATATTGTTATTATACCTAACCACTGAAAAAATCAAATTCAAATTCAAATAGTTTATTGCTATAAATAATAGGGTAGCGATACATTGTGGAAATTGAAATTAAACTTAGATTTTTTATTTTGTTTTTTACATGTTATGACCGTCTTCTATATTTTTTGTGTTTATTTGTGATGGAAAGTGTCCTGCTATGATAGGGCATTTTCCAATATTTTTGACGCTGACGGTAGAAAAGAGCTAGACACTTGCTGAGTTTCTTGCCGGTTCTTCTCAGTACTCCCGCCCTGTGTTGACTTACGAACCGATGGCATAGTGACATTCACAAGAGCTACTTGTGGCCTGAACTGAATAAATGATTTTGAATTTGAATTTGAATAAAATTGGTGTTACAATAAATTAGTAGGGCAGATATCTTAAGCCTATTAAACCGTTTTCAACAGCATGCAAACATAACTTATTATTATTAACTAAAGCATCAATCACTTTACTTAGGTAGCTATAAAAAAGTCCTCTAACGAATAAAATGTTTTGTCGTGCAGCCATTTTCTTAATGATACGCAAAATATATGAAATTGTAGCTGTTTTATGTCATTAGGTATTGTAATTTTTTATACAGATCACATAACTATTATTTTGAAAGCGAGTAGTTTTTAGCGAGCGAAGCGAATAGTTTAAAAAAAATACAATTTTTATTCTTGGGTAAATGTTTTAACTACTCGATGTGTAAAAATTTAGATCTATTTGATTTCAACATTATAAACCGGCTTTCTGTGATAAGATTTTTAATTTTTTATTTAATAAATAAGACACGATTGTACATAATGCTACGCCTTGGCGGTGGCAAAGCGCTCGGTTCAATATCTGGAGATCCTAGGTTTCATTTGAGATCGGGCAATGATTATTACTAATTTTTAGATGCCTTTAGCTCTGGTTTGTGATCACCAACCCGAATTTGGCAATTTATTGGCAAGCAAGTAAGCTAAACCCATATTTCCATTATTGTAATGATGACTTGATTTCAACGATAGAGCCCTAATCCTAGATATTAGCTACATGCTAGTGGGTCTATTGAAAAAGTTCTACATCGTATGCGCAATAGTTGTTTATCATAATACTACGAAACTCGTAGTAATATGATAAACATATTAATATTTGTTAATATTAGTATTAATATTAGTTGAGCACAACTGAAATTTAATCCATAAATACCATTAGATAAGTACATTCAATTATATTTAGAATCAATCTAAGGTGTAAATGACAGATTGTTATGTGAAGACGTTTCAGGCATGGCAAAGGATTTTGCCGCCAGTCAGCGCTCAATAGCCGCTTAGATACCTTAGTCTTATTTACATTTCGATATGTTTGAATGTCCATTGGTAAAAATTTAAAAACTTTGCCATGCCGTCCCGGTCTGCGTAGGCCTAAACACTACGAAACAAAAATCACTACCCAAACGTATAAAAACATGTTTTTATAGTAAAGTTGTTTTAAAATAAGTTGTACTCTAGAAAATGTGACAATAAAAATGACGCTGAACATAATTTTTAGTTAACAAAGAATTAGACGTAAACTACTAGTATATAGGTAGACAATAATATCTAATACCTTTAAACGAGCAATTCTTGCATATATCACTACATAGTATAAAACAAAGTCGCTTCCCGCTGTCTGTCTGTCCCTATGTAGGTATGTATGTATGTATGCTTAGATGTTTAAAACTACGCAACGGATTTTGATGCGGTTTTTTTTAATAGATAGAGTGATTCAAAAGGAAGGTTTATATGTATAATACATGCATATAATTGGACCTGGTAGGTGGCGCTGCTTTAGGATTCTATAGGATACGGTATATATCGGTGTATCTAGTGTAGAAGTCGCGAGCGGGCCGCTAGTGTATAGGTATATACAGATTTACTTTTTTATCACCGTCCAAACCTTCTGACATGACTCCCGGACGTTTGGATGTTGATAAAAAAGTCAGCCTGTATATATACCTACTAGCTGTGCCCGCGACTTCGTTCGCGAAAACATTACAGCATTACTAACACGGGACAGCGCGACGCAGAGCTGACCGTGCGAGAAGCAGCTGTGTGTAAGATCTATTCCCGCCGTGCGCAGTGACTGTCTGGGCTTTGTTATTGTCATCGCAAACTCACCGGGAACAGGATCCGTTTAAATCGAAACGGGTAATTGTTAGGAATCAGTGGAATCCTTGGAATAAAAACTCACTCATCTACACCGCATCCGGTCAGTATCTCTGCTTCAATCACGTTCCTCTGCAAGGCGATGACTTAAGTCACGTATATACCATTACTCATCTTTTGGAAGCTTAAATTTCTTGGTCCACGACTCGATTTACTGAAGAGTATGTTACACATTGTTCGTCAACCAGTTCTAAGATGCTAGCGCTGATGGAAGCCGCTTGATCATTTCGAGGCGTAAGTACTTATAGCACGCTCGCAAAGCCAAGTGTCGTCTTGGCTTGTTATTTCTGAAGCCTCACCATACACTGATGTAATCAGTTACTCGAGATTAGCCACTACTTTACACAAATTGTTAATTAAAGGTGACTTTGCCAGCTATTTCGGGGAACCTACCTTCTCCGACGCTCAACGGTAAATCGGAGAACTCTTGAGCATTTGCGTTGCCACCTCTTTGCGCTCTCATATTTGTATTGAGTTGTAACCTGATAATTTCCGTCCGGGCTTCATCCGGGTTTCATCCGGGCCAAAAGAGTTGAACTTAATATCAGATTCCGTGGACTCTACTGGTTACATACTTGGAAGGAACAGCATATTGTCATTGGACAATAAACTCATAATATATATGACTGTCCTCAAGCCAGTATGAACGTATGACTTACAACTTTGGGGTTCCGCATGCGACTCAAATTTGAACATTATACAAAGAGCTGAAGACTCTATTTTGAAGAGCATATAAAATTAATAGAATATTAAAAAATCGGAAGTTCACGAAAACCTGAACATTAGCACCATAAAGGAGGAAATACGAAGCTATGCTAAAACCTACAAATCTCGACTTCAGAGCCATCCAAATCAGCTTGCAATGCAGCTTCTTATCCCAGACACAATAAGACGTCTAAAAAAGCGCAAAATTATAGACCTGGACTCTATTCTGTGAATTTATGTCCATGGAGAGGTCCACGCTGGGGAATTGACTCTACTTGCCAAAAGCCACTCAACACATCTGCTCATAGCCTAAGGGCTGATCGCATAATAAAATCAGGAAAAAAAATACAAGCTTTTATTTAGTTTCACCTGTCCTGATGTTTTTGTTTGTCTGTAATCAAATCTTGCAAGTTAAATTTGATCCACTTCCCGGTTACCGATTGAGCTGAAATTTTGCATGCATGTGTAAATCGGATGACAATGCAAAGTTATTATGACATGGAGCTGATCTGATGATGGAATCGGAAAATGGCCATAGGAACTCGGTAATTAAACGACACAATACCATCGAGTTTGGGCTCGCCCATCTCTATTTTAGTAGAGAAGGGTTGGCTGTCTGGTAAACCAGTAATTGGCTTTTCATCTGAAATATTTTATTTACATAGAAATTAACTTTACAACCCTTAAATTTAATTTATATGCAACTGATAATCAAGAAATAACATTGAAACGACAAGATGAAGATCTGTACTTAATTCCATATAATAGGGTAGTGGTACTCACCTGAACCGTCCATGCTTACTGTACTGTACTGTTTAGTTACTACGAGTATAATCACGGGTTAATAACAATAGTAGGTACCCTTAAGCTCAGCTTTTTGACAAACGAACGAGGAGACTAAACCGCTAGGCAGTGAAATGTCAATTGAATGTAACATTCATGATCATCGAGCAACACAAACAATGAAATAAAAACGGTTAAAAACGTTTTATTAAACAAAATCGGTATATTTTATTTTTCTTCAAAAACGTTATTTATAACGTTTCGTTCGAACATAAACGAAACAAATTGTTCTTTAGGCATTTTAGACGAAACCGTTTCGGAAAATATACCGGTATCTGACCCCTGCGATAACATGAATGTGTAAAATAAACGCGAGTAGATCCGTAAAAGTAAGTAGTTTCATTTCAATTTCTCCAATTTCTTACCACAAACTTAACGCTGGACTAGAATAACAAATGGTTTAATTGCGTGTGTGCAGTGCACCTGACTGAAGGAAAGGGGGTTGTATTAAGGACTAAATATAGTGGGTGCAATGCTAAGCAGCACCCACCCTGTGTCTAGTGCTGCTTAGATACACCTATATTTAATTTATAATTCCAAACAATGCGTAGATTTCATATTTTACAAAGAATATTTCTGAAAAAAAGGATATATTAAATGGGAACGATTAATTAACTTTTCACGTTTCGTAATTAATATTTTTCAATATTTTAATTTAATAAACTTTATAGACTATAAATTTTAATATAGCAAAATATTTATCTTTATAGGTAACTAGCGGCCCGTCCCGGCCTCAAACGGATGGACATTTCTTTTTAATATAGCCTATGTCACTCGGCACTAATGTAGCATTCTAATGATGAAAGAATTTTTTGAATCGGTCCAGTAGTTTTTTAGTTTATTCGTTGCAAACATACAAAAATACAAAACTCTCCTCTTTATAATATTAGTATAGATATAGATAAATATAGCTAAATATTTATATTTATAGGTAATTGCAAGCAACTAATTTGTGACTTTAGCGACAATTTAATACACAGACTACCTACTTCCTAGCTGACATCCTGTAAATTTTATTGATTTTCTATGTTATTTTTTTGGCGTCGAAAACTTAAAGTATTTATATAAAACCGTACAAAGTGTTTACTTATTATAAATATTTAGAAAAAAACAAAAGTAAAGCTAAATAAAAATCCCGATTTCTTTACTTTGCACCACATTGTTATTATAAAAAGATTTTAAAAATAGTTTTTGCTACCTAAGTAAATAGGTACTGGAGAATCATACATCGTGGATAAAAAAATACTGTGCGTTGTATGTCACTGAACTCCTTCTAAACGGCTGGACCGATTTGGATGAAATTTTCTGTGTGTGTTCAAGTGGATTCGAGAAAGGTTTAGATTTATAATTGGACCCGGTAGGTGGCGCTGTTATAGGGCTCCATCATGGGATACGGGTGATCTTAAGCGGACGAATGATTTGTTTGTTTTGTTGTCATGAAAACTGTCAAAGCGGTACGATAAGTCAGCCGGTCAGCTAGTAAGTATACGATAAAATAGCGATAAAATACACACATATACATCAGCTTGACAGTGGCACAAAATAAGGTGACCCCAGTAGGTAACCTTATATACTTAACGCGCTCAAGCAACGCACACATAGACAACCTCTCACAATCACGGATCTCGGAACGGCTCGGAACATTGCGAGTTGCTCGAGCACGTTAAGTATTAAGCTTAATTACTTTCTGGGTCTCCCTTATTTCGTGCAATAACGACGGTGCCGTGCACTTACTTTATTTATACTTATACTTTCATTATTTATTTGTACAAGTTCGTTCTATTTAGTGAATTTGGCATATTCGTGAGATCATGTATTTATCTCCGATTGCGTAAATAAATTATGATATGTATATTTTATGACTTACTAATGGGTGGGGTTGACAACTCGATTATAATTCGATGTTCATAGGTGAAACGTGCCAAAGAACCAAAGGACTTTCGTACACGATGTTCTTTGATGTCGACACCCACCATCCCAAGAGCCGCGACATCATAGATTGTTTCTGTTATTTTTTATCCATAGCATAAACTCTACTTAGTTTGGGGTTTGGTTCGGGCCTCGAGCTCAACTCAACAAAGATTTAGGTATCACAATCGGATGAAATATATAAACCTGCACAAGAAAGAAACAAAGATATATTTTATTCGAATAAACTTTTCGAAGGCTGTTTTTTGATAGTCCAAATCTGGGAGCACGGGAGTGGTCCCCCCGCCAAGACGAACCAAGCAAAGCGCAAGGGCACCTATCTTTTCTCGAAGCGCTTCGTCGTTTTTTTGAACCCTCTTAACTTGGGTTTGGATTATTCCAGATATACAAAATTAATAATGACGTCACACAATTAACCAAGCATTGTGCTCCAAACTGAACATGTATACAAAATTTCAGCTCAATCGGTTGAAGATATCTGCTTCAAAATTGAGTTGCAAGATTCCACCCGAACAAATTACATACATACATTGCAAGCTAAATAAAAGCTTGTAAAAAGAAATTTAAGTTTGTGTGTATATTGGCTGAAGACGGAGGAGAATTCTCATCTCGTTGGGAAGACCTGACGCGTACTGATCTAGTACCTCTTTATTCATAAATTTGACATATACTTGTAGAAAAAAGTTTAAATGTAAATGTATTTGGGTAGTTTGATTATTTTTTTTCTGTGAAAAGTAAAGCGAATTTTGTAATTTGGCCTCTATACGTAACTTACCCTATGAGGAAAAAATTTCTTAAAGTAAATTTTCATTCTATAACAGCTATAATCTGCGTCAAAAATGCCTCTGACCTGCATTTTGAAAAATCCGCTTGAACAAATTGTCTTCATTTGAAAATACCGTTAGTAAAATATTTGGGTTAGTGTGTTAGGCCCCCGGTGTATGACGCCCCCGTGGTGGAGGCCCCCGATTTTCAATTAAGTTATAACAGCTGATTTTGTTGTAATAAAAGCCATTTGTACCAGATACAGTCAGCGACTAAGTGTTTCTGAACTAAATAAGTAATTTAATTTCACTGTGAAATTTCATGTTTATAATTATTATGAGTATGATGCGTTACAGGTATAACTATCTGATTATATAGGTACAAAATTTTAATCATCCTAATATTTAATTGTTTTTTTTCGTTTGTGATCTGATCTGTGATTTTTAATGTTAATTGTTATTGCTTGATACCTATTTATTTACTAAGTATAAATGACTTAAAGCACATATTTTTAGTAGTTTAAATCATCATAATATATAACTGTAATTTTTTTTTTAGGATCTGTGATTTTGCATGTTAATGTTGCAATATTTTAATGTTTAATTATTTTGTTATCAATGTTGTAAATATTTAAGTAGATACCTATATCATTATTAGGTATTCAAGGTAATTACCTTAATTACATTTTATGGTAAGTACCTTTAAATCATCTGATTTTATTAAATGTGATTTTTAAATTGTAACTTGACTAATGTGATATTATTAGATACCTAAGCAAACAGATTCATATTAAAAAACTAAGACTTTGATCATCACATGTAGACACTTATAATCATTTTTATAATAGTTACACTTTGCTATTTGACTGTACTTTAGATAAAAATATTCAACTAATTAATTTTATCGCACTAAAACGAAATCGGGGGCCTCCACCACGGGGGCGTCACACACCGGGGGCCTAACACACTAACCCAAATATTTTATTTTACTCTAACTTCTTCTGTCTAAAACCGACGTTTACATCAATAATACTCCTTGTATTCCAAAGGAAACTCCGTTGAAAAAACGCATATTGAATGATATTTTGTCTGAAATGGGATGCACGCTCTTAAGTAATAACACCGAATTAAAACGGTGAATTATTGCTAATAATAACAACAGATTTGTTTGTACAACAAATCGTTCATTGTCGTCATACCCAGCAACAATTAGTTAAGTATCAGAAACTATACAGGTTGCGTCGGTATCCAATGGTAGGTCGGAGTTCAAATGTCATATGGCACGCCCGCCGCCCTTTGCCGCGGGGCACGCGACGCTAACCGACTTAATAATACATTTTAATAATTCCGGCAATATGTTGAAGCACGAGTTCAGCAGCCACCCCAAATGGTTGTCGGAGTTTTGTTTTCTTCCCTCCATACTACATCGCTTACAATATCATTATAATTTCTTTTCAAACGATGTGATGTTTCATTGCATTTTTTTTCGTTAGATTTTTGCGTACTGGCTAAGCATTTGGCCACCAACCAGCCTGTTGGTGAGCAGGATGTGGCCTAAAGTGGTATATGCTTAGTCGGGAAATGCCTATTCATTCTTGCTTAAGTTGTAGAGAACGGGGAACACATACGCAGGCAGCGCATTCACTCTTTAGCGGTTCACATAAGAAAAGAGCTAGCAAATCGCTTGGTACTGACAGGTGGAATGTCGACAACGTACAGGTGGTAGGCTAACCTGCGTCTAGTAGTTTTTACTCTAAAGTAATATATAATGAATTGGTCACAAGTTCACAACTCACATGCGACTTATGCCACGTCCTTTTCATGATGTTAATTTCTCTATCTTGGATTATACTGCCCTACTATTTATTTGCTTAACTCGATTTCAAATGAAAGAATGCCCGAGACTTTTTACTAAGTACCAAAAGTTTTTGTAATTTTTTTTTCTGAATTTATTAACTTCGTTGCGGAGTCAGAATAATTTTTCCTTAAACTATCTGCTACAGTTTCACTTTTTAGCGCTTTAGTTGCTCGCTACAGCTAATCCCGGTTACACGCGATTTGGTGGTATAATACTGGTGGGTTGATCCCGTTACCATTCCGTTAATAATAGTATCTAATGTTATAGGATAGTCTCAGGGCGCAATTTTAAAACATGGAGCCTTCGACGGAATTAGTTTTTGCTAAAGCGAGGTGTATCACTTCTTTAAATTACGACGATTAATAATTGTACAAAAAACTAAATCAAGTAACATTTTAAAACTGGGTAGGTAGGTATACACCTATTTACTCGCGTTTTATTATACATATTAAATCGTTGACGTATCGTATGACGTTTTGAACTCCTTACTACGCGTGGTCACAGGGAGTCTCCTTGTAAATATGTAAAAAGACGAGTAGATTCGTAAAAAGTGTTTCATTTCGATCATTGTGTCGTGTTCGCGCAAAAGTAATAAATGTTTATACACATAGCATAGATACTAAATGTTCGTAAGTTAAGTTATGTTATTCGTTAGTCTTTAAAGTTTCTATTTACCTTGGGACAAACATCAGACACATCGAAACTATGATGTCTATAATAATACCGACTTGGAAGGAACACTTAATGAATATAACTGCAGCATTTTGCCGGCTAAAGTCAATTGTTGGGGAGCGGGAGGCCGACCCCACCACCACCGCCGCGCATACGGTGTAATTGTGATCTCGCCGGCACGCCACCCATCATGCGCCCGCCGCAGCGATTACGAAAACACGTCCATATGTCCGCTTGTACCAGCGTACCTTGCTGGCATCCCTGATTTATTAACGTCAAATAAGTCATGCATCATTAAATATACCGCCTCGGTGGGCTAGTGGTTAACACCATGGGTCTCAGACCCATAGGTCTTGGGTTCGATTCCCAGCAAGGGGTTAATGGTTGTACTCGGTTTGGTTGGTGGTACGGCTTCTTTTAAGTCCGTCTGGCTAGCTACCACAATCTTAACTAAGGATGTCACCATAATATCAATGTTGTAGCATTGTATCCAGTGCTTCGGTTGTTGAGGATTCCGGGTGAAGTGCGCTTCTACCGTTATGATTAGGTACCTAAGATCAGGTAAGATTAGGTCAAGTGCTTTATTGTAAGAAATAAAAGAAAGAAAAAATTGTTTGTTGTTTAACTGTGCCTTACTGCGACACTCAGAGACGTCAATTAACATTACCGATTAATTTGCACCTATAATGTTAAAAAAATACTATTTTTATGACGTCTTATGTTATAAAATATGACCCGGTCGACATGAAAATTGATTGTTTTCTAACACCCAGCTAAAACAAATATCCGAAATAAATACGAGTAGTAGCTATTTTGTTATGAACGGAATCGAATAAAGGACAATTCTATTCTGGGTGTCTAGTGTAAGTTTTGGTAACTATCCGTATGCATTCGATTACGTTTAGGAAAACGAAAATTAGTATGGCATGGAAGCAACGCCTCCTGGCGACATACGAGAAGAGTTTTACAAATAGTAGACTGTAAAAAATACTGCGAGTTTCATTCGCCATTCGATGACGTTAACGAAAACAAGAATTTGAATGGATTTGTATGTAAAATTTTTTAACTCTTCTCGTCGTATGTCGCCAAGAGGCGCAGCAGCGCCTAATTAGTATGGCATTGTAGCAAGAATATCTACTAATTTTCGTTTTCGTAATCGTAATCGATCGAATTTCAAATTAAACTCACACTAGGCACCCTGGCGACATACGAGTAGAGTTAAAATTTTGCCATACAAATTCTCGTATTTGTTAACGTGATCGAATGGCGAATGAAACGATCGAGCGTTAGGTGTACATGAACCACCCAAAAACCCCATAATCGAAATAAACGTACCTATTAACTGATTGCTTGCTACATGACTTTTCTATAAGCAGTTTAATACAATCTGAATTTTATATAACTTAAAATTTATAAATAGTCACTGAGGCGTCATATACGGAGTCATATACTGAGGCGTTTTATAGTTGGTGTAATACCTATAGCTAGACATTTTTAACCATCAGCCCAGAATATATGTAAAATGTGGAAGTACCTAGGGGCCGTCCATTAATCACGTGATGTGATGTGAGCAACTTTTTAGATCACCCCTCCCCCAGGTGATACGTGGTGAGGTTTTGTACTACCCCTCCCCCCCCTAAGATCACGTAAATTTTTTTTGTACATATTAAGTAGGTATGTTAAAAAAAACCCTAACTTGAAAAACAGTTTACTCGAATTAAATTCTGGAAAAATAAGCAACAGTATACCTATAGAAAAACAAATAAGGCAGTTACGAAGAGAGTAGAATAAAAAGTAGTGAGTATTAAAATTTTAAGGTGGTTACGGATCAAGATAATAATTATTAAAAAAAAACATAATGTAATTGAAAAATTAGTGGATATTGTCCTCGGACAAAGGATTAGCAAGACTTACATTTTGATGGAACATTATAGAACATTTAGCATCTATTAAACCTTCATTCTTTTTCTTTGGCAACGACATTTTAACACGTTTTTATTTACAAAAAAATTGGGTCTGTGATAAAAACGCAATGATTTATAAATTAAATTATTTTTAACTTTTTAGTTCTTTTTTTATTAACAAGTAATAAAAGCTTGTTTTAAAAAGTTTTTTATCTTTTAATTTAATTTTAACTTTTTAATATTTTTGAATAACATGTTTATACACCCTCATACCATTCAGCACGAGCTCACCTTGGCATTGGGTCATCCATCCATTCAACAGAATCCACATTCATAACGGAACGAACGAACGAACGAACTTATTTTCCCGAGTTCCTATGGCCATCTTCCAGCTCCATCATCAGACCCTGGTTACCACCTAGCACCAAAGTACTCGTCAAGACGGATTAAAGAAGTCCAAACTCGATGGGGTTGTGTCGTTTAACTACCGAGTTCCTATGGCCACCTTCCGGTTCCATCATCAGACCCTGGTTACCATTTAGCAACAAAGTACTCGTCAAGACGAATAATACGAGCCCAAACTCGATGGGGCTGTGTCGTTTAATTACCGAGTTCCTATGGCCATCTTCCAGCTCCATCATCCATCATCATCTTTCGGTTCAGATCAGCTCAATGTTATAATAACTTTGCATTGTCATCCGATTTACACATGTATGCAAAATTTCAGCTCAATCGGTAACCGGGAAGTGGATCAAATTTAACTTGCAAGATTTGATTACAGACAAACAAACAAACAAACACCGGGACAGGTGAAACTAAATAAAAGCTTGTAAAAACAAAAAAGGGTAGGGTATCAGTTTTATGCAATTTTGCAAGATTGTAAAAACAAATGTATTTCAGTTTCGAAAATAAGTACACGTGATATCTCCTTTAACCCCCCCCCCCCCCTCCCCTGTCTCCTTTGGGCCTCACGTGATTAATGGACTGCTCCCTACCAGGTTTTTTTAAATGAAGAGATTTTGAGCATAGGTAGGTATTTCAGCTGTCGATATTTTAATTTTATGCATAGACGTAGACGTAAACTACCTCTATTTTATTATACTTACATAATATATACCTATTGCCTATGGCTATGTAGAGTTATACTCTCGGCCATACACTTATGATTTGAGACCAAACTCTTCTCGATGATTCTTGATAAATTTTAAATAACTTATTTAGGCATTGTATATTGATAAGTGAGAAGTGATTCCATTTAGATAACTGCATACCTTAATTATTAACGGAAGGACCATTGTAACCGGCTAAAAACAAGTAGACATTTTCAGCGTTTTTTTTTACGTAGACTTAGAGAAAAACAAAATAAATATTTAATACTCGTAGGTACACAAACGATTTGTGCCGTGTCTTCACCAATGTGTGAAATAGAGGCGACTTTTCAAATATAGGTGTACGGCATTATCGTCGGGCATGAGCCCAGTCTTGCCTTTGATACGATATTCCGATTAGGTAGGTACCGGATAAATTCTAGGTTCAGCAGTGTTGTGTAAACCTTTCATGTAATGATAGGTTACTTACATACCTACGGTATGATATGAGATATTGCATTAAATAATAATAGTCACCCTCCACCACCAAGGCCCGTAGTAAGAACCTCTTGTCTTGCATTAAAGACTAATAGCACAGAGTAAGGATACTGCAGAAGGTACGCTCCATACGAACGCGCCCGAGCAACGCACACATTAACAACCTCTCACGGACACGGAATCTCGAATTAGCTGCGCTCTCGGACTATTCAGAGTTGTTCCGAGATCCATGTCGCGCAAGGGGTCTATGTGTGCGTTGCTCGAGTGCGGTATGTGTTAAGCTTACCTGCTGGGTCTCCTTTTTTGTGCTAATAGCTACCGTGCTTGTACGATCGCACTTCCGAGGCTGTATGACTTCCCCTCCTCGTGTCGTGGGAACTTTAGCACCCGCTTCTAACAATCCCCGAGCGACATTGATATAATATAAACGACCGTAAAACTATCGCGACATAATTATGACGTTGCGTCACATAAAGTCGATTTACTGACCGATCGACTACTGATTCGTATGATAAGGTGCACCAACGATTTGCGTTAATAAACAATATGACAGACAACTGCATGTTTCATTTTCGTAGTATCAGTAGGTAATCACATAGTAATCATGCCAGCACGCAAAGCTTGACACATAATGCTTGATCATTTTTGCGACCAATGCATTAGCATTGCATTAGCATTTGCATTTTAATGTATTGCCATTAGGCAATACATTAAAATTGTATTGTTGATAGTAGGTAACCTTACGAATAAATATTTTGTTAAAGTCGTCATGTCATCATCAGTTAAAATCACATTTGAAGGCGCTCCGAAAAGTAACTGTTCAAAATCAATTTGACAACTTCGATTTGACAAGTTTATTTAAAATTGCGGCAACCGCATGTTGCTGCAACTGGCAACCTATACGAAAACTCTAAAAAAGTTGAATGTTACTTCAACTGAATTGATGTTTCTGCAGTATAAAGTATGTATACGGAGCGCCTAATGTTTTAGAATTGTTGCACAAACTAATTACTCTTGCACACATTCGAAAAACTGTTTTCAATCTGTTATCATCTCTTGGATCTAACAAAATACCGACCAAAAACCATATCAATCTCCATAATATAATAAAACAGAATAATTGTCTCCACTCAAGAGCTAATTTACCCCAACGATTATTGGTTCTTTGCCTATCTCCTGCAAGCTGTCTAGCTACCACAATATTATTATGCCGTCAAGAGACACATGCATGTTTTATCATTCCATTATATTCCCATTCGCGAGTGCCGCCATAACGCGAAGGAGAGTTAGTTCTTTCACCGCATATTGCGGCGTCAGTCGAGGACACATTTGAATAATCAATCGTTTATTAATGCCCTGGATCGCTGACGCAGCAATATCCTTTCAAAGTTCGCCATCTCTAAGGGATTTGCGGATAATTTGATTGAGGTATTGTGTTGAAACATATTGTATGCGCATAATTTTAAAGTGCAGTAGATTTAATATACAAGCCATTGCCAGCTGTGACAAAAACATCTCTCTGAACGAAGTCGGGATGCCTAGGGCGAGTTTTATATGCCATTCGGTAACGTTAACGAAAACAAGAAGTTGCATATAAATACATTTCTTCTTTGAGCCGGCTACGGCTGTCGGTTTTTGAGCATTGTCATAGTGGGCGCTCATGTATGTCACAGAAAAAACGAGCTACATTCAGTGAATATGTGAAAAATTGTTGTTCTTTGTCAGGTGAGGCAAATGCTATTTGACATAGGAAACAATGGAGACGTGCGCGAGCAAGCCTGAAGCCCTATGCCGAGTGTGCGGCGACAAGGCGTCGGGCAAACACTACGGCGTGTCCTCTTGCGACGGCTGCAGAGGATTCTTCAAGAGGAGCATCAGACGGTATTTAATTTTAATATTTACTTAAATTATCCAATGCTGCCGTTCAGTATCCTTAACACTTAGTATAGTGATATTCGTGATACCGCGGCGTACCTATCATGCAGCTCTTATTTCCTTCCATATTTGATTAAACTTTTTCACTTTCGTAAACAGTAGGTGCCCAGAAAAATAATGGCGAATCAAAATTTACTTACGCCGAGGTCTCAGCGACCCAAAGTGAGTATTTGCCTCCGACACAAGGTGACGCCACTGCTCCTTGTTTAGGGAATGGCGAATCAAAATGCTGTTTTATATCTTACTTATGTGAAGTGATGATAAGGCTGAAGGTGGAAGCACACCTGGAAACATTTTGTTGAGTTGTATTGTTAAAGATATCTTGCATAAATGTTTTTTATAGAAATTTGGACTACGTCTGCAAGGAAAATGGTCGGTGCATTGTTGACGTCACTCGCCGGAACCAATGTCAAGCCTGCCGCTTTTCAAAATGCCTCAGGGTTAATATGAAAAAAGATGGTAAGACTATTTATTTGCTAACTTATATTAAGTTTGGGCTACTAATAACGTTATTAATTACTTACATCTTGTTGAAGTCTAAAGATTATGGAGTGCAGTGAGTGTTAGTTTTAGATCTGCATAAATTTTTTGAGTGTATTTTATAAATACTTAATTTAGCTTCAGTGCAGCAAGTACTTAAAAAAGTAAAAGTAATACTTACTTATAGCGTTGTGTTATCAAATTTGTGATATTTCATCTGCAAAGATGAATCTGCACACTGCACAGCCATCGGTTGCAATAACCGTTGGATAGATGGCGCACCGTGCCGCTATTAGCACTCAAAAAAAAAAGCAGTGACAAAATTCAGCGCTTACGTCAGCTTTCCCGGTAGCATAGCGGTCAGTGCAGCCGCCCGACCCAGGTTCGATTCCTGGCTGGGTCGGGTGGGCGTTTAATTTTTTCACTGTATTTTATAAATATTTCATTTAGCTTCAGTGCAGCAAGCATTTAAAAAATAAAAAGTTAAATTTAAGAGACACGTTAAGGAAACACTTTAAAAAAAGGCCTATTATTATGTAAATGATTATGTTCATGATAAGAATGCATGGAACTGACATTCCTCTAATTCTCGCACACTGTATAATAGGTCTAAATCTAAAGCGTCATTCTATAGTTTTGAAGTAGTACATACACACACGTAGTGCCCAAGTACGTTTTTTTTAGATTAAAGTGTAATGTTAGGTAAATGTATAGAGGTAAGCATTATTTGTAATTCCGGGCTCTTCAAAGTTTTAATTGTAAATATAATTTAAAGTATAATTGTAAATGTATGTAAGTATTTATATATATTTTTTTTGTAAATGTCGTTACTTCTAATAAAGCTGTGGAGTTTCTTCTCCACAGCTAAAAAATAGACGTCCTGAATGGGTGGTAGATAAAAAAAGGTATGGACGATTCAAAAGCACTTTTCGTAAGTTTATTTGAATAAAATTTTTTGACTTTGACTTTGACTTTATACACAACTAGTAGGTGTTAGACAACTATAATCACAGTTTATTACTGTTAGGTAAATAATACTAGTAGTACTATATAGTGGTTGGTAGAAATTCGACCGTAATTGTATTAAGACTGCGCGAATTGTATCCTAAGCAATGAAAAATTTAAAAGGTAGAATGTTAGTTTGGATTGGCATTGGCAAATTTCGGCCGCTCTTCTTTCATTTTTGAAATTTTGGAAAAGAGTATATATGCGTGTGTGTCAAATACATGGTAGTGCGTTTAATGTTTGTTTTATTGATTTAATGTATATTTTATGCATAATTTTAAAAAATGTTAATACATTCTGCGAAATTTCATACTCCTCCGTCCGCGCAATTTTCTTAAAAAGGGGTACAAAGTCTTTGCCTTACGTTTTAATATACATATTGCTAGGTATGTGCTGATTATGTGTTAAAGCAGCAATAATGGCATCTTTAACCGACTTCAAAGGAGGAGGTTCTAAGTTCCATTCTATTTTTTTTATGTATGTTCATCGATTTCTCTGTCAATTGTAGAACGATTTTCAAAATTATTTTTTCAATCCATAGGGTATCCTCCTGAGGTCATCAAGTCAGGATCTGATGATGAAATCGAGGGCAACCAAATCCAATTTTATAGGCACTTATGACGTGTTTCATATATTATAACAATAAGAAAAAGAATAAGAAACATTTATTGACCTGCACAAAAACAAATACAAACAGATGAGAAAAAAATAAAATGAAAATTAAAATTACAAAAAAAGATTATAATGATTAATGAAACAACTAACACAATAACAAAAAAAATAAAAAAAATAATTATCTAAAGCTATTCTTCAAGTATTTGCGTCTGGTAGTCATCAATTTATGTTGGTAAGCTGATGATGGGAATTTTAAATATTTTAGGCAAACATAGGCCGTTACTTATAAACTTTCAATCTTGAAAATCGAACTATCAGACTACTTTTGTAACATTTAAAACATTTAAAAAACCCTTTTTTAACTGATTTTATGATTGAAATTAAAGTTTCTTTTTAATAATAAAAGTTTATTTTAAATAAAACCTATCTGTATTTTCTTTAAACTTAGAAAAATGTATAAGAAGAATTTGGGTTATTGGTTTGAAAATTATTGAACATTTAAGTTTGCATGGAATTATTCAAAATTCAAAAATTCTAAATTTTAAATTATTTATTTAGTATATATAGGCTACAAATAGCTCTTATGAATGTCATTATGCCCTCAGATCGTAAGTCTACTATGGGCGGCAGACCTTGTACTGAGAAGAACCGGCAAGAAACTTAGCAAGTGTCAAGCTCTTTTCTCCCTTACAGCGTTAAAAATATTGGAAAATCATAAAAGGACACTCCATCACAAATAAAAACACAAAATATTAAGGACAATCACAACATGTTAAAAAAAACAAAAGAGAAAAAATAATATCTAAGTTTGAAAATTTACATCAGCTAGATACCAGTTAAAATTATCACAATGTCATACAGTACTAATAAAGGTCAAAAACAAAGTTAAACTACAGTTAATATTAATAAAAATAATAGCAGGTATGCAAGAGCAGACCAGCTTCCACAGGCGGCACCCGTTCACGAGTATGACATATGAATCAGCCATCGCTTCACTCAACCATCTTAGGGACTGTAACGTCCCGACGACGGACATGCCACCACCGCAGAGACAAAAAAGAGAGCATGCAACACTCAAGCTACTCTAAATACAAACTGAAATGTTTAACGCTATCATATCAGCGCTAAGATATTATTAAAGTAAAGATTGATCCCAATAACATAAAAAGTAGATATTTTATTATAACTAGGCTGTTTAGTCATCTAAATATTCTTTGACTGTATAATTTTAACCTTTCTTATGTAAAGAAGATTTTACATAATTTTTAAACTTATCTAAAGGTAAGTCTTGTACAGTACTAGGTATTTTATTATAGTAGTGTATGTGTGTAGTGTGTACCTTGCCCCAAGAAAGAGCAACCTTTTGTAACCTGAACAGTGGCATTATAAGTTTTTTCTTATTTCTAGTATTGAAATTGTGTACGTCACCGTGTTTACTTAATAAATGAATTGATATTGCAACGCACAAAAACTATACAATTATATGTAAACTGAGATGCAACTGTAAGAACACCAATTTCTTTAAAAATATTTCTTAAAGTAGTTCGGGAACTTAGTCTATAGTTCGCTTTTATTGCTCGTTTCTGTAAAATAAATATTATTATAGATTCAACATCAGCTGATGTAGCCCACAGTAAGACACCATACGAGATGACACTATGAAAATAGCTAAAGTAAACTGTTTTAGTAGTTTCAACGTCTGTTAATTGTCTTATTTTTCTGGTAGTAGGTATAAGCAGCAGAACTGAGCACCGGCAATTTCGATATATGAGGATTCCATTGAAGTTTTGAGTCAAGTGTTATACCTACTTAAGAAGACTGCCTACCATCTAATTTATCACCGTTTATTCTAATATCCGCTGGTTCATTTTTAACATTAGGTAGTGAATTTACAATAACAATACAACACAATACAATACAATAATAATAATACCAATTAAATTGAGGTATTCCACTTTCCGCCAAAGTTCCTGCTAGAGATGTATTATGATGTATTATGTATGTATGTATGATGTATTATGTTCTCAGAGCGTTGTAAAATAAAACATATTGATAGAATCATCGGCACGTCTATTATTATGAAAAAAAAAACTAATACTCAATTATTAACTTTAATTTGTTATGCAATTTTTATTAAATATTTATATTGTGACGTCACAACAAAATATACAAGTCACAGTCCTAGTGGTTTAGTAACCTCTGTGTACTTACATTTATGATCACTGCTGCTTGCATATGCGCGCCTGACGTGCATGACTTCACTCAAAGAAATATTTACAATTGCATCATAAATTAAAGTTAATAATAACAATTATGTCTTAAACATACAAGATCTTAATCGGATACACTTTGATCTCTAATTTTTACTTACCACACCTTTCTGTTACACGTTGTATAGTTAATCAAATATAGCCACTATAACTACTTAAGAAATGCTGAATACCTACGTAAAAACCATTCCATGTGGTGCTTTATTTGTGCCAATTCTCTTCCGCAACAAATTTTCAATCAATACGGAACATGGTCGAGCACTTGTAACGATAAAGTATTTATCCTGGATGCCTTCATCGCAGCATGTCTTTTCCATTAGTCGACATCTCGAGTATTTGCGGTGCGCGATTGTCGATAAGTGGCGAGGAAAAATGCGGGCCAGTGTCATCTTCCCTGCCGGGGCACAGGCGACAGGCGACACGCCGCCTTTCACACGGCTTCGCACTACCGTTTGAGTGGAGACATAACGCGAATTGTAAATCATGACTCAACAAATAATTCGTGGCTATTTCTATAAAATATTACCGAAATTTGGTAAGAAATGGACTTTTTGCTGTTCTACAAAGCTACTTGCTACTTCAAACACTTAACCTAATATGATAAAGACCTAACTGTACGTGCGTAGTACCCCATTGTACAATCATATCAATATATCCGAAATTTCTATATCAATTCTAAAAAATATTCTGCTAAAAAAGTAACTAACACATCCATACATTTCGGTCGTTTTTAAATACAATGTGTCCGTGGGCCAGCGATATAGACTTTGTTTATAAAGATTCTTTCATTTTAAGAGACATTGCATTTTAGACCGTGTCGTTATCTTCCTTCCATGATGGGCTTAGCTAAGGCACGGAACCTAATGATGATAAGGTGAGCCAAACTATGCACTTTAACTGCCTTAACTAGCTCATCATGACCCTTTTAGTCACCTGTCAGACCACTTTTCATAATAACATGCATGACTATTTCCCGGAACAAAGTTTTGTAGTTGTTCGATGCATATTATGTTGTTTATTTAAGGATCCGCTAATTTTCTTTTAATTTTCTTCTTTGAATTGCTGATTGGGCGAGTGAGATTACTTACAACAAAACACGCCAAGTCAAATCTGCCGGTCCAATCATGTAACGTTTACGCACTCCTGCCTGACGTGCCAATCGTTGCCGCATAGCATGACAGCATGACCCTTTCGCAGTGTTGATATTGGGGTGTGAGGGCAAACACTTCTAACAGCCCGTCACCGCCAGCCGCCGTTCACACCACTGTAGTAGATGGGTGTTTGTTGACATGCCAAATTGATTGTGTTGTACCAGGGCTGTGAAGTGACTTTTATCGCGAACATAAATATTCTAAAATTGGTTGCTAAAACCATTTTAATGTTTCTTTGTTGATTACGGGAAAAGTGCGCTCTACCTAGGTTAGATACTAAATCACCCTAAATATAGGTAATATTTTAACTTGTTTGTTTGCACACACTTGCATCCCGTCGGTATAACTTGGGGGAAGATTGTGTTCGTGACAAATACCTACAATTAATTTTTATCTTACGTTTCTCAATATGCCTAGCTGGCTTCTCACTTCTCATAATTTAACGTTTCCAATCCAACAAATATTAGATTTTTACGGAAAAAATCTAAATGCATTAATTTTAAGCAAAGTTGATAATTAATAGGCACACATACCTATACGAGTATTAGTTACACCTTTGTAATATATGTAAACATCTAATTTAGATAGTAATAAATCATAGAAAATATAGTAAACTACAGTCAAGTACTCAAGTTTATTTAACCCTAAGTATAACTTTCACTATTTTTGCCCTCATTAGTTAGCATCAAAAAAACTGCCCTTCCAATATTAAAACTGATTTGTTTAACAGCGGTACAGCACGAGAGAGCGCCTAGGCCGGCGGTCGCTGCCGCGCATCACCAGCTAACCCTACAAAAGCTGGGCTACAACTTCAGCCGCCAGCAAGCCTTCTTCCCCGCCCCCACTCCTCTCACATTTACCGGCTTCTCTCCTCTCCCCACCTACAGCCACCTCCCACACCCTTCCGACTCCGTACACAATGTACACAGTCCATTCTTAGAAACCTCCTTCCAAAACTTCCCCACTTCGAGGCTTCCTGAAATGTCGACGGATATGTCTCAACTGAATCCACTTCTGAGCTCCCAGGTCGGCTCACTCACTTCACTCAGTCCGTTCAAGATACCGCTTTTCTCAAACTCTTTGCATTATCCGCTGCCACATCCTGGATATTTCCCGACAAATATTTTCTATCCACCAGTTATTTCGACTGAGGGCCCTATAGCAGCGATGCAATCGACAAGTAGTAAGTATCTTGAAAGTATTCGATAAATGGCTTTCATTTGTATGCAAAGCCATCTATTGAGCCGCGATTCCTTATTTAACTTTTTATTATGCAATACCTAAGTTTATTTTGAATATGTATATTATTATGTCTAAATCTTGCCTATTTCATTTTAATATCCGCCATGCCTTTGCGAAATACCTATACCTACTAATACTTAACTGATTTCTGGCTACGGAACTTTAACTTATTAATTTTAATCTATTTTTTTTTACATTTTATAGAACTACCGGAAAGAGAAGAGAGTACTGACAGTCCGTCGAAATTTTCACCACCATTAGAGCATGTCGAAAAACCAGACTCCCAACTTCCCGAAAGAATAAAAGAAGATGAAGTTTCCAGTTCCGAAGAAGCCTATAAAGCGAAACATGCAACTGAAGATGTCTTTAAAGAAGGTATCTACATTTTATTTCAAAACTTAATATAGCCTGTACTTTTTACTTACCTACATGATATTTTGACGTGGAAGGTCTAGACGGAGATGGCTGGATGACCTAGACTCCCACACTTGGCCCGAACTAGCTCAGGATAAAAATAATTGGAGGGAGGAGGAAGGAGGCCTTTGCTCTACGGTGGGAAAATAATGGCTAAATTGATACATATATATATTTTAGAACATTTAAGTTCAGCACAGCGACTTGAAGTTATTGCGAATGTATTCCCAACAAAATGTACCTTATTATATTTATAATGTTGCCCCGATTTTATTGTTTTTATCTACTTCTACTCTTCGTTGTATGTTGTCGTAATTTTCAATAACAAGATTTATGCTCCTTATTCATAGATTCAAGGGCTCGACTCCAACACTCTCCCACTAGCGAACCGCCGATGTACTCAATGCTACGTAATTATGATAAGTACGACTCACATTTCACAATGCAAAAAGATAATATAGATCAACATATCAAAGATCGCCAAAAAATAATACGATTGGCTTCTGCCAGAATAAAAAGTGCGGGAGAGAATTACGTTAACAAAGTGACGCAAGACCATTGGTCAATAGCTGCAGATGAAACATATGATCCGGCGGCGAAGATACTGGTGCTGTCTGTAAAGTGGTTGCACGGAATCTCATCGTTCGTACATATGACGAGCTCAGAACAAATGTGTTTGCTCTCAAACAATTGGAAAGAACTTTTCATTCTGACGGCGGCTCAATACTCTTTTCACTTTGACGAAGGTGAGCAGGTGTATGTTAAATCTATCTTCTTCTTCAATCTATGTATATACATAGAGTCATAGAATGACTTGTCCTGACCAATTCAACAACGCCGAGCCGAAACCGCTAAAGCTAATTAGATTAAATTTGGACAGTAGGTTAAATGAGTGACGTCACCAGCCACTTACAAAGGATTTTACTGAATGTCAAACTACGGAATTGATATCTCATATTTTGAAAAAAAAAAATATCTTGTATCAGGAATTAGGTCTTCTTCCTTTAAAGAAGTAAAATAGGGATGATGGTTTGTATAGAGAAATCGCTATTTTCCATTTTTACTTTTATTAAAACTTTCCTTTTTCCATTTTCTTTTTTTACCGTAAAAAAATACTTTAGAGTTTATTATTTGGTCTGGTTAGAAATGATGTGTTTCAGGATTATCCCTACAGATACTTACCTTTAATAAGTTTTTATTAACAATCCCAAGTCGTGTAGTCCACATGAGCAAAGCCACGAGCAAAAGCTGTATAAAAATTGCACGCAACTATTAAGGAAAATAACCTAAGGTTATTTTTTACAGGAATTTTGTCAACACAAGTACATTGTAAACGAAAAAAATTAAAGGATGACTTGAGAAAATTGAGCAGTCTACTAAAACGGATATCGCAATGCAGATTAGATAAATCTGAGTACGACTGGTTGAAGTCCGCGCTTTTATTTCGCACGGGTAAGTAAAACCGAGACATGCCGGTACCACTCTTTAATGCGGCATTAAATAACATTTGAGAAGACGTTAACAAACAAAAGGTGTCAGTTTTGAGAAGCTCAATAATGAACTTACTTGTAACAGCGCGTTACGACGGACGACTACAATTTATGCGAATGTACAGTCGAAGAAGTTCTTCCGCCACTGTACCATAATGGTTATTTTACATAATATTAATTTATCTGGGCGGGCGTTTCGAATAAAAATGTTGTGCCCATTTGTTCGGACGCGTATAACGTCTGAAAAAACCAACCAATTCTCATTGTTTTTATAAACCTTCCTTTGTCCCGCGAGTGTCATAAATAAACTACCGCGCGGGCCCAGTGGTGGTTGCTAACGACTGCTAATGCAGCCGGGACCAATGACTTTACATGCCTTCCATAGCACGGAGGAGCTCGAGATCATAAATATTTGGTCACTCATCCGATGACCAGTCACTGCTTCATCGAGTTCCTCAATAAATACACTCGAGACCAATGAATCCGGGTCACTAACAAATTGTGTTTAATAGACAATTAAATACTCCTTATATGAAAGTAATAAAAATTGATGAGTCACTACATTTTATTTACAAAAACCGGCCAAGTGCCTGTCAGGCCACTCGCAGTGTAGGGTTCCGTAGCCCATCTCAATAATGAGAACTTTAAATGTAGATACTACCGGTTTCACACACTTGACAACGTTATATGAGTAGTTCCCAATGAGGAATTTGTACTGCGCCAAGTACATTTTATAAGTTGGTCGACTGTTACTCGTTTTTATAAAGCCTACTTAGCTGTGATAGTTTTCCTTTTAACTTCCTCGTACATACAACTACCGTGAATAAAAATAGCATCCTCACCCAAATTGACCATAAATGGTTAATGTTCATTAAGGATTTCTTTCATATATCTTATGTTAGTTAAAGAGCCGTGTTCTGTGAACACTAGTTCTGTGCGACTCTCAGAAGAAATTCAGACCCACCACCGTAGGCTACTTTTTCTTCGATGCATGCTTGCTTGAATCTTTCCCCTGGTCTTCTATAAACTCTGTGCCTTCCATCGTGCTTGTAGAGCATACATTTTGATTCGTCGGAGAACATAACTTTTGACCAATCTTCAATAGTCCAATTTAAGTGGTTCTGGGCATATCTTAGTCTTGAAATACGATGCCCACGCTCCAGTTTAGAGACATTTGCAGATCTAAGTATTTTCAATTTAACTTCAGCAAGTCGTCGTCTTACTGTCCATGCGCTTGGGTTACTTCCTCCGAGGCGTCGAAACTGATTTTTAAGTCCAAATCCTGTGAGAAAGCGATTACGAAGCATGGTGTTCAACAAGTATCGATCTTCTCGTGCTGTGGTACACCTGGTTCTGCCTGTTCCTGGTCTGCGTAGGTCAGAGACAGTTTCCTCGTAACGTCGAAGAACTCTTTGTACAGTTGACAGCAACACACCGACAGTCCTGGCTGTATCGCGCTGACTCCGGCCGGTTTCCAGCATTGTGAGAATTCTAGTGCATTCTTCAGGTGTACGCGACATGATTACAGCTTGAATAATAAACATGAAATACTATCAACATGGTTTATATACCCACTTAAATGACAGATTAGAAACAAAAGCAAAAACAAATGCAGTAATTTCGTAGTTCCATCTTTCAAATTTGATTATTTTATGACATAACTTTACAATAACCTAAGAAGTTTTATTATCTTTATTTAAGGAGTATTTGATTGTCTATTAAACACAATTTATTTCATTAAACTATTCTTAGGTTCCGATATTTATAGATTTCTTTAAGTGACCCGGATTAATTGCTCTCGAGTGTACTTATTATATTTATTCAAAACGGTGTTGATCTTCCCCGTAGATTCAATGGACAGCCCGGATACGTCACAGATAGAAACGTTGCAAGAGCAAACCCTCCTGCTACTCCAAAGGCACTGCTCGGCGAAGGATTCGACTCGCCTGGGGCGCATCATGATGCTGTTGCCAAGTATCTGCTTGCTGGCCCATCAAGGCGTGCTTCACAACATAATATTCCCCTCCACTTCTGAGGAAGACATTAATGCTGCTCTATCGCGGATACTAATATACACTTCGACGTAGCAGTAAAGATTAATGAGGTTTATGTAAATAAGTTTAGGGAGCCGCCGCCGATCTAGTCATTTACTTGTCACTAAAGTAAACTTTAAGTTTATCGATTTTATTATATAACATTTCTTAAAGTCCTATCTGACTCCTACCCAAGTAAATGTACCGTATGACACCTTCGATTATAGACGCACGTGACGTCATTCAACTACCAACGACTCTTAATTTACTTTTTCTCGATCAAGATTGCTTATATTGCTATAAAAAAGGATTTACCTACCCTAAAGTTGTTTCCTTGAGGTAACTTACCTATAGCTTTGTTAGCAGCACACAGTTTGGACAATTCTAAATAGATATCTTAATGTAGGTACTATAGAGAAAACAATTAGAAGATTGAAATATTAAGAATGTACTCGTATATGGAAAGGTCAGGATCATCTTTTTACGTAGGTAGGTACTCCATGAACTGATGTTATTATTAAGAGTAATTTAAGGCCTTAGCCACAAGCACGAGCGTCTTGCGACGCGGCAAGCGAGTTTCTTATTTTATTGCGAGTGATAGGTAGGTACTATGACAATCTTAGAAAAAACGCATTGAATAAATAAATCGCACGCCGCGCCGCAAACCGCCAGTGACCGTGGCGGACCAATTAGCCGGAGCAATTAGGTCGGTAAAAACATGACATAGTTTAGGAAGGTAAAAACTCAATATGTTCCTACATTTACTATTTCGCTTTCATGTCTTTCAAGCTTGCCATAAAACGCAAAACCTACCTTTCACAGTTTACTATTAAAATATAAATAAAAGAGTACCTACCTACATAAATAGTTAACAAAAATTTACCTATTAAAGAACTAACTCAGTTGCAAATCGTGTTTAATCTAATCATGCTAATAATATCACCACCGTGTGTATACTTCTTCTGAATCCATTAACGACAGGAAATATAAAAAAATACAAACAAACCCAATACAAGAAATACACAATTAATAAAAATATCCCTATTACCCATTTTCCGCTTGATATCGCTGTTATACCTACTATCAGGGCCAGGATAAGATCCACTATTAAATAGAAGTAACCAAACCACAGATACAATAAGATCAACGTTTCGTCGTACGAAAACGCTGCGAATATTAATATGATGTTCACAGCGGCCATTAGAATGCCGAGAATAGCGTAAATGTGCACTAAAACACTGGCCATTTCAGCACCCATTCCGTGCGCCCGTAGGAAGTCCTCTCCGATACCGAACAACAATATGTACTGGAGGCTCGGAATAAGACCCAGAAACGCTATAATTATCGTGCCTACTTTGAGGGTTACGCTAAAGCAGCAACTTTTGCTAATAGGGCAGTGCGCATTTGGTATCTCCTTCCAAATTGTCATTGTAAACGTTCTGAAACAAAGAGTAATAAAAAACTTATCGGCTTAACATAATTATGTTGAAGTAGAATAAAATAGAACAGAACACTTTGTTGTTAACAACACACCGAAAAAACAGAAGTTCGGACACGTTAAAATAAAATAAACAGCAGTCGTATAAAAGGCGGCCTTATCACTAAAAGAAAATATCTTTCAGGCAACCTAAAAAAGTGTACCAGTAATAATATATTATAGTATTCACATACATTAATTCATACAACCATATAAATATGTGAAAAATACATATATACATACTAGTTATATCAAAACAAAAACAAATAATGGACTAACAGTGGAATTAGATATTTTTAAAGTTTGTAGAGATTTTGTACGTCTTACAGACACGGGCAAAGCATTCCAAGGACGAGTAGCATGGACCGTAAAAAAATTGTCGTAAAATCTAGTGGAGTGCATCGAAATCTGCAAACTCAAGTTCTCAGAAGACCTCAAGAAGCGAGAATGGGAAAGTGTCTAGAATCTAGACACTTTCCCATTCTATAGACCGCTAGACCGCTTAACTGAGTCCTCGCCTGCGGTAGGTATGCGGGGCGGGAAGCACGTATTATAGCCTATTATTGCAGTCGAGTCGAATGTAAATAGACTAGAGTTTATTATTAATCAAATACGAATATATTTAACTTGAAAACTATTTCTTACACACAATCTTAATCCAAATACCTTATTATTTCAATAATAAAACCATTCTATAATAGGGGCATATCACGTAAAGTGGACAGCGAAAAAAAAGTGACGTTCTGAGGACATCATTCAGCGTCCATACATTTTTGGGCTAAATTTGAAGGTGCCAGCCAAAGAAATTTTTTCTTATAGCCTGTTACAATATATATTTATATCTATTTGTTAGTTTCAACCGCGCCTCCCGACCTTCGGAGGGCGTGCGTTCCGGTAGTCTTCATAGCCCTTTTAAAGGCTAAAGACGAACCCCAGGGGTTTTTACCGGGTCGGTCTTAATCCTTTTTAGAAAAGGACAAGGCAATCCCCGGATCTACGGAATCTGTGTGCAGATTTTCCCCTGGGCAAAAAAAAATAAAAATTAAATATGGGACCATGTATGGGGAGTATGGGAGCTGTAGGGTATTCTTTGCTATGTTATGTGAATTCGAAAATTATTATTTTAGCATTTTCGGCAAAAACATTACAATACGTGTTTTTTATATATTTTAGCGTTTTATTAACGCTTAAATATACTTAAGTAAAATTTAAACACTGAAAAAAGACGACAACCTCAGGCGGGAATCGAACCACGCACCTTCCGCATTCCGGGCGGCTGCCTTAACCACTTGGCTACCGAGGTCTGGCTTTCACCCGTCGAAAAAGTTTTCACCTCTGAGATCCGAAAGAAATATTTTTACAAATATTTGAACATTCGGTTAAGATGAAGCTGCGTTATAGATAAGTGTTTTTTATATATTTTAGCGTTTTATTAACGCTTAAATATACTTAAGTAAAATTTAAACACTGAAAAAAGACGACAACCTCAGGCGGGAATCGAACCACGCACCTTCCGCATTCCGGGCGGCTGCCTTAACCACTTGGCTACCGAGGTCTGGCTTTCACCCGTCGAAATTTTTCAGTGCTTGATGCTTATGTTTTTTAGTCTTATATTATCACAAATATTTATAAATTTAATATTTATTAATTAGTGCTTATATTTTTACAAATATTTGAACATTCGGTGAAGATGATTTCTTTCGGATCTCAGAGGTGAAAACTTCTAAGATTGATGAAGCAATGTTGACTAAAAAACATAAGCATCAAGCACTGAAAAATTTCGACGGGTGAAAGCCAGACCTCGGTAGCCAAGTGGTTAAGGCAGCCGCCCGGAATGCGGAAGGTGCGTGGTTCGATTCCCGCCTGAGGTTGTCGTCTTTTTTCAGTGTTTAAATTTTACATTACAATACAATAACGTTTATATTTTTTATAACAGAACGCCTCAAAAAATAACGCGCGCAGGCTCTAATGGCTCGGTATTAAACTTTTTACTTGGTGCGACCATTCTCGCCGTATGCCGCCGCGCCGCCGCCGCCGGCCGGGGCGGCGCGGCGTGAGACAGAAATACTAGCGCCGCGATAGAAAAGAGCGAGTTATGGCGTCCCCCCTTTGTTTGCCGGATTAGGTCTCACACACAACTTCCGTCACCTTCACCTTAGTTCAGTCGGTAATCCAATAATAAATAGGACGGTTGTTAAAATTGTTATGATTTCAGATGACTAAAAGCATGATACAGCCATCTTCAACGCTTTTCAAAAAAAACTGCACGAGCATCTTTTAGGGAAAGCAATCAATGTGTCTAAAATTATGTAAGGAACTGACGGGGCCTCACAACATTTTAAAAATAGATTTAACTTTGTGAATCTCTTTTATTACAAAGATGATTTCAATGTAGATGCAGAGATACATTTTCACGCAACGTCTCACGGAAAAGGACCGAGCGAAGGGCTTGATGGAGGAAACCTCAAACCTTTGATTATTAACTTGTCTAGATAGAGCGGTGCGCTGCAATCGCAACGAAAACAACAGGCCAGCCCCCCGACCGCCTAACTCTATCGCCATCGCTCTCGCCATCGCGCTCTATAGTTTATGACGTCATCTTGTCATTTCAAAAGGGATATGAAAGCAATATGAAAGCAATATCGAAAGCTATAGCCTATAGCTTTCGATATTGCATTTATATCGCTTTCGAAATGACAAGATGACGCCATATACTTTAAAGCGCAATAACGAGAGCGATGGCGATAGAGTTAGGCGGTAGGCCCCCAGATCTGAAGGACTTGTGTTAGTATCACGCACACAAGTATGCGTAAACATACAAGCTTGCTTGTCACTGCAGCCGTGACGTAGCGCTCTGAGTGATACCAGCGTTCAGAATATTTCCCATATAAGTGGGTAATAATTTATTTAATTATGATAATTTTTTTACGAAGATGAAATAAAATGAAAAGATAATTATTAGTTGGCAGTTATTTATTTTAACTCTCATTGTTAGTTATAGCAGAAACCTTAGTGACCTTCTCTCTGAATTTGGTTCTTAAACAGCTTTCGTTTAGATGTTACATCCCTGTTCATCATTATCCATTTTCGTCTTATAGTAATATCTTAATGTTAAATATTTTTCCACGACCAGTCTTATTAAATTAACTAAACTTAACTAAATTACGCGGGATCGCATCCTTTTTTAACCTTCGACGCTTTTGGTTATTGCCAAAATACAGGTCCTTGGCACGGAAATGATCAGAGCAAATATACTGTTGTTTTAGTTGGTTGCGAGACATCCTCTTCGCGGCTTTTCCTAATAATATCTATCCACCTACTTCTTAAAATAGGATCGTTAGGTATTCTGTAAAATAATTATAAGTAAAATTAAAAGTTTACTCACCACTCATACCTGTCACAATTGTTATAATTTTATTCAAAATTTCATCCCAAAAAATTAACTAACGCTCTAACGCTCAACCCTGTAAACATGTCGTTGTAATTTGAAAAAATTTTGACAAAATAACATTTTAATAATTTGGTTGTTTCTTTAACTAAATGTTTATTTAAAGTTTACTTACCAGTGATAGGTAACATTTTTAGTTGTTTTTAATCGTCCTCTGTAATTCCTACACACTTTTATAGCGCAAATCGTCATTTTTAACTGCCACAGATTACGTGTTTACAACACGATGATAGTGACACGACTGAGCGGGCGGGACGAGCCTATGAGCCAAAAGTTGGCTGATATATTTTTTGGCGTTTAGACGCTCGAACCCTCTATCTAGACAAGTTAATAATCAAAGCCTCAAACGTTTAGCAACGCGTGCAAGCCTACAGTTGCCTGCAAGTAACGCAATCGTTACTCCAATGCGATAATACGAATGGGCAAAATCATCTTTAAAACAGACAGCCATTTAGGTACTACTGCTCCAAAGACAATATTCAACATCAGAGAGTTTTTTTGCAGCCCCGGTTCGATTCGGCAATCACCATTCCTGGAACAAAAAAGTTGCACGCCTTTATTCCAACAACCGAAAGCCTTTTGGTAAAAAGGTCCAGAAGTCCGACTGCCTAACCGATCGCTTTGGCTACGTGTATTGTTTATGACGTCATTTGTCATTTCACAGCCTATGAAAGCTATAGCCTATAGCTATAGATATTGCTTTCATAGGCGGTACGAAATGACGTTATAAACTATACATACACGTAGCCAAAGCGATCGGTTGCGCGGTCGGGGGGCAGTTCTAGCGTAGATTGTAAAATTGTATTTTTTTTAAAATTAAAATAGGTACTTACCTCCTTTCCTTTGTTACAACATTGTGTCATGTTATTATTATGAAAGCAAAGCAATTTTACTATGTTTTTTTTTTCGGGCAAACCAGTCGACCTAAGGAAGGCAAAGTATTACGCTCAGTGCGACACATATGTACTATAATCCATCTCCTAAACTATTTCAGATCCCATTTTGAAACTTCTGGTGTATTATAAATGTTGTACTTTAAGCTATATTTTACAATAAAAAAAATAAAAAATAGGTTGAAGTTACTAAAGTTCTGATTAGAAAAGTTTATTTCCGGTGGTGTATATTTAAAAAAAAACAGTTTTATTTTGTATTTAAAAAGAACAGTAATTTTTTTATTTAAGAAGCCATTTATAGTATTTTAAAATAAATTTGTTTAATTCGGAAAACTATTTCCAAAAAATACGAATTTCAATAAGGACAATTCTTTAGAAGCCAATAACTTGACAAATATACATCATACAAAAAAAAAACATGATAATTAAACAAAATACAGCAACCGACTTCTTGGCGGGAAAGTGAAGAGTCATGTCTGCGGTTTTGTTTTATTTTCTAAAATTTGTGTTATGTCGAATATTAATGTGAAATAATGGTGGATTATTAACCGTTAATTGTTCGTGAGTGTGCATGAGTGTTGGCAAATGAAACAAAACAGTGCAACGTCAATTTTCAAATTCTCTCAAGAAGTCTGCGTGAGGACTTAATAAAGCCCCACATCTTTACTGAGATACTCGAGGGATTGGGGGTATAATTTCTCACTTTATTTCATTCATCATCATCATATTGTATATTTATGTATTACTTGTAAGAAAAATTACTTTGACACTGGCTAAATGTGCTAATCGCACGAAGCCATCAACTAAAAGAAAGAAAGAAAGAAATACAGCAACCAAAATCTAACACGACTTCTTGGCGAGAAAGTGAAGTCATGTTTGCGGTTTTGTTTTATTTTCTAAAATTTCTCACTTCTCATTTTTATTATCATTCATCATCATCATACTAAATGGAAGGAAATATTTTATATTTATGTATTACTTGTAAGAAAAATTACTTTGACACTGACTAAATGTGCTAATCGCACGAAGCCTTCAACTAAAAGAAAAAAAAATCTAACACAAACAGTGCGGGACGGACGCGCGCGGGAACAAGAATCGTTGTTCTTTTTTACAATACTTGACACACAGCAGCTATATAAATCTTTACAATGATTTGTAATTTAAAAATGTTTTTGCCAATAAAAAATAATGGATAACAAATTACGTGTTTCTATTGGTTAAAATTCGATAAAAAAATATTGTGTGTCAACATTCATACCTACTAGAAGTATAATAAATAATATAATAAACAAATTTCAGAACGTCACTTTTTTTTTGCTATCCACTTCACGTGAAATGCCCCATTTTTAGTTAAGGCTACGGCCTATTGTTAGAAACATAATATTGCCTACCTGTTAAACACCTGCTTTACAAACAACTGCTGTTCTTCTTTGTTAGAAACAATCTCGTTAAAGGCTTTTTATTTAATAAAGAGATGGCTGTACAGTGCCTTTCCTTCGATAAAGGCAGACCGCACCAAATAATTCCTTGTGGCTACAACCTTAGGCTACAATCATGTCTTCGCAACCTTGATAAAACCATCAGTGTATTTATTGCAGCCGACTATCAAGCTCTGAGAAAGGAAAAAGGTTTGAAAGCGTATGCAAGTAAGTATTGTACTCTAGCTAAAAATCTTACTTTAATTAATTGGTACCTACCTACTTAGCGCTTAGGTACTGTCCGTTTATTCTTTTTTGCCATTGTAATAGTTCTCGGTCTCTCTATATACCAGCAGTTTAATGTTTTATTAGTCCCTTAGGGCAGAGTGTCGTCTTCCTTGTAAAGTAAAATCATTTAATTTAAAAAAGTTTCTTAAAAATCTGGTAAATAGTGATTTATGGACACCTCAGCAGGTCCACGATAAGATAGAATCACAATGTAACTGGATAGAATAAATAAAAAAAGCAATTTCTGTTGAGATTGACATTGTCACTTCGTTGTTCTTTCAAATACCAATAGAGGAATCCTTAGAGCATTGGTTTAATGCTATAAGGAGGAATCATTATCATCTATGGCATGTAGGCATCTCGAGTTAGTTATTGTTCTGATGTCAAGATCTCGAGATGGTCTTTACCAGTCTCAACCTTGATTTTTATGGTGGAGAATGGCCGGATTATTTTTCCGTATCTTAACTAGTTTTAAATATCATTGTGGTCATACTCAATACAGAGCCATGCCGCTCGCTCTCGCCGCGCCGGCGGCGCGGCGGCGGCGGCGCCGCGAGTATTTAAATGGCAAAATGTAAACTCTTCTTTATTATAAAAACAAATAGCAAAGTACAAATCTAAGAAACTTAAATAGCAACAAATTGGCTACACTTTGTAGCAAGCGCGGATCCACCGTTGTGGGCACAGTGGGCATGCCCACAACCTTAATTGAGATCGAAGAGATATTTTTATGCTATTTGTATTTTTAAAAATGCAAATAAAAATTAAAACTGTTTTAATGTATATGTAGGTATGTATTATGTATCCGTTTTGTAGGTTGTATTGTTATGTGTTGTGCAGGTGAATAAATGTTTCTCTCTTTAACTGCGATTATATTCAACCCCTAAAAAAACGAGCAATGAAACGTGTGCGTGTGTGATTCTGAACGTAGAGTAGGTAGCACACAACACGCCTCAGAACAATATAGTTACTGTTTTGAGACACACGCACTGCGCACTCATTTAAAGCTAAAACCTAACCAAATTCAGAAATTAACATTTTGATTTGATTACGACTCGCACTTGGCCGATTTTGTGTGCTGGATCCGCTTTGTAGTATAGGTACCTAGCCAATCTGTTGATAAATGGTTTGATGGTTAATTGGATTGATTCTTCTTCTTCTTTTATTTATGTCATGTTTTGTGTCTACAGCCACAACAATGCAACGGGTCCAAAAAGGCTAATGGCGACTATTATATTAATCATTAGGTAGTTATATAAAATACATAGTACTACTTACTAACTATAATTTGTTATTAAGTTTATTGAACGAAAAGTAAACAAAAATGATGTCTGGTGGAAAGAAACGAAAAGTAGATAAAGAGGGTCGCCAGTTTCAAGAAAAATGGACTGAAGAATTCTTTTTTATCTTGCACAATGGTAAGCCTAGTTGTTTGCTGTGTAATGAATCTATTTCAGTAATGAAAGAATTCAATATAATTACTACTCAACAATCATTACTCAACTAAGCATGCTACGCTGCACTCACTGACAGCACAATTAAGAACAGACAAAATCCAGAAGCTTACCGCAAATTTGGAAAAACAGCAACAAATGTTTCATAAACAAAGAACACAACTTGATAATTTTGTGAAAGCTAATTTTATAGTTAGTTCAAAATTGGCAAAGGCATTAAAACCATTTGTCGAAGGAGAATTTATCAAGGAGTGTATGTTAGAAGTTTGCAGTATTTTGTGTCCTAAAAAGAAAAATGAATTTGAAAAAATTTGTTTGTCAAGACTAACTGTTGTTTGACGTATAGAAATGATGGCTAATGCACAAACTAGGTAGAGATACTAATGATATAAAAACAACATTGACTGACCGTATGGCTGGTTTTGAATCATTTTCCATAGCATTAGACGAAAGCACCGATTTGTCTGACACAGCTCAACTGGCTATATTTATTCGAGGTGTTGGTAAGGAGTTCACTGTTACTGAGGAATTGCTTGCTTTACAGCCGCTTAAAGGAACCACTACAGGAGAGGATATTTTTATTGAAGTTCAAAAGGTATTCACAAGCTTTTTTTGGCTTGCCATGGTCAAAATTAATTGGAGTATGCACTGATGGTGCTCCTTCTATGGTCGGCTTACGTAAAGGTTTCATCGGAATTTTTAATGAAAAAGCAACAAAATTAAATGTGCAAAAAGTTGATTTGATAGTCCTTCATTGCATTATCCACCAACAGAACTTGTGTTCTACGTCCATTCGACTCCAGAATGTTATGAATGTGGTAGTAAAAACCATCAACTTTATTCGATCCCGAGGGCTTAACCATCGTCAGTTCAAGGCGTTTTTGGATGAAATATCAGCTGAATATAACGACGTAACATATTATTGTGAAGTCAGATGGCTGAGCAAAGGAAAAATGTTGAAACGGTTTTACGAGCTTAGAAATAAGATAGCAGACTTTATAAAAATAAAAGATAAACCACTATGTGAATTAAGTGACCCAAAATGGATATGTGACTTAGCATTTCTGGTCGATCTTACAGGCTATTTGAATGATTTAAATTTGAAACTTCAAAAACAAGGACAGTTAGTAAATGATTTGTACAGCCATTTGAAAGTGTTTCAGAACAAACTACGCTTGTGGGACTTGGGAGTCACAGATGCTGTCTGGTAACAGTTACCATTTCAACACGCTCTCTGCGTATGAAAATATTGCTTATGCTCAATATGCTGAAGAACTCAAGTTACTGTCGGAACAATTTTCGAACAGATTTAGCGCCTTCAAAAACATGGAAGACTGTTTCAGTTTATTTGCTACTCCTACAAAATGTAATGTACAAAATGCTCCAATACAAATGAAGCTGATCGAGATTCAAGAAAACTCACTCCTAACATCCAAATTTGAGACGTAGAGTTGTGCGATTTCTACAAAAAATACCTAGAAGAAGACAATTTTCCGCAGCTTAGATAATTCGCAAGAAGATTGATTTGTGCGTTTGGCAGTACTTACTTACTTACTTATCATTGCAAACAGTTCTTTTCATTGGTGAAAGTTAATAAATCAACACATCGTACAAGACTGACTGACGATAATTTGGAAAATTCTTTACGTCTTTGTATCAGTAGAATTAATCCAAATATCGATGGATTAGTTTCCCAAATTCAAGCTCAAGTGTCTCATTGATTTCGGTGTATTTAACTTTCGTAACAATTGCAAATTTAACGATTTAATTCTAATGTACCATTTTTTTTAAATTTCATTTTATTATTTTAATAAATTGTACTATAATAACATTGTCGTATTATTTCATGTCTAATATCTATCGCAAAAAATATTATCACTACTTTAAAATGCACTAAGTACTTTTAAACGCGGCCCGCGAACGTATTTGCACGCTAAAGTTTGGCCCTCATCATGTCAAAGTTGTCCATACTTATTATACATAACATACTTAATATTATGGTAATCATTAGGTAGTTATGTAAAATACATAGTACTACCTACTACTAGTATACACAGTACAAAATACATAATACAGTTCCTATGCAAAATGGTATTAAGAAGAACAGTTCTCGTTTGTCAATATTTATTTCTATAATATTTATTGTATATATACTTTCACATATAAATGTATCAAAATTAGACTTGTAATTTTTTTTTTTTAGGAAGTCTAGGAAGTCTGCAGCATAACTATGTATAGATACCTACCTTACCCTATACAGCAGCGCGAAGACCATACGTTCTGTAAAATGAGGTTGAGAAAACTGAGGTGTAATGTCAAATCATAGACCACACATAGTGGTCTATGATTGTTCACATCGGTAAAAAGTAAATGTGTAAAAAGTGTAAAGTGTGTAAGTGTAAGTAAGTGGGTAAAATGGGTAAAAAGCAGTCTCCTGGTGTACTGAAGAGTACAGCAGTTGTGAAGACGCTCATGGATTCCTTACTTAACAAAGGGCATAGATTATTTATGGATAATTGGTACAATTCACCCCTTCTGGCTAGATTTCTAAAGCGCAATGGTACCGATTATTGCATCGGTACCTTACGAGCCAATCAAAAAAAAAAAAAAAAAAATCAAAAATCAAAAATTTTTATTATTAACTACAAGTAGTTTTTTACAAATGTGTGGGTCTCTTCTGTTAAGTTTGAAAAAACCTGTTTTAGAAGAGACATATTTGATGTATATTTCGTAAAATTTATGTGGGATATTTTGCATGTTTCTGTGTTGTGTTCAAATAATTTAATGCTTTCCCTTCTACTTTCTTTTTGTGTTATGTTAGTATTTATTTATACAATTGATTACTTCAATCTATATACATATGTATAATTATATAATTTACATATATAATATAAATTAGTTGTTGGATAAAAGTTTTTCAATACTTTCGTAACTTTGTAATTTTAACCATGATGTTACTTTCTTTTTACATGTAAAGTAAGTTAGTGAAAAAATGTTTAATATTTTGTTAACTTTGTTGTATATTGACACCGATAGAGCCGAGAATTGTTTAAGAGCAAACGTTGTTTTGCTAATTTTAACGCGAACTACTATGTTTTTTTTACGTTTAGTTAATAGTTTTGGATCAAAAGAAAAATTTTTGTGTACGTAAAGAATGCACTGTTGTATATATAATTGTCTAACTGTCAGAACATTAGCTTCTTTGTACAATAAATTAGTGCTAAAGAGTCTTTTCTTTCGTAAAGCTACTTTTAAAATTAGTCTTTGTGCACGTTCAATGTTTATAAATGTTGTTTTGTAGGTACCGCCCCATATTGTTATACAGTATAACAATAAAGATTGAACAAGACTCTTATAAATATATATAATAAGTTCTTTGTCAGCTATGTTACGCAGGTGTTTAAAAAGCCAAATTAGTTTACGTGCTCGATTTGCAACCATTTCAAGCTGGGGGTACCAGGATAAGTTTTTATCTAAAATAACACCTAGGTATTTTATTTGATTAATACGTTTAATTTTATAACAATTGCAATTACCAAAGTTATTATCTTTTTTACACGAATGTGCAGAAATATTTAGATTATTTTCCGGTTGCATTGAATTACGAATCGAAAAGGTAATATAATTAGTTTTAGACGTATTAAGGGATAACAAATTGAGGTTCAACCAGTTTACAACTTTAGTCAGTCCAGTCTCAGCCTTAGCAAATACTTCTGGCCAGTTATCTCCATGGAAAAGCAGAGCAGTGTCATCCGCATACGAGAATACACATCCATTTACAAGTTTAATATTAGTCAAGTCATTGATATAAATCAGAAAAAGAGTAGGTCCAAGGACACTACCTTGTGGGACGCCATAATTATTGGTAATATTAACATTGCTATATGTATTATTGTCGAGTTTAACCATTTGTGTACGACCCTGGAGATAATCAGTAAGTAATGCGAGAAAACTACCCCTTATTCCAATTCTGTTAAGTTTAAAGAGAAGAGTGGGGACAGAGACGGTATCGAAGGCCTTTTTAAGGTCAAGAAAGATACATAAGGCTTTTTTCTTGTTGTCTAGGTGTGTTGTTATGTTTCTTGTGAGGTCCAAAATAGCGTCTTCAGTACTAATACCTGTGCGAAAACCATATTGGTTTTTTGATAAGATGCTAAAAGTATTGAGAAAACCTAGCAGGCGACTATTTATTAATTTTTCGATAATCTTAGAAATCACAGGAAGCACCGAGATAGGCCTATAATTATTAATGTCGCATCTATCCCCACTCTTATAAACAGGGTGTATAATTGAGCGTTTTAGATTTTGCGGAAAAATACCCCGTTCAAATATAAGGTTGCCAAGGCAAACCAGCAACGGAACAATGACTGGCTTAATTATTTTTATAAACCTAGTTGGAATTTTGTCCCATCCTGCGGCTGACTCCGGCTTAAGATTATTTACAATGAAATCAATTTCGGAAGGTTCTATTTCAATAACACCAATGGAGCCAACTTGAGAGGGGATATCATTATGACCGTGGATTTGCTGCGGCAGGTTTGTATTTATTTGTTGAGCAAGTGTTTTCCCGACGTTATTAAAGTAATTGTTAATATAATCAGCAGACTCTGTAGCATTATTTTTTAAATTGAGAAGTTCAACATTTGTGTTTTTCTGTTTATTATTATAATTAGTTATACTTTTTATACAACTCCATAAAGTTTTATTATTTCCTTTCGTTTTATTTAGAAGATCTCGTTCGTACTGATTTTTCAACTTTTTAATAATTTTGTTACAGAAGATGCGATATCTTCTATAAGAAATTTTTAGGACTTCATTTGTTGGATCCTTACGTGATTTTTTTTGCAAGTTGTTCCTGTTTTTAATGCATTTTAGAATACCCTCTGTAATCCATGGTTTTAATATTCTTTTATTTCTTGGAACATAGATAGTTTTTGTGTTTTCATTAATACAGTCAGTTATTAAAGTTATCAGTTTATTTGTAAAAAGATTTGGGTCCTTGATAGTACTAAAAACAGATAGGTCTTTTGATTGTAACGATTGAAAGGCATCAGTGTAGTTAATAATAGTTTTCAGTCTAGGGGGAGGAGGATTTATAACCTTTGTTTGAGAGTAAATGTATGACAAGACCATTTTATGATCTGTGATGGTGGTGTCTAAGACTGCTACTGCAACTGTAGATGAAAATTTTGATGAGTCTAAGTTTACAAACATGTGGTCCAAACAACTATCGATCCTAGTATTAAGTCTATGTCCCGGTTCTAGACCATGTGAAGCCAGCATGTTAAGGTATATATCTGAGTGTCTATTGTGTTGCCCAGAAATTATATTTATATTTATATCACCTGTTAATATTACATTTTTATTAAGATGTGGACAGTTTAGATGTGCGTCTAGGGAGGTTATAAACTGTTCTGGGTTTCTTTCAGAATGAGTTCGGTAAATACAGATGACTGAGCAAAGAGGTGTAGTGATTTCGAGACAAGTGGCTCCGTGTAAATTTATTTCTTTGGCGGAGTGTTTTATAGATTTCTTTATGAACACTACAACTCCGTCATTTTGATTTGTCTTTTTTGTAGAGCTGTATGTTGAGTAGTTGTTTTTACATGGGAGCGGTTTATCAGGGCTTATACGACATTCTGTCAATACAATCAGGTCTACAGTTTGGTTTAGTGAGCTGAGATTTACTTCTAGATCGTCCATATTTGATAGTTTATGAATACTTCGTATATTTTGGGCAACTAATGAAAAATTTGGTTGACTACGGGGCAAAGGTTTATATAAACTATCTATAGAGCAACTGAGAGTATTGAAATTATTTAATGTGTCTAATTCCTGAAGTATATTGATTTGTTTATCCATTATCTCTATAGAATAAAGTGAGAGTGTTTGTAATACTGTGTATATATATTAATATGGTGTGAACATGTATTGATTGTGTTAACATTTCAAGGAGACAAAGAGTTATTGAAAGTAACATTGTATATAATAATATATAGTTTTTAAAAGGGTAATTTTTATTATAATATGTGTGAGTAACTGTTTTGTTTGAATAACGTTTAAATTCTAATATAACCAACACTATAAGACAAGGATTAACCAACTTATAATACAAAGAATATATAAAATCTTTTAGCAAACTTAAGAATAGTCACTTATTAGCTAATTGATGAATTTGTACTTCATTAGTCACCGTGATGATCGGAGTATTATCGTCCAAACGCAGATAGACTTTTCCATAGCTGGTCCAGCAATATTTATAGTTTTTTGATGCTTTCAGGTCTCTGGCGAGGAAGTGCAGTCTAGAGGCTTTAAACGTTAAGTTCTCCGAGATGAATATCGGGACATCGTGATTAGTTTTCAGTCCCAGGTGTAATGCTCTTAGTTTAGCGTCCTTATTCTTCGTATTGTAACTTTTGGCGGCTTTGAGAATATCAGTCTTCATGAAAGTGTTGGTGAACTCGACAACAACAGTACTTTTTTCATTTTTATTTTTATTTATTTTTATTATATCCTTAACATCATGTTTTGTAATACCTACGTTTATAGCTATTGACAAGTGACGGATCATTTCAAGCAGATCTTTCTTGGTTTCATTTCCCTTGAGCGGTACATTTCGTATTTCTATGTTTGACTTACGATCTGTTCTTTGGCTATCTTCAAATTTAGATTCCAGCAATGTAATTTGTTCTTTGTCTTTTTTAGCCTCCAACTCTAACTGTGCGATTTTGTTTTTAAGTTCCACGTTTTCTTCAGACAAGTAGGTAATAGAAGTTTGAATCATGCTGTTTGTCTGCTGAATTTCTTTCAATGAGGACAAAATCGTGTTAATTTTCGGAAAGATGTTCCCTTTCTAATAAATAAGGCTCCGCTTGACAGGGGTCAGATTGTTGCTAGGCATTCCAGTGATGTCTCAGTATTATCGTGGCAGGACAAAAAACGAGTGAGCATGATTTCTACATGTCATGGTTCATGTTTAGGCTTGCCTACAGTAGCTAATAGAGCTCCATCGCGTCCAGTTCCTTTCAAACCGTTACAATAAGTACATGGGGGGAGTAGATTTGAAAGACCAGATGCTGGAGCCTTATTTGTTAGAAAGGAAACGTTGTTTCAAATGGTACATGAAACTGTTCAAACGTCTTGTTAATATTTCAATTTTAAACTCGCGTACCCTTTTAAAATCATCTACAAATCGACCTCACAATCATCTTGCTTTCCGTCTTGCGCTTGTGGACTCCATCCTCACCCATCATCTTTCACGTATTCCGCAAAGCCGTAGGTATACTGTGTCCAGTAGACCTACGCACCAACACCCTGGTAGAAGCAATCCTTATGGACATTGGCCCGTTGAAGTAGAGTCAGCAGACGCCAACAGGGCGTCTACTTCTAGATATAGACAGCGTTGTGTTGTTTGCTTTCGTGCCGGTATCAAAAACTCACTTTCTTTTGGCGTGGCACTGTGCATAAAGGATTGCTTCAAAGCATATCATATACCATCATCATCATCATCATCATAGATTTTTACAGTCCGTAGTTAGTCTTCTTTTTTCTTAGGTACCAGAAGTAACGCAAATAGGTATTCCACTAACAAAACTGCACTACACCTGCACGTTTACTGCAAAATAATCGTATTCCAATAAAATATTTTGTGTACATTTGTGTAGTAATGACAGCAGTATTAGTGCAGTTTTTGTGCAGGTTTATTGAAGTAGATCGTGAGCAACTTTTGCATCAGCGTATTATAAGAATTTTACGTATTTAGTGTATTGTAACATTAGTTCTTTTAGTTTTATTGCAGGATTCGTGCAGTTGTAGTGTAGTAGGTAGTCGTGCAGTCGTAGTGTAGTTGTGGTGCAGATATTTTTTTAGAATACGTCTATTTCCACGGCACTGCTCCTACACGCGACAAATGACAAGCGTAAACGTACAGTTGCAGATTTTTAATAGAATTGACCTACTGATCGGGGGTGTGACGTCGGAAATTCAAAAAAGGGCTTCAACTTCTCCTCGTTATAACTTCGGAAACACTGCATGTATTGAAGTGAAATAAAAACTAATGTAATGTACATGACCTACGCTCCGATTTTATGTGTATTTGATAGTAATATTGACCCTTTTGTGGTCTCCATTCCGCCAATATCACATAGGTAGTTAGCCAATACACGGAAGGATTCGTATGGAATAAATCATAATTCTGAGTTTTTAAGCAAATTTACCAATTTATTTCACACACACAAGAGTTATTTATAACTTGATATTGTTACTGAAAAAAAATTTTTTTTTTTAATTTGGAGAATTTACCACTAGGTACCAATACTTCAAATGCATTCACTATTTCACTTTCTCACCCAGAAGTATCTTTATTAAAGTTTTTTCTTCACATTTGGGAAGACAAAGGTATCTTATCAATACAGCTTAGACTTGTATCTAATTTTTATAATTTGACGATGTGTAATCATCCATCACATCTGGTTTAAAGGACGACATGTGCAGAAGACAGTTTGATGGTAGCATCAAACCATGGCTAAGTGCAGTGCCTGTGCAAGTGAGCTGAAAGCGAAGGATATTACAATTGCGTGTTCTAGACCAACATGCAAGCTCCAACATCATTTGGCTTGTGTTGGCCTTAAAAAAGGAGACCCAACATGGGTTTGCCCTGAGTGCAGATTGAAACAAAAACGTCGCGGTGACAATACCAATACGCCGATAAAAGTAGACGCTGCTGGTAGCAGTACCGAGTTCGTCAACATCATCCCCAGAAATCGGCTTCCAGAATGCGGTTATGAAGAAGGTTCGAGTGATGTGGTTGCCACTATTAACGCTGAAATTCAACTAGCAATCCAACAAGCCGTTCAACAAGCCCTTCCTGGTTTTTTGTCAGAAGTCACTGCATCGGTCACCAGGGCAATCGAAGGAAAGTTCGTCGAGCTTGAAAACTCTGTTAAAACGTTAAGTAATTTATACGACACCATCAAAAGTTCTGCCGCCAAACACTCAGTTACCATCAAAAAAGTGCAGTCAGAGAACACCAATCTATCCATCCAACTGAAAACTCTACAGTCAAAACTAAATGCCTTGGAAGAAGCATCTCTAAAACAAGAACAGTGGTCCAGGCTTCAGAACGTCGAAGTAGTGGGAGTTCCTGAGAATGCTGGTGAATCACTGCCGACTATTGTAAATGGTATCGCGAAGCAGCTCAACATAAAGATTAGCCCACAGGAGCTGGACTTCGTCCATCGTATTCAAGCGAAGAGATCAGTAAAAGGAACACCTCGTAATTTAATAATCCGATTCCATAGTCGTTCAAAGAAGGATGAGGTTTTGTCAGCCGCTCGGAAATGTCATGGTTTAACCTCAAAAGATATTGGAACGCGGGGTGAGTTAAGTAAGATTTACATAAATGAGCATTTGTCTGTACATAACAAGCAGTTATTAAAAAATTGCAAAGCAAAAGCTAAAGATTGTGGTTATAAATTTGTTTGGACAAAAAACTGCCGTATCTATACAAGGAAAGCAGAAAACGCGCCGTACATTCTAATATCCTGCGAGGAAGATTTAAAAAAAATATTGTAATAGTTTATTCTATTCTATTAACAAAATATATTACTGTACTCATTGTCAATTTTACCATAATTAATTTTAATTTTATTAATTTATATATGTCGCTTGATAACAACAGTGTCTACTTACCCCAACAATACATTTCATACACACAATCATCTACACTATACATCAACACCCCTACGCTCGTTTTGAATTATCGTGGTTATCGCAGTAAACTAACATTTTTATTCCTCGACAATTTGATTGATTGTTATCTTATTTTTATTATCACTATTTTTAAATATAAAGTCCCGAAAATTATAAAATATAAATATAAATACATATCATTACTGTATACAAGTATTAAATACAAACGTAGTAAAAAGGCGCGTGCAATATTGTTAATAATTTAAGTTTTCTGTATCAAAATGTTCGAGGCCTCAGATCAAAAACAATAGATTTCTACAATAACGTTCTTAACTCGGATCACGATATCATTTTAGTCACAGAGACTTGGCTTAATGATAGTGTTTTGAACTCTGAGTTATCGGATGGTAGGTATGAGGTATTTCGTCGCGACCGCGGGTCAAACGGAGGTGGTGTTATGATTTTTTTTTTTTTGGAGAGAGATTGCTGATTGCCGCTGCGGCATTTTCAGCTTCACCGGGCTTAGGTGTTATGATGCTGTGCTCCCGTCGACTGAATGCGCGAGCGCGCACGGAATGGCAGCGCGATCATATCGAGTGCTTGTGGGTTACGGTGGACGGGCGAACAATAGGCTTGCAGCATAACTTACATATAGCGCTGGCTTACATGGCGCCAGACCGGACGTTGCCTTCTCGTTTAAATAGCTGCCGACAATTGGTGTCTGATGTTGCCGTGTCGCTTAGGGACGATTTGTTCGTATTGGCTGGTGATTTTAATTTGTATAACATTGTATGGGGACCTTCTGGGCCAACACATTTGAGAAAGGGTTCCATTGAATTGCAGAATGCTGGGATTGATTTAGTAAACCAGTCCTACTTCCTTGGTCTGCATCAAAACAATAATTATCTAAATAACGCTGGTAATACTTTGGATCTTTTCTTTTGTAATTTCAATGTGGAGGTTACTGAATCGGCATCTCCATTAGTAAAGGAGGATATTCAACACACTACTCTAGCGATTAAGGCAACTGACATTCAAGTAAAACCATTGCAAAAGTGCTCTAGAACGAAATACATGTTTAGAAAAGCAGACTACGAACTAATTAAAGAAGAGATGCGTATGGTTGACTGGGCTAGCATAATGTCATCAGGCACAGTTGATGAGGCTGTTGACACCTTCTACTCCATATTGTATCGCATAATTTACCAATTTATACCAGTTGTAGACACTAGCATTAACGATGCATACCCTGTGTGGTATGATCGTGCCCTCATTAACTTGCTTAAGGAGAAACAAAAAGCTCATCGGTGGTGGAAACGTTATAAGAACCCATTGGATTACGATACGTTTTCAATGCTCAGAGGGAGAACGAAGGTTATGCAAAATGACTGTTATCTTAAATATTTAGCACACTGTCAAAAAAACATTAAGTGTAACCCTAAATTGCTGTGGTCATACGTTAACTCTAAACGTAAATGTAATACAGGATATCCAGGTATAATGACGTTAGACGACAAGCAGTTGACGGGTAGCGACGACATTTGTGCAGCTTTCAATTGTTACTTTAAGAGTATGTTTGCTCGGCCAACTAGTTCGGCGGCAGGTCGGGCATATACCGGAGCTGACTCTGATGGCTTCACATGCTCTTTCTCAGTTACGCAAAAGACAGTTTTTAAGATGCTATCAAAGTTAGATACTAGGAAAGGGGCCGGTAGCGACCTAATTCCGCCATTTTTTGTGCTAAATTGTGCTGAGGCACTTTCCGTGCCCCTGTGCATTATTTTCAACCGATCAGTTTCTGAGGGAGTTTTTCCTACAAAATGGAAAGAAGCTAATATAGTTCCTCTTCACAAAAAAGGCACTAAATGCAAAATAGAGAATTACCGCCCAATATCGATCTTGAATGTTTTTGCCAAATGTTTAGAGCGAGTTGTTTACGATGAAGTTTACCCAATAATAAAGAAAGGAATACCGGACGAACAACATGGTTTCGTAAAGGGTTGATCGACAACGTCAAATTTGAGCGTGTTTGTTAGCGACGTACATAGAGGCATGGGCTTTCAGTCTCAGGTTGATGTGATATATACAGATTTTGAGAAAGCCTTTGATCGCGTTGATCACATCATACTGTTGCAAAAACTCCAACAGCTTGGTATACGTGGTGATCTTTGCAGGTGGGTAAAATCATATATATTAAACCGTAAACAAGCTGTAGTTATTGGTGGCAATCGTTCGGATTTCGTATCGATCTCTTCTGGTGTCCCGCAGGGTTCCCTTCTCGGACCGTTATTTTATAAAGCTTACATAAATGACATCGGATTGTGCTTTAGACATGCTCAGCTTTTACTATATGCTGATGACACTAAAATCTATATGAAGGTTAATACAGTTGAGGATTGCATTAAACTGCAGGAAGACCTAGACAGACTATCACTGTATTACATAACTAACCGTATCACAGTCAATGTTGCAAAATGTGCACACATTCAATTCACTAGGCGTAAGAATCCCATTGATTATGATTTTAAATTAAATAACGTCAGTCTGAATAAGGTTGATTCTGTGAAAGATTTAGGGGTTTATCTCGATTCAAAACTTACATTTAATAGTCACTTTGAATATATAATAAACAAGGCTTACAAAAACTTGGGTTTCATAATAAGGGTCACGCGTGATTTTTCTGACATTCCTTGCATAAAAGTGCTTTACTATGCTTATATCAGAAGTGTTCTCGAATACTGCAGCACAGTTTGGAATCCACAGTACGTGACTCACAGGCATTCCCTTGAGTGCCTCCAAATGAAATTCATTAAATATTTGAATTTTAGAAGCAAATTAAAAATTGATGACTACGCTGAAGCATGCCAAAAGTACAACCTCATAACTCTGGCTGACAGACGTGAGATGCAAGACATGGCTGTATTTCATGATATATGTTCTGGAAAGCTAGACTGTGTTAAACTATCAAATAGAATACTCAACTTGAATGCCCCTGATAAAAGAACTCGTCACACCAATCTTTTTCATATACCGTTAGCGCGCACAAACTACGGGGCTAATGATATGTCTATTAGATTACCAAAAACATACAATAAGTTTTATTCAGATATTGATATATTTGCAACATCCAAAACTATGTTTAAAACTGCAGTTCATAAGCTTAAGTTAAGTTAAAAGAGTGTTTTAATTAAAGCTTTAAAATATTTAAATGTATACTACAATTAATAACCCTCGGTCATGATCAATTCGAGCGTCCATGTAAACCAACTACAATATTACACTCACACGCACTAATACACATCGACACAACACAATCAGATTCACACCTATTCTGTAAGTTATCATTCGACAAAATTTTAATCTACCTACCTATTTTAATTTTTAAACTACCTACCTGCGTTCATTAATTATGTCAACATTTTTTAGTAACATAATATGTTTCTGTAATTGGCTTATGTTTAAGTAACATCTTCTGTATCTTGTGTTTAGATAAATGCTGTTAAAACATTGTTGAATAAATAAATAAATAAATAAATAAATAAGACATATTTCGGAGTTTCAGAATCAATTAATTGAAATATCCAGCTTTATTAATAACTTGTCAAGATTAAGGTCTAAAATATAAAGAAAAATCTGTAGGCTGTATACAATTACCCCTATGCTTTAACTTAAAGTAAAAAAAAATATTGATGTAAGAAGTGACGCAAGCAAATAAAAAAAAAGCAGCACGCAGAGCAGTGAGCGCAGGCGGGAGGGGAAGGCTGCAGTCGGCGGCAAAAATATGTAAATTGATTGACTACCTAAGACGAGACAAGCCGCGTGCTTGAGATTATTAGTTGGTCTACAAAATAATTATGAAAAATGCCAATACATGTGATTGCATAAAATGCCAACTGTTAGTTTGATAACATTATTATATTTACATAAAGTTGTCACATGAGTTTGTGTTCGTTCTCTCCATAAAGTGCCTAACCTCTAGTACTTACATATTTACAGTTTTGTTCTTATTATTAACCAGTTAAATTGTTGATATGGAATTAAAGAGAAAAGGGAAAATTTATAGTGTTGTAAGTATTATAACTTTATTTTTATTATTTAATTCAAATTATAGAGTAAACTATAATTGGAAATAATTTGGGTTTTACATGTAAGCCTAAAAATGTAATAATAGAAAACGAATCAATACAACTAGTTTTAATAATTGCCCTCACACAACGTAACTTCAAGAAAGCTAGTTTTGCAATGACATTATAAAAATTAAACAACTGCAATATCTAATAAAATCTTCATACCAATCACAATTTATTCAGAATATAAAAGAAAGCTGTAAATAAATAGTTTAATACAATTTATTCTGAAATATGGTTGATAATTAGTTAATTAGGTAATTGGTTTGATTAGTAGATGGAAGCAATTAGATTGCATTGGATCATGTTGGTGTAAAAAAAAACTTAATTTAAGTTATTGTATTTATGTATTTATTTATTGTTGGTCATCAATTTGCAAAAATAGATCCCTATGGGTGGAAGTGCACTAGAAGAGGAAAACCTCGACAGGCCCCTCAAAAAAAGGTTCATCTTTATACTAATAATAATGGCAATGTATGGGTGTTGTCTACATGCATGAATAATTTTAGCAAACTATGTACTGAGCCCGCATGGTGGTTTGTGGCCCATTCTCCCTATCCATCCACAGGGAAAGCTCGCGCCCCAGCAGCGGGGACATAAATGAGCTGATAATGATGATGATGATGTGGAAGAATGAGGAGATGGTGGGACGAACTGGATATATTTAACCAAATTAGACTCAATTAGCCTATATTATTAGTCTGCCCAGCTGTGGGACAGTGAGGGTTAATATTAAATAAATAATGTAGTTAATTTAAATAATAAAGAAAGAAGAAAACATTACCTACAGATACATACATCATAATTTTTTGTTTTATTGGCTCAAGTGAAACAGTTAACGGATAATTATACTTAATGAAACTACCTAAATCTTAAGAGGATATTGTTCATCAATATAATTATAGATGATTAACTGAGCATTCATATTCAGTCCGTTCAGATCCGTTGAATGCCTCTATGAATCTTAATTTATTATTGTTATTGGACAAACAGTTTATATTACTATTTTGTAAAAAGTTTTTCAATCTTTTCATTTAAACTAAAATCTTTAATAATACAGTAAGAAGTTAAAAATTGTTAAACTAAAAATGTGTATGAAAAACTATGTGGTGATTCAGTATCACTTTTTAAAATTTGGTAAAAAGTTTAGTAAAGAGTTTGAAATAGCCGCTTTTTTGGGGGGAGGTATGTAGGAGTCACCCCTAAACAATTTAGTCTGCCGGGAATACACAATTTTTTCTTTGTATCTTCAAAATGTACTTTGCACTAAGAGAATTAAAAAATTTGAGACTTCCAAGTGTCTCCGGCACTGCGGGAAGTGCAGCCCCTCCGCCCTTGCGTGGCAAACCGCAGGCACTTCACAGCGGGCGGGGGCTGCCCTTCCTCCGTGCCTCCCGCTTAAACGGCCAAGGGTACCCAGGTACCCAAGGCCAAAAATAAAAAACCATAAAACAACCACTGGGTACCCAAGTACCCAAACGCGCTCAAGCGATTTTGCGTTCATGTGTACTTTTTGTCTTTAAAATAAAGATTCAATTCGTTTGCCTTAATTTTTTACATAAGTCTGTGTTAAATTGCTTTTTTACTAAAGGAACATTCCAATACGATCCGCCATTTAAAATACAAGAGAGCAGACTAATACTACGTGGAGACGGGGTTGACAAATTCGGTTCCGTCACTATTTGTCATTAATAAAATAATAATCAGTGTCCAGAAAATGTAGACAGGTCCTAGAAAATTAACAAAAAGAAACAGCAGGGCACATTCACATCGAAACTCGAAAGCAACGTAATGACGCAAATCGCAATTCAATTTGACGCTGTCAAAAATGTCAAAACTACGTTCGAAATGGCGGATTGGCGTTTCGTTTCACGCGTTTTAATACTTCAAAAGTTTCAAAAATATAGCTTAGATTAAAAAAGTATCGAAAATACGTTTCGTTTCACGCATTCACGGTACATTTCATACGAATTTTAAAAATTAATTAAAAATATTCAAACTAAGTATATCAATATATAGTATATCAAGTATATCAAGTGTTCATCTAGCAAGTATTTACAAGGTAAACAAATCGCAAGTATACTTTTTACTTAATCATGACCTCAACTATGGAGAACCTATTTGCTACTCAGCAGCAAATCATTGAAGCTATTGCCCAACTACTAGCCAACTACTGGCCATTTTTAGGAAGGATGATCGGGACAGGAAAACATCAGATTACATCAACAGACGATTGAACACTTTAGATAGCTATTGGAATTAATTTCATACAAATCATGTCCAGCTGTGGGCACATCATGATAAGTCACATACACATACACAAGTCTTACTTTACCCAAGAAATGTACGAGCATACAAAGGAGAAATACGAGAGCGTTAAGAGTTTAATCCAGTCATATAATCCCACAATGGAAGCAAGACCATCTACACCAAAGCTAAAGCCTGCTGCTCCAATTGCTGCGCCTTCGTTCTCAGGTACGCAGCCATCTACTGTTTCGGAGGTACTAACAGTAGAACTGATGAGATGTTCAAGAAACAAGCAAGCAACTTCTGAGCTCTAAAGAGGACAGTATCCAACATTGACCTTGATTCTGTGAACGAAAAATGGGAGTTTGAAGACTTACTTCGCTCTTTACAGTCACGATGGGCAGCCATAGACGGCCTTCACTGGGAAATTGATAGTGAAGTTCAAGGTACAAATCAAGAGTATGAGCAATCATTTTCATATCATGAGAAAATGTTCAATAATATCAAACGATCCATCAATAACAATTTGTATTCAGTCTCTAATCGAGAAAAATCAACACCGCAGACGGACGTGCCTGTGTTTAACGGACACTATCATCAGTGGGTTTCCTTTAACGATCCGAGGCCATTCACAAAAATATATCAAGTGCTCAGAAAATGCAGTTTCTGAAAAGCAAGCTACAAGGTGAAGCAGAGAGGCTTTTACGTCATCTACCTATAAGCTCAGAAAACTACAGTACTTTTTGGGAAATATTGAATCATCGCTATGACAACAAAAAGCTCATTTTCACATCTCATATTAACAGCCTCTTAAATATTCCAAGCATGCAACTGTTATCACTTATTCAAATCAAGCGCCCTCATGATCACGCTCTTGAAACTTTAAACGCAATCAAAACTTAGAAGTGGACATCATCACGTGGGACCCTCTGCTTGTACATCTTCTAGCACAAAAATTAGACAATGAGTCATTCAACCACTATAACGAGTCTCTAGAACATCCAAATCCAACTACCCACGTTAAAAGACGTTTTGGACTTTTTGGAAACAAGCCCTCTTGGCCATCGGCAGGAGAACTGTGGGAGGCGGCTGTGAAAAGCTTAAAGTACCATCTTAAAAGAGTAGTCTGAGAACAGAAGCTGACTTATGAAGAATTCTTCACTGTCTTATCACAGCTAGAAGTGTGTTTAAACGCAAGCCCTCTATGCCCTCTCACGGAAGACCCCGATGACCTCGACTATCTAACTCCTTCACACTTTATCAAGCGGCCCAGTACTATCAATTTTCGACACAGAACAAGATTTAAGAACAAGATGGAATCTTTGCCAAAAGGTATTTAATGATATTTGGAAGAGGTGGCGACTTGAATATCTAAGCAAATTATAAATCCGTAACAAGTGGAATAAAGATCAGCAAGATATAGCTTTGGATGACGTCGTGATCATACACAAAGACAATCTGCCAGCAGGAAGGTGGCCTATGGGTCGCGTAGTGCAACTTCACTCTGGATCCGATGGGCACGTGCGTGTTGTCACATTAAAAACCAAGAACGGTTACCTAAAACGCCCCATAGTAAAACTATCAATATTACCCGTTAGTAAGCAAGCAAATCAAAATGAGCAAAACACAGTATCGCCGTCTGGTAACCTAAGGACGCAAGCGACACTTAATTCCGAATCAAGAATCAAGTAACATAATATTATGTAGTTCGCGCGCAGCGACGAAGCACTCGTAATTGGAAACCAGCAAGCAAGCAAAATACACTCGTTATAATAACAATGGCCATATTTTATTTATTGATATTAATTTCTTCATGTTTTTGTCAGAAGATCGTCGCTTTAAATGAGAATCAAGGTCTCTAATTTGATAAAGTGGCAAACACGCAGCTGATAAGAGACGAAAGGAAGATCATTATATTCTACGATATGGATCCCTATTGGGAAGGAACCAATGCCTATATAAAATATCAAGAGCATTTAGAAGAAACCTGTCCGAAGATCAAAGAGAAAATGCATTTGTGGCGATCAAGTTACCGCAAGCCAGCTGACCGGTACAAACATAATGAGTTTAACAGAAGAGCGCATCTTATAGACCATGGATGCACAGACTTATTAAGACTAGGGGCCACTCGGGCAAATTATGAACTGATGGTGGGCCACCAGAAGTATAGGTAATTAAAGACAATGAAAAATTGATAATAATATTTATTTATATTTATATTTTCGAATGTACGAGAGTATTATTTTTGCTGTCGGCGGGCCACCAGTATTCGACCGGCGGGCCGCATGCGGCCCGCGGGCCGTAGTCTGTGCATCCCTGTTATAGACCAACAACTTCACTGCTTATGCACATAAGCAGTCAAAAAGCAACTTATGTCTGAAACTAGAACTACAACAATTAGACGTACCACAAACCAACAACATCATCAATGTGACGTTAAAATCTATTAGCATCGAGGACACTACTAATCGAGAAACGGAGCAGCTTTTGAACGAATTGGGTCACAAAATAGAACAGCTCAAAGAAGGCGGCGGCGTTCTAACACAAAGCATAATAGTCCACAACATCCATCACTACGCATTGATATGTGGTATAGTAGCAGTAGCAGCTGTAACAGGAGCCGGAGTGTTGTGGCGCCGCCGACTCAACCGCCAGCGAACTGCCACCGACGCTGCGGGCGCGGAGGACGGCACACCGACGGCGACGTCCGCGCCCTTACCCTTCGTCGAGCCAGCACAACGACTGCAGCCCGACGCAGCAGCACAAACATCGACTTCGCGACATGCCAACGCCAACGTTAGATAAGGGAACAACCCCCTTTTCTTAGAAAAAATGTATTTAAAGAAAACTACGTATAGACTCTTAAGCAATGAAATATTTAAGTTCAATTATTTAGCAATGACATAATTAAGTTTAATATGTAATTAATTTTAAGTTTGAATTATTAGTATCATATCGGTTATCATTTTCTCTCGGCCGGCAGCATGTACGGTAATTCAACCGCACAATAGGCTCATCAGCATTTTTATAATTGTAGCAATAATTAAATTATTGTTTTTAGTGAGTATTCAGGTATCACCGCCGATCGCGCGCTCATTGGCATTATCATCAGCAGTTATTAATAGCGTTATTGTGACATCGTAATAAACGAAGTATTTTCTCTTCAAGTTTTATCATTCATACAAACAATAACAGATTTCTATCATCAATCATACAAGGTGTATGGGTTTAGCAAGAACTCATACACACGCCCCCTAGTGCTGCGTGATGCCATGGTCTAGAAAAACTTTTACGGTGTTTCGTTTTACACAGCTTGAATAACCCATTAAGTTTCTCGCTGGTCTCAAAAAACTCCGGTGACCCTGAAAATGCCGCTTGAGGCAATAAGCAACTCTCCAAAAAATTAAACAATTTAATAAATGTGGAACGTCTGCTTCAACCTATAGGTTCAGATGTAGGTTAGGTATCTACATACCTTCTTATTTCTTTGTGGTCTTATTAGTATCTTAGATAACTGCATATCTACGTTTTATTTAGTATCTTAAAATAATTTTATGACCTTCGTCTGAGTGCTCATGATAAGCTTAAGTCTCAAATATTTACACATTTCATGAACATTCCTCCAGTTTTCCTTCTAATACATGTAATTGAGCAATTGCCCTTTATAGAACATTGACTTTGTTCTTTGTGAACATGATTAATAGGTACCTGTCTCTACATTTGCCCAAAACACAGTCCAAAGTACCCATCACTAAATTAAAGTTGCTAATTAGGTAGTCGAAGTTCTGTAAGCTCTACCTTAATCGAAATTAGTTGTAATCTTACGGATAGGTTGTACATTTTTACTGTTGTTTATTTAAATTTAATTGTTAGAATGTAGATCGGCAGGACATACAGGATACATCCAGTTTGTTGCCAAAGACACTAACTTTAGCAGCGTTTTTTTTTATATCTAGCACGGCAAATGATTCCTCTCCCCTTGATGTTTAGTGCAAATGAAGTCCAGACGCGAAGACAATTTGTGCCGCTCGTGTGGTAACGACGCAGTATCAGTCACTCTCACTCTGCCGGCCCACAATTTGTCTCTTCACGCCTATGACATGAGGGACACCATGTCATAGGAAAGAGGGAAACCAGTGCTGGTAGACTGTTCCATCTTTTAGAGGTGCGACAAAGAAACGACTCACCAAATTTTTTTACTTGTGTGCTAAGGAATGTTAGAGTCTGGGTGTCATCAGTTGAAATGCATCTGTGATTGATCATAGGTACTGTAGAGCCTAAAGGACTCTACTTTACAGGGAAGACGTACCTAGTCAGAGAAACAAACAATCAATCAGTAATAAACTGTATTTTTAAAACAAACTCAAGTTAACATTTATTACCCTATCGCTGCGACGCGACGGGCTGACGTAGAAGCTCCTCGATCCTCTTTTGTTTTTTTCTAGATGAGTTTAAACGCAGAACGCGACGGCGCCGACGGCGGATACGTACCTAGTAGTTAACTTCATTATTATCATTAGTTTATTTATTAACTTAATTGTAAGTAGCTACTCGTACCTAATAAATTAATTGAGGCATATACCTACATTTTATTATGATATGTAATGTAATGTAATGTTTATGATTGTTTCAGATATTAAATAATAAACCATGGTACAAACACATAACAGTGGAGCCAACAATGTTTTTTTACATGATGGCTTTTATGATAACAAGTGTTATAGAGCAGACTTTCTATGTATTTCGTGCCTGCACGGTCGACCACGGGTACAGTGACGATATTTGTTACGATATAAGTAACTATGAGGATATAAATAACGAAGTTCAAGTAAGTTGGTGCCCAATTGGAAAACAATATTCAATAGACTTCTAAAATGAAGGAAAGTAAACTTAAATAAATAATATTTTATTGCTACATTAACTTATTTAAACAAAATGCATGATGTGACATGATGAACAACCTGGCCCTGGCCTCATGAAATGCCATAAGCCCTCGATATCTATAAAAACTGACAAACAGAAAGCGTAGTTCATCTAATATGCTTATATTTTTCGAGTTTTATAGAGCTCTCTCTTGCAAGTTTCCGAATTTCGATATCTTATTTCAGACCTAATTGCAGGTAACAACTACAGTGTTTCACCAATGGAATGGCATAGCCAGCCACATAGTGCCACTCCTTTTGGCCTTCTTCTTAGGCTCATACAGTGATAAACGCGGGAGGAAGTTTATTCTTCTATCTGGACTCATCGGGAAGTTGTACTTTTCGGCAATGCTTACGTTTAATACAACGAAAGGTAAGAAATAATATTATTAGCATCTCCAAGTAATAGCTTATTATGGTTGAAAGAGATGGCGGGATGACTTAGAGACCACCAGGGTCCCTAGTGCGAGTTTCATTCGCCATTCGATCACGTTAACGAAAACGTGATTTGTATGGCACAATTTTAACTCTTCTCGTATGTCGCCAGGAGGCGCTGCTTTCATACAAATTTTCGTTTTCGTAAACGTAATCGAATGAACACGGATAGTAAACAAAACTCTCACTAGGCACCCTGAGGTGGCTCGCAGGCGCAAGCGCAGGAAAGAGATGAGTGGATGGACGTAAGCGTTTCCCAGCACAGGTAGCAAAGAAGAAACGTACCAACAACGTAGTATTATATCTTTATTTTTTCTTTAAACTTGACACTATTAAAGCATATTTACGTCCCTTAATTTTTTGATCGATGTAGAAATCGAAATAAAATTTTCTTCTGTCTATTACTTACAAAAGGCAACACACAGAAATTAATGGAACTACTTTACAGATAGAGCTGCACATTAATTTGCTTCCGAATCATATGTTCGGGACAGCATTCTAAATTAGAGTCTTATTTTTTCTTATTTTAATGTAATCTATCTGTAATAAATGTTTAATTTATCTGTAGATGAAACCTTGTATAGGGCGCTCGCTTGTATTGTACAATATTAACTACCTACAGTGCTTCTATTTTCTGGGTTATTCCCCGAGGACCCCGATCTCCCAGCCACCCGGGGCGGAGGATCCCGATTTATAGTTTTCTTGATAATGCCGATTGAAAGTCAATCTTGCTTAAAAATAAGCAGGAAAACTGTCAAACGATTTTGTAATACTTTACTTGAAATACGATTGACTTACCATCAAGGATCAGGAATAAATGAAATCTCTAAATGATGGTTTCATTAAATTATCGTAGGTATATTGTAACACAATATAATAGTCTGTTAGAGTAATCACTTGGTTTCATTATCACAATTATGAGTTTTAAATTAAATTAATCTCCACATGGAGATTGTAATGTAATCTCATTCGGATTTTACATATTTTATATGCAAAATCAGTAAACATTTTAACAATACGTTTTTAGTAATAATAAAAAATCTTAAAAATATATAAAATCAGTCTTAATTTTCAACAATATTTTTTTTAATAACTCGGCGTGGTTATATGATCAACTTTAAAAACAGTAAAAGAAAACTTCAGCGCAACAGTAGTAGTTCCCCCTGGTTCTAAATTAAATTAATGATAAGAAAATAATGTAGAAGCAAGCAACTCTGTACGAACGGATAGAAATCCGATGACAGCTGAAACACGAAGTTTGTCGAGAGAGCTTCGATCAACTAACATAATTGATCGAGGGTCGAGAGTGATTCAATAAATAAATGCACTGTACGTAGGTACGTGTACGTTATTAATTATTGTATAAAAGAAAATTATTAGGTAGGTATGCAATCATATATCATAATAATTATTTTTTTATGAAGTAGCGTTAGTGATGCGCATGCATGCAGATGCAGTAGTATTAAGGATTCATTGTCGGTGTGAAGCATAAAGTTCCGATGATCGTGAGGTACCTATTGTGTTGCGTAATTCACATGAAAACATTAAAATTATGGTGAAACTGCGTAACAAACAAAAGAAGAGACGCTTTTGTGTATCTTATTAGTATCTTCGTTTTGTTATTCTTGTGATATGTATGTACGTATACCCAATGTATAGGTAGTTATATACTTCTCTCGTCTCAATCTGGAGTTTCACTTGGGTATCCTGGCCTTTTGCCGATCGTTTGACCGATCGAGTCGTTTGCGCAATTTACAATAACAACCGGATAAACGTTTTGTCTTATCAAGGCGCAGTGCACGAAGTGCAGTGAAACCCATTGGAATTCTATGTGCTGCTCTTTATTAGGTATCGTCCGTCACATTGTGAAATAACCAATAATAATGATTAATAACTTATGTTGATCGAAACAATACAAGGAAGCTAAAATAATTGAAGTAAGATTTTCACCAAAGTCAATCATAGCGTTTTTTAAAGTTTACGCGAACACTACCTACACTTTGAAATAAAACAACTTTTACGGACCTACTCGTTTTTACAAGCTTATAGTTAGCTTGCAATGTATGTAGTGTTAAACACTAAATAAAACACTGTAATTTGGTTTACAAACAACTATATTTCTTTTCAAAGTTACAGAGCGATCACCATCTTATCTCCCTCGTTCGGTTGAACGAGATTGATTGGTTAATCACATTCCCGATAGCACTTTTAACATAACAATAATAGCTTCGGACTCTTTAGTCAATTGCGCGTCATCTGTAATATGATTAGAATTGATAATGTGTCATTTCTAATCATTTTACTAGAAGAGCTATAGCTATTATTAATATAATATTTACTGGCTTATTTATATTACATATTTAATATCGAAATGATAATAAAAGATCTAACAGTAGGTATGTAATTTGTTCGGGTGGAATCTTGCAACTCAATTTTGAAGCAAATTGAAATTTTGTATACATGTTCAGTTCGGAGCACAATGCGTGGTTAATTGTGTGACGTCATTTTAAATCCAAGATGGCGGACTGATTGTTTTAATGCATTCCTACAATATCAGTATCAAATGAAAGGGCTGGCTGAGAATAAATCGAAAAATAAAGTGACGTCACTCTAAATCCAATATGGCAGGCTAAGTTTTTAATGCTTGCCTACAATATGGGTATCAAATGAAAGGAATTAGTGAACAGACTGAGGAAACGTGTCCATCAATAACTAAAAAGTAAAAAATAAAATAAAAGCAAAAAACCTTTTTTTGCTTTTAGCTTTAAGCTAAAAAAAGCTTTTATTTAAATACGCTAAAAAGAAAAAAGTTAACTTTTATTTTAAAACTTTTACTATTAACTTATAACGTCATTCATTACTGATTCTTAAATGATTTTTAAGCTTGTCGCGAGATTTACTTGTGTAGTTATACAAGTAACTTAAATAACTTGATGTGATTGATTATAACTATTAATCAATCTAAGTAAATACGAGTAGGTACAAATCTCGCGACAAGCTTTTATATCATATAAATTGTGTAGGTAATGATGACGTTATAAGTTGATAGTAAAAGTTTATTTTTATCTTTTAGAGCATTTAAATCGAAGCTTGTTTTTTAAAAAGGTTTTTTACTTTTAATTTATTATTACATTCTCACCAGACTTTTTTGGGGGTGGCGAGAAACTTAAAGGGTTCCTCAAACCGTGTAAAACGAAACACCGTCAGAGGTTTTCTAGAGGGAATGGCAGTACGCACTAGTGCGAGTACCCGTTCCCTACTAGATTCTCCGAGGGATTCGGCTCGGATCGTGCATTTTCTATAAACAAAATAAATTACAAAAGGCGGACTTAATGCCAAACGGCATTCTCTACCAGTCGACCTAAGGGCTAGGCAGAAAAATTGGTAAGCGGTGCGACAAAGAACGTAAATGAAACATAATTACTACATAAATTTATAAGAACTGAAATATACATATTAAGTTTATTAAATTAAGTGATAATAATATAATATACCTACATAATTATATTAAAAAAGTTAAATAAAAATAGACTACATGAACATACTTAAACATAACAGAAGAAAAGATGATAGGAATCTCTTACGTGGGTGTTGATTCCTGTAGAAACAGTTTATAAAGACAGTTTTTAAAGACCGTTTTACTTGGAGCTTGTCTGACTTTTTCGGGGAGAGCGTAAAGTAAACGAAACTGATACTCTATTGTCTTAATCTAACTTGCCGCTTCAGTAGTCTAGTGGTTAAACTACCTGTCTCAGTAAACATTATTGCAGCAATCATTATGGTCCCCACTCACAGGCACGTACTCCACTCCATCACTCCAAATCGAATCATGCTGGCCCATATTCAAGGGCACTGCACTCCATCGCTTCACTCCAAATTTAACATCATCATCATCATCAGCTCATTTTATGTCCCCATCTCCACTGCTGGGGCACGAGCCTTCCCTATCATATTCCCTAGCCACCACACGGGCCCAGTGCGAATTGGTGGTTGTTAACGACTGCTAATGCAGCCGGGACCAACTGCTTTATGTGCCCTCCGTAGCACGAAGAAGCTGGAGATACATTTTTGGTAACCCAACCGGGGACCGGTCTTTGCGAAAGTTGCTTAACCTCAAGTACTTGCAGACCGAGCGCGTTAACCACTGCGCCATCGAGCTCCTCATTTCAAATTTAACATAACTACTTGGATTGCGTGGCTTCGCTCCGAGCGTCGGGTTTCCTAATATTACAAAATTCATCTCTAATTTGGAGTTTTGGAGTGGCGCGAATGGACTGCCCGTGAAGTTAGTTCAGTCATAATGGTGAAAGCGGCCACTGCAGCTCATGGACGCAACCTGTCGGTTCCAAGAAACCCATCGTATCACCTCTAAAGAATAGAATCCTGTCTGATAACCTGATCTGTATCCCAGGATATCCTAACAGGATAACACAAAAAACACCCAGATATTGACATCAAATACCTTTGGTCCTGTTCCAGCGTGGCCCCTCAACTACGTGATATACACCGCCACCTTCCCCAGCGCGCTGACCGGCGCTGACCTGGCCATCTTCGCGGCCTGCTTCGCCTACATCGCGGACGTGTCCTCGCTCAAGAACAGGACCCTCAGGGTGGGCATACTGGACGTGGTATACCTGTCAACTTTGCCCACAGGCGTTGCTATAGGTATGCACTGATTTTTTTTATCTTTAGCAAATTTCTCCAACTAATCTCCAATATAATTCCATACATTCTCTATTCAAAAACATTAACGTTTTGACAGTATAGTATTGTCTATTGACTAGCCAGTCACCTACCCAATTATGATATACCATTATAGTATCACCAGATCGTCAGTCAACCTTGTTGGAAGCCTGCCTATGTTGTGTAGATCCTTGGGAGAGGCCTTTGTCCAGCACTGGACGTCTTACAAGCGTCAAATTTTTTCATCGTCTTATCGAGAACGTTTACAATGTAATCAAAGGCATCTGGGTGCCTAGTGTGAGTTTTGTATACTATCAGTAAATTAGTATGGCATTGAAGCAGCGCCTCGTGGCGACATACGAGAAGAGTTAAAATTTTGCCATACAAATTCTCGTTTTCGTTATGGGTGCGCCGCGCCGTCCGTCAATGAAAAGTGTCATATATTTTATTTGAAATGTCTTTTTCCATATTTATTTGATGCCGCGCGGCCATACATTTGTATGGGGAATTTAACGTGTTATTTTGAAAATAATAATTCAAAAAACCGCTCGATAAATCGAAAATGTGAGACGGACGATTTGTAGTTAAGACATTGTTAATTGTTTAGACATAATTTGAGATATAATAATTTACATAAACTATAAGATATCAAATGTTTTTGTTTTGTTTATATAATTTTTGCCGCAAATTTCGTTGAATTTAGTTGAATCGGCGTCTTTGGCTTTCAAAGTGAAAAAGTAAATAGTGTTTAATAATTTCGGCGGGCTGGTTAGACCCACGATAGCTCAATAGGGAGAGCACCTGACCCGGTATGTCAGAAGAGTGCAGGTTCAAATCCTGCTCGTGGAAATGTTGTTATCATTTGTGTTTTTATAAGATATCAACTAAACTCCGCCATTCGTTTTCATGATTTTTGCCCAACTAATGATATTGTAGAAAAAAACTATAGTGTGTTCTGAATTTATGGGTCGGACTAATTGCTAAAACGTTCCCTTTGATAATAAATATATATATTGTTTATGTAATACGATAGTTTTTTCAGTCGGCGCACCCTTAACGTGATCGAATGGCGAATGTAACTCTCACTAGGCACCCTCTTTCTAGTTGGTCGCGTTTTACTTATCTACTATATATACTGTGAATAGTATTATTATTTATTATTTGTATTATTATTAGATTACTTCTGCTATACTATGTTATGATAAGGAATAAGAAACGTTCTGTGTTGTTAACTGATCATTTTGTTTTCCCGTTTCGATGATACCAACTTTTCGCCGGCATTCATATCACATCAATGTCAATACTTATCTTCCACTTCATTGAATTTGAGCCGTAGTATTTTACGAGTACGATTTGTTGATCGGTGGGATTTACCACTACTGCAAAGGTGGATAAATGTCCATACAGACAAGTTTTTTATAACACTAGCTTGGCCTGTTACCCGAAGGTCCCGGGTTCAATTCCCAGGTCAGGCAGTGTGTTTCAGATTTTTCGATGCATAGCCCGGGTTTGTGATCACTAACCCGCATTTGTCAAGCGTGGTGATTAAGCAATGGCTTGATTGATGGCTTGATGACAATTGATGTGTAAGGAATGACCCATCAATTGTCGATGACCTGATTTCAATGATGGAGGCACAGCAGTGGGACAGTTATAGGCTATTTATTTACTTTACTAATGTAACACTTTTTATGACCTCTGCTGAAATAAATAAATAATTATTATACGTAATACACATAGAACAGTCACGAGCAATAAAATGTTTTTAACTAGTTTAAGTCTAGTTTAACTCTTATTTCATGGCATTAAGAGTTAATATTCTTTACATGTTAATGCTCATGACTGTGCCTCATTCGTCATGCTCAATATGATAGTATCGAGCATTTATTATTATGTTTTATTCTATGATTTAGGTACAAGCAAATAAAACTTGCACTAGGCACCCTGACTATAATAATTGTGATTTGACGTCGCATCGCAGTTTTGTGTACAAGCCCTAAGACATACGAGCATAATCATGTCATCATGTATGCATGGTAACAACAACAAACACGACAAACAAGTCTCCACTCATAGGTTTGACTTGTTGTTAGCATAGCCATATTTATTTATAAATTACGTTTACTTGACTATTTTGTTGTAAGACTCCCGAATACAAATAAATAAAATAAATAATTGCAGGTAACTTGCTATACAACCAAGTCGTGAATCGATCGTTCACGGCGATGTTCGCTATAAACACTGGCTTCATGGTAGTCGCCACGGTGCACTGTCTTCTGTTCCTGGACTGGCAGACCAGCCCGGCCCAGAAATCGCTGCGGGAAGCAGGAGTGACCAATCCTGTTGCCGACTTTTTCGATTTAAACAATATAAAGAGAACTCTTGTTACGTTAACTAAGAGGAGAAGTGAGAATCGAAGACTGTTCCTATGGTTCCTACTTATATCTATGGCTTTTTATACATTCCAAAGAGGTAAGTGTTATTTAACACCAATAAAGAATGTACTAGGGGCGATTTATGAATCTCACCGGTGATCACGAAATTAAAAGTGACAAAAAAGAACACTATGAGTACAAAAGATTGTTACATCAATGAACTTTGAATAAGAGTGAAAAGGCGCATCTCCTAATATTAAGTGAGAATTAATCACTGGCATTCACACTCGCCGCACCCCAGACCTCGATTTCGCTACTACAACGTCTACAATCGTGTCTAAATATTCAAAATCAGAGCACTGAAAGTACTGAGACACGACTGTGGACTTATCCGAACCCTTGCGTGGATTATTTATTTGTCTGTACAAAATTCAATACTTTGATTCCCTTATTGTATATACATTATAGAACCTTTTTTGATCAAAATAAAATAACATCTGTTTTACTTGGACTGTAATAAAATAACGTCTGTTTTACTGTTTGAATTGGAGTAGTAATTACCCTACTCAAACAAATAGTCACAAACTTACCTTCTTCATTAATAGTACAGATAGGTATTGTGAATTGAAGCTGACTGCATGGGGTGGTCAAAAGGTCTAGTTCTTTTACAATGCGTTGTTGATCAATTATGTAATTGATCGAAGGTTGCACCACACAATACTTTGCTAACGCTAATGTTGAAAGGGTTGCTAGATAGGTACATTTGTCCCCAAAGCAAGGAAGGGAAAAGTTTTTTCATGTAGCCATTGGTTGTTAGTTATATGATTTTTCAATAGCTGTGCAATAATTATAAATAAAAATTACTGACAAATGAAATGTTTAAACATTCATTCGTAATTTTTCAGATGAACGGCCAGTAATGTATCTGTACACATCGCTGGTGTTCAAATGGGACGCGACCGCGTTCAGCCACTTCAGGACTTACCTGAGCACCGCTTATGTTGTGGTCATGTTGTTTGGCATTCCGCTGATGACGAGGGTGTTCAACTGGCGAGACACTGTAAGTAAAAGGTTTTTTATTTAATTTTATTACCTACGGGTGAGTACACATGACCTTATCTTATCTTATGTTATCTTAGTGGGGCCTGCTGAGGTTTCCTTCTCGCAGTAACACTTCGAGCCATCGGACTTTTTTGTGCAACCCCATCCTTTCACTCTTCTTCCGCTGTAAAGATAGATGCCATAAGTTTGGCAACGTCCTTAAGGGCGAAGAGCCTGAAGTCCTCCGGTTTAGGATAGGCCGACCCCAGGAGTCCCATTCTTTTCCTAGCCTGAGAGTCGCAGTCACACAGTAGGTGCTGCATTGACTCCGTTTCCTCCACACGCCCTATACAAACTATGTATTTGATGAAAGGTGCATTCTGTGAAGCATTTGTTTTGTGGCATAGTGCCCTGTCAAGGCACCGATGGTTAGTCGGGCCTGCCTTCTACTGCCTCCGTATATGAACTTACTCCGTCCTAAGGCGTTTTCGCCAAGGAAGGATTTGGAATGTTTCATACCCGGCTGCTCTTTCCATTCGATGCCATACCTGTTTTCGATGTAATCTTTTAAGGCCTTGTTAATGGTACTTGGTGCAAGTGCCACGAACGGCTCAGGACCAATGAGCTGGGTCTCCGAGCCCTCCCTGGCAAGTGCATCCGCCATCTCGTTGCGGTGGATTCCCATATGGCCTGGGACCCAGATCAATCGCACCTTGTTATGTCCACCTAGCTTGTTTAGAGCTTTTGTGGTTTCTAGAACAAGGCCAGAGTCGATTCGGGGCGATATGACTTGGACGCGGCTTGGCTGTCAGTCAGGATGAATATATTTCGCTTTTTCAAAGCTAACCTTATATTCTGCTTTGCGCATAGGAGAATTGCGAAAGTGTCTGCTTGGTAAACAGTGCCAAATTTTCCCATGCTTTGACTATGCTCAGTTCATTATTATAGACGCCCGCCCGCGTGGTGATTTATGGCCCGTTCTCCCTATCCATCCATGGGGAAGGCTTGTGCCCCAGCAGAGACATAAATGAGCTGATGATGATGATGATGATGATAATGATGATGATGATGATGAATAGCAAAGTTTCATTATTATTTTACTGAGGACTGATAATCGGACCGATTTTTTCGTCGAGGTTTTATTTAGTACCGATTTTGTTACCGACTTTTTGTAGGAAGTGTGCATTGTACTTGTAAAGTTGTATCATAAAATTCCAAACGTTTTATTTTCACCGACTAAAAAATTGGTCACCGATTATCAGACGTAGGCTGGCACTAAAACCTACAAAAAAAATGTAACCATTATCAATTGATCATATATAAATATATTATATATTATCTAATATATAAAATAATATCTATCTATCTAATATCTTTGTAACTCATATATTTCTATATATAAATCATCTATTATACGCTCTATTTTGTGTCAAACAGGTGATAATAATGCTAGGTGCGACCGCCCACATATGCGGGCATATGTTCTATGCGCACGCAACCGTTGATAAGCTGATGTACGTCGGGGCGACTGCCGCAGCCCTAGGCCCGTGTGTGGCGCCCCTTATACGCTCTATGACGTCCAAAGTCCTGCCCGCTTCGGAGAGAGGTATATTTGCGTTTGCCGATTAGCATCATCACAACATTTAGCACTACCAATAAAATGTTATTAGACCCCGCCCGATCCTCTAAATGCCACTACACATTTACAGAATACAGTAAACGTGCACACTAGTTTAGGCCCAAGACACTGTACTCGTAGAATAAGGGTACGACGAGCCGATTCTCACCACCCCCAAAAAAGCACGGCGTGCCATAAAAATAAACACAAATACAAGCAAAATTGTTTTCGTACAAAAATGGATTTAAGCTAAGTGTAAAATAAAATATAATAGTATTGTATCGGTATGTAGTGCGATTTTATAACCCATTTTTATGCCTCATTGCTGGGCCACGAGCCTCTATGAATGGAAACAGCACAGGGAGAACGGGCTATCGCGGGCCCAGTGCGGATTGGTGGTTGTTAACGACTGCTAATGCAACCGGGACCAACGTTGTTACGAGCGTTCCGAAGAATGGAGGAACTCTAGATAAAAAATTTTGGTCACTCATCCGATGACCGGCCATTGCGAAAGTTGCTTAACTTCAACAATTGGAGATATAGTGCGTTAACTACAGCTGCGCCATCGAGCTCCTTAAACCTTTCCACTTTTTGTAAATACCTTATTTCCAGGCGTGGCGTTCGCGTTCCTCTCCGTTATGGAGAACGCAGTGGCGATGTTCGCTTCCGTGATATACTCGCAGCTTTACAAAGCCACCCTCGGCACAGAATACATCAACTCCATATTCTACCTCACAATGACCACGCAAGCCATCGTGTTATTACTTGCTCTGTAAGTTACAAAAAACACAAAAAAGTAAAGTAAATAGCCTACATACTGTCCTGTTGCTGGGCAAAGGTCCCCATCATTGAAATCAAGTCATCGCTACAATTTATGGGTTTGTCTTGATCACCACACGATTGCCAAATGACAAAGTTGCTGATATAGTATATAAATATAGAAAAAAAATCGCTGAGTTGCTGGTTCTCGATTTAGAAGCAAATTTATTTTTGCTTGCTAAAACTCCTAAAACTGAAATCGCGACGCATACGCTTTGGACTTAGACGTCAGGGTGCCTAACGTGAGTTTTGTATTCGATTACGTTTACGAAAACGAAAATTAGTATGGCATTGAAGCAGCGCCTCCTGGTGACATACGAGAAGAGTTAATATATTGACATACAAGTTCTCGTTTTCATTAACGTGATCGAATGGCGAATGCAACTCGCACTAAGGACCCAGTTGACGTTAACACACGTTACTGCCATTAAAAAAAATGTGTTAAAGTTTTTTTTATTAGATGTTCAAATTGATACTCTTCAGAAAGCATTACTAATTAACTAGCAATTGTTTATAAGTACGGGCATTCTCAAAATCCTCAATCGTTTCAGAAATAAACGGTCTTACATGGTAAATTATCTAAATAAAAAGTGTTGATTGATCCAATTGATTTGTACGTTTTTGAAAAGCTTATAAACCAGGTAGTTTTTTTTAGTAATTAGTAAATAAACGGTCTTCCATTTTTTTTTTTAATATTTGACCTTTATTTCTGAAACAATGAGAAACAAATGACAACTGAACGAATAACAACTGTTAATCAGTTGTTATTTGCAACAAATTAACGCTGATTTAGCCCCTTTCAATAAATAGGTCTATTTAGTAGTGGTAGGGATATTTTTAATGTGCTTGCTGGCTGGAGCTATCATATATTTGTGGCCATGCGCCACAAATATATGATCGACTTTGGTCGTGATTTCCTAGTTGGCCACGTAGTAAAATTACTGGTATTTTCATATCCTACAGGCTTTTTATATATAACCTTATTCCGAATTATCTTATGGAATCGGTCATTTTAAGAATCGGTGTTTTGCAGACTAACTGCCGTACTCAGAGACGTCAATTAAGTTAAATGACAATTAAATGTCTTTCCTTCTCTATTTAGCGCTATACATAAGAAAGTGACAGCAAGAGACTTAATTGTCATTAAAACTTAATTGACGTCTCTGAGTACGGCAGTAAATCGTAATTATAAAATGTGTATGTAATGTAACTAATTTCCTTTCAGATTTATGGACATTCTATTGAAAGGACAGAAATTGGAAGCATTGGCTGAAAAAGAAAGACAAATATCCAATACATCTTGATATTATTTTCTTACCAAAAAAATTAAGACTATAGATGTTTACAACCGGGATTTCCAAAAGGACGGCATTGAGTGATTCCTAAGCGAAAGTGAAACGTAAATGATAAGTGACTCTAAATCTAAGATAAGAGTAAAATCAATCATATCGAAATGTATTATTTTGTTGTTCCTTTATGATTAAATAAACCAATTTAAGTAATTTATATTCTACTTGTTATATGGTTGTGAAATATTGAGTAAAATTGATTATTACCTATCCTATGAGTATGTAGTTTTATTTCTGATAGACACTGAACATTTATTATTATTAATCCTTTACTATAATATTGTTATGAGTTGCTCACAACTGAGACTAAAACTAGACATAAAAGCAAAAAATGTTTTTGTTTTGTTTATAAAATTTTAACGCAGATTTTGTTGCGAAACAAATTACATAAACACAAATGTTGAAAAAATTTCCACGAGCAGGATTTGAACCTGCACCCTTCTGACATACCGGGTCAGGTGCCCTTCCAATTGAGCTATCGTGGTTCTAACCAGCCCGCCGAAATTATTCAACACCTACCTACCTAACAACTACCGTCATTAACACCCGATCATAATATTTTTACAAATACTAAAGATCAGTTAAGAAGTAGGCAAGCTATTTATAAAATGTTTTTGTTTTGTTTATATAATTTTAACGCAAATTTTGTTGCGAAACAAATTACAAAAACACAAACTACTGTCATTAACACGTCATATTGACATTGAATGGGTGCCTTTGGCTTTCAAAGTAAAAAGTAAATAGTGTTGAATAATTTCGGCGGGCCGGTTAAAACCACGATAGCTCAATTGGAAGAGCACCTGACCCGGTATGTCAGAAGGGTGCAGGTTCAAATCCTGCTCGTGGAAATTTTTTCAACATTTGTGTTTTTGTAATAAAAGCAATATTTGCTTTGAATATTGTGTATTCACTGTACGCACATGCCACCACAGCCGGTTCAATCTCAGAAGATCCATAATGGATCTAGTGAGGTTTTTTTTCTCATTGGATCCTGTTTTCAAGGTGTGAATCTACTGAGATTTTTTTCAGTTGATCAGTTGATCTCTTGGCCAGATCCACGATGGATCTTATGAGATATCAGCATGACACTCAAAATACTCTAAATAAAAACTTAATGATCTATTTAATGCAACGCTGTTTGTTATCTGTAGGACACTGCTGATAAAGGCTATCATATCAGTATAAAAATATATAAATAATTTTATTATATTGATTAAAATAGAGTAGAATATAATTTTCACATATTATTATTTTCAAGTACTAATTGCTGCATTAAAGCAAAATTAAATATTTATAAAATACAGTAAAAAAATTAAACGCCCACCCAACCCAGCCAGGAATCGAACCTGGGTCTTCCGCAATCCGGGCGGCTGCACTGACCGCTATGCTACCGAGAAGGCTGACGTAAGTGCTGAATTTTGTCATTGCTTTTTAATTTTTAAGTGCCAATAGCGGCACAGTGCCATCTATCCAACAGTCGTTGCAACTGATGGCCATGCAGATTCACCTTTGCAGATGAAATACCACAAATTTGATAACACAACGCTAAAGTAAATTTTACTTTTTATTTTCTAGTGCTAATTGCTGCACTGAAGCTAAATTAAATATTTATAAAATACAGTGATAATATTAAACGCCCACCCGACCCAGCCAGGAATCGAACCTGGGTCTTCCGCAATCCGGGCGGCTGCACTGACCGCTATGCTACCGAGAAGGCTGACGTTAGCGCTGAATTTTGTCATTGCTTTTTAATTTTTGAGTGCCAATAGCGGCACAGTGCCATCTAAACGGTCGTTGCAACCGATGGCCATGCAGATTCACCTTTGCAGATAAAATTCCTGAACTCCGAAATCATGTTGTCGTAGCTGTAGTCCAGGCAAGTCTGATTGTTCTTGTCCATCATCAACTGATTGAATTCCGCAAGCTTTTGGTCGGCAGGCTTCTTGCTCTTGGTCAACGTCTTGCAAACCTACACAATCAAAACACACGTTATTTTTTAGAAAATTGTCAATTGAAACAAGCCATTGTGTTTTCTATTCTCAGAACCTCAGAGAATGGTGACGTTGAAAGAAAAGTGATCAGTCTGTTATTAAAAAACTGTTCGAAACGTCGGGATAAACCTTAAATAAAATAAACGCAAGTATCCGTAAAAGTAGTTTTATTTCAAGAGTATATTATTATTTATCTACACTAATGTTGTAACATTCTACTTATGTTTCCAATACTTGACTTATAATTACTACTGTTATAGCGCAGACAACAAAACACTCAATTTAAGCAATTTCACATGATGGTATAATATCCACATCGATATCGTAAAATCTCATTATAACATCAATAAAACGCGACCAATTAACCTGGCGAGCCTTATGTCAAAATCCTCATACAAGTTGTATAAAATTTTGATATTAGGCTGGCTTTTGAAAACAGTTGGGTTATACGTGAAAACTTCGTCGAAACTACTAAACTTACACACAAAACTCTTTGGTAAGATCTTGTGCCAATTAAATAAAAAAAGAACAGCGCGCGCTCGCTCCTGATTGGCCCTGCGCGCGCAGCTGCGCTCTCATTGGTTAGATTTTAATGGCGGCAAGTTCACTGTGACAATACACGTACGCGTGAATTTAATGTTTCGCAATGTGTTTTGTTTTTAAAATAAAAATTAAAAGTTAAAAATGGACAGACAACATTAGTGTAGATAAAGTAGTGTATGCAACTGCATATAACACGGGTATTAAAACATATTATGAAACGAGCGCAGCGAGTTTCATAAACTCACACTCGTGTTTTAATACCCTTCATTATATGACAGTTGCATAAACTAATATTACCGTGTATATATTGAAGTTCCTATGATGCTCATGTGCTCCTATCCCAATTCTATTATCGTCGTTGTATTGAACTAAATCAGCGAAATCATCAGCGATGGTGTTGTAGAAGTTCTTTATGTCATTGGGCGAGGCTTCAGATATTTTCTTGCACAACCTGCAAAATGTATTGATGATTACGTAATAATGTTACTTGCAAAGACGAATTTATACTGTGTTTAAGTAGAAATTCTTAATTCTTTAAGTATATCTAGTCAGTTTTTACAACGCCACCATTACTTTGTAATTTCGTATGTGTCAAGTTAAACCTATTTCGGCAAGCAGAGACCACTTCACATATTCTGGACTTAGTTTAGGGTAATTGAGCAAAAATATTCGGGGCTATGGCGTCTAATCTTCCTCCTTTCTTGTAGACGCGTATTCGCCCCCTTCCTTGATTCCAGAGGGGTACGAAATCTTTTTTCTAATAGGTTCAGGTATTTAATAATTAAGATTGGAATCATACCACAACTTAGAAATTACGTAATTAATTAGGAAAAAGAGTCTGACAGCATTTTGGACTGAAGATTACAAAAATAATAAGTTTTTATAACACTTGCAGTGTTTTTAAAAAGATACAAAAAACGCGCGATAACTTTTATTTAACATAATAATAATAATTTAACTTTAATAAAGGTTTAATTTAAGTAAACTGTTTCAACTTTAAGCTTGTTATCTATGTAACATGGTATTAACAACATTAACAATAATAATCAATAAATCACAGTTTTTTTTTAAATATTAATCAGTTAGGTTTTATAATGATTAGGTAGGTAAGATAAATCAATTTAAATTTATAAAATGTAACATTATTTAACCATATCACAAAAATATTTTTCGAAATTCTTACAGTAACTAAAACTATTACGAAACTAAAAAATGGCGTCAAAAAATTCCTCCGCGTCGCTGTCGACTGGTAATGTACCCAAGAGACTGGCGGCATTGCCACGTTGTATGGCAATGCTTAGCCTCTGGCCAAGGTAAAAGCCAGCCCTTGGGTCATGGGTAGTGTCAACCAGCCGTTTGGAGATGTCAGTAAATAAAACATGAGCACTTGGACCCCATGGCCCGAGGGTTTCAACCCCAAACGGCTCAAAAATATAATTGCCGATAAGGTTATTATACTTTCGCCGCTTGAGGTTTTCTGCAGCCGCAGCAGCAGCACCAGCACAGCACGCTGTGCTAGGAAGATGGGATGGAGCAAGAGTATCGACACAAGTTGCATCCCATACTATAGGTAAGTAGGTACTTTTACTCAGGTGAGGGCATGGCGGCTAGGCTGCGCAATTTATACCTACTTGCGTTAACTGCAACGATCCGATCCAATACCTATCATAAATAGTCTATGAACCGAACTATCTATAGGTTGGTAAAATGCAAACAAAGGAAGGCGGTATAAGTTATAGTTATAAGTAAAGTGAATTATCTACGAAAATAGGATGGTAAAATATTTAAGCTAGGTATAGCTTTTTCGTCAAATCAAACTCATTTTTACTGTGAGAATTAGAAGTTCTCATTGTTCGTTTTTGTTTCCTTTCAATCTTAGATTTAACTTTTTTCCGTCTTTTATCTGCGACGTCATCATAGTGTCATGTATTTGTCTATAAATATCGGCAGTACCTATCTAAAGACTACGGAACACTCAATAAACCGGTATTTTTTTGGAATCCCACATAAAATAACGTCTGACGACTAAACGCGAAACGCAATTTAGCGTTGTAGGTACCTGTATGTAATCTGTAAGAAATTCAGACAAAGGAATCTACATTCAGCAAATTGCCTTTTCCGAACTGCCTGTTGGGACACACACAGCGGAAAGTAGTCTAAACAAATGTTGATAAATGTTAAACCGGACTAACATAAAAAATAACTGCAATAAGAATAAACTGAAAGAAAAAAATCAAGCTCTACGATTCCAGAATTCAATTTGAGCAATGTTGAATGCAACGTGAAATATTTCCTTGTCCGATACATATTTAACTAAATAATAAAATCTGTATTAAATGAATATTTAAAAATACATTGAATATTGATAGTTGTCGCAGGCGGGGACAACCACCAAGCAAAGAGAGAGCTCGGCCGCTTGGTTGATGATTGTCCCCGCACATACATAAGTACTTACACTCGAAAAACATAACCCTTCTTCTGACGTAGACGGGTAAAAATATAGCTTTCTTCACAAAGTTTACTAAGTATACTAAGGGTGAAACAAAAGGAAGCTATGGAATATACAACAATAACCTATTGTTTTCTAAACCTTAGGCGCACTCTATTACATAAACGTGACGTTTTAAGGGTATATACGGGTAGAAAAATTCAATTTACAAGGCAACTTTTACTTACAAAAATAAAACTAAAAGCGCCCAGGTTCTTACAATTTTTTTAAAAGTTCTCTATTCTATCCTCTTTCCCTTTCTGCTATTTAAATTTAATTGTTTGCTAATTTTGCGCGTCGGGACGCGTTCGGCTCGAATATCAACCGAACGCGTCGGCATCGAATATCAGCCGAACGCATCAGGACGCGTTCGGCTGATATTCGATGTGCAGGACAAAAACTTGAAACACGCGAAAAGTAGGTCAAACTCTAGCGGACCTCGGACTTGAAATAAAAAATCAAATCCTAATTATCGTTACGTTACGTTACGTTCGTTTTTATTAAGTCAAACTTTAATAAAAAAATTATTAAAATTACAAATCTTGCTCGAATTGAGCTCCTCCGCGGCGCCGCCGTCGGCGTATGCATGCGCGACATCTTTCTCTTATGGAAATTGTTGATCGTTATCGAATTTCTTGTTTGATGACGTCAAAAGCTGATTCTATGCGTTGTATTAACTCTTCTCTTGTCTGAACTTCTGTTGCATAAACAATTTCTTTAGCCCGTCCCCAGATGTAAAAATCTAATGGGGTTAGGTCTAGACTACGTGGAGGCCATGGGATAGAGCCATCCCTCCCAATCCACGAATTGCTGCTGAAAATCGATTCGCCTGTCCTCTTCAAGGATCGGCACCTCAGCCATTAATTCTGGCAAATCGTTCTGTAAAAAATGTAGGTAAGCATCCCCGGTCAGATGCTCGGGAACGTAATGTGGCCCTACCAGTTGGTCTCCGATCACACCAGCCCATGCATTCACGTTGAATATTCTTTGAAAAGACCTTTGCCTTTTAACCCGTGGGTTTTGGTTTTTTTGCCCGATAAGGGTGGAATGTCTTCTGAGCATGAATAGATTTGGTTGAGTTATTGAGGGGAATTAGTGCCGTCAGCGAGTAAAGAGATTGGTAGAAATGAGTACATATCTGTGAAATGTTTGCCCTATCGCCGTGTTTAACACAGTTGCTATCTTTAAGGGCGGTTATAGTAGATTTGCCTCTATTCATACCCTGCACAGCTGATTTAAGGGAACGGTTTTTGTTGTAAAGCTTTATGCACTAACTGAGTGTTGTGGTTTTTAATGTCCTTCCGTAGATATACTTGCGTTTAACTTTTATGTTTTTCTCTCTGTATTCTGGGGTGTGTATGTATGATCAAATCCTGCCTTTTCTTTATTATCGCTTTGGTTTCCTTCGATAGTTTATTAAGTTTGGGTTTCGTAGTTTTAATTTTTCGGCTTGCTTGTTGGATACACTTACTGATATTTAGAAGCTATGGAGCTTCATTATTAAAAAGCTCTTAAAAAAATATATAGTATAATGCAAAAGTATTTCCTTAATATGAGGCTGCCTACCAGTTACTAGAAAAAATGGTCAGTAATAGATATATGCAGATATATGCACCAACTGAACAGGCAGAAGAATTCACTAAAAACCTTTTCTACATCCAATTGACATATTAGCTTTGGTAAGTGTGATTTCAACAGGCAAATAGCCAACAGAGAAATAAAAACCTAGGTCTTGAAAACGATCTAACATAATCTTATAATAATATGAATATTACACTCAAAAAAGACCTAAAAAAGAAATTAATCTGGCTATAATAACCAGTTGGATCATATAGGACTGAAATTGATTACATAGCAACTAACAACACAAAAGCTTTCCAAGACGTCTGTATACTAAACCAATTAAACTTCAACACCAATCATCAAAGGGAGAGAAGAGTTAACATGCTAAAGATCATAAAGATGATAAAGAAAATAAGAAAAAATATATTTACCAACTAGGTACCTAGTTCACAAACAGCAAACAAGAAACAAATGAATTCATCTAAAAATTAAACACAAGTTAAATATGACAAAGAAATACAAGTAATATATGGATCATCATCAAACAAATCTTTGAAACCCAAGATCATTATCAGTACCAAAACCCATAAATTAATAGAAAAAGAAGGGCACTCTTAAAACAAAGAAAAGAATTACAAAGACGTCTCTGCGTTTGGTTAAAAAATTCTAAAAAAATTTAAAAAGATCGAAACAAAAGAAAAACAGAGTAACAGGAGGAACAAAAGAAAAAAAACTGGAGGAGGAAGAGGAAAGTCATAAAGGAATTGGTAGAGAAACACAATAAAGACAAAACATGAAAAGGAATGCAGGAAAATGGAAAACATCAAGAGTGGCCATAATCTGAATAGTAACAGATTTCTATAATAAAAAAAATCAGCGCGCCATTGTTGTGCAGACCCAGCGGCAGGCCTAAGTAAAAGTCAAATCATTTTATTCAACCTAAGCCTTCACAGGCACTTATTGACGGCAAAACTATAGGTTTAGAGAACATATTTTAAGCAGTAGCGAGCTACTTGTTACAAATTATAGAGTACAATACAATATTCAAAATATATAAAAAAAATATCTTTTTTAAATGTTGGTTATAATTGTTCCGATAAATGTTTTTTGAGCAAAATTGTTTTCGTACAAAAATGGACTTAAGCTAAGTGTAAAATAAAATATAATAGTATTGTATCGGTATGTAGTGCGATTTTATTACCCATTTTTATGCCTCATTGCTGGGCCACGAGCCTCTATGAATGGAAACAGCACAGGGAGAACGGGCTATCGCGGGCCCAGCGCGGATTGGTGGTTGTTAACGACTGCTAATGCAACCGGGACCAACGTTGTTACGAGCGTTCCGAAGAATGGAGGAACTCTAGATAAAAAATTTTGGGCACTCATCCGATGACCGGCCATTGCGAAAGTTGCTTAACTTCAACAATTGGAGATATAGTGCGTTAACTACAGCTGCGCCATCGAGCTCCTTAAACCTTTCCACTTTTTGTAAATACCTTATTTCCAGGCGTGGCGTTCGCGTTCCTCTCCGTTATGGAGAACGCAGTGGCGATGTTCGCTTCCGTGATATACTCGCAGCTTTACAAAGCCACCCTCGGCACAGAATACATCAACTCCATATTCTACCTCACAATGACCACGCAAGCCATCGTGTTATTACTTGCTCAGTAAGTCACAAAAAACACAAAAAGTAAAGTGAATAGCCAATATACTCTCCCACTTCCGGGCAAAGGTCCCCATCATTGAAATCAACTCATTGCTACAATTTATGAGTTTTTTGTTATCACCACACGATTGCCAAAATTACAAAGTTGCCGACATAGTATATAAATATAAAAAAAAAAATATTCGCCGAGTTGCTGGTTCTCGATTTAGAAGCAAATTTATTTTTGCTTGCTAAAACTCCTAAAATCGACGTTTATATAAAGTTGACGTCAGACTCGTGCACAGGGTTATCCCTTGTGAGTTGGGTGAGTTTTGTATTCGATTACGTTTACGAAAACGAAAATTAGTTATGACATTGAAGCTGCGCCTCCTGGTGACATACGAGAAGAGTTAATATTTTGCCATACAAATTCTCGTTTTCATTAACGTGATCGAATGGCGAATGCAACACGCACTAGGGACCCAGTTGACGTTAACACACGTTACTGCCATTAAAAAATAAATGTGATAGTGTTTTTTATTAGATGTTCAAATTGATACTCTTCAGAAAGCTAATTAACTAGCAATTATTTATATAATTATAAAAAAGTACCTACGGGCATGCCCAAAATGGTCTTACATGGTAAATTATCTGAATAAAAAATGTTGATTGATCCAATGGATTTGTACGTTATTGAAAAACTTTTAAACAATGTAGTTTTTTTTTAGTAATTAGTAAATCAAATCTACCTATTTTCGAGAAACTGATGTAGCTTTTCAAAAAATATTTAGAAAAAAATAATTAAAGATATTTTGAGATATTTTATAAAGAAAAAAAATAATTAAATAATTAAAGATATTTTGCCATGATTGACCTTTATTTCACAATTTAACAATGGGGATTTTGGGCATTATAAGCAATTGCTAGTTTATCAGCTTTCGGAAAAGTACAAAATTAGTGCCCAGACTTAAGTCTGTCTTAAGTCTAAGTTAAGGTTTTTTTTTTATAACAATTAAGAATATTTCTAAAATTACCTTTATGCAGATATCTTTTTAAACGTTTATTTGTTGATTTGTTTGTTTTGTTGCCATAGAAACTAAGGTACGAAGTCCGCCGGGTCAGCGGAATAAAGTTAGATATGAAAAACCTGTAGGATATGAAAATACCAGTAATTTTACTACGTGGCCAACTAGGAAATCACGACATGGCCACAAATATATGATGGCACCAGCAAGCACAATAAAAATATTTCACATTAATATTCGACATAACACAAATTTTAGAAATTAAAACAAAACTGCAGACTTGACTCTTCACTTTCCCGCCAAGAACCATAATTAAACTTATTTGCTTAGATTAACAAGACACTCGTCAAATCATTCATTTCTGTGAGTTCAACCTTTTTTGAATAAAATCGGATTGAGTTTTCAAACAGGTGTCAAAATAAAATGTAATTTAAATCAAATAATCTATCAGTTACTGCCTGTATCCTCAAAATTGGGTCTCAGTTTTTGACATTTTTTTGCTTGTACAAGCACAACGCCTATTGAAGTTTTAAGCAAAGTTACGGGCAAAATGAAAACACTAATAAGTTGCCCTAAAACTAGACACTGGCTAAATCGTAGCGAGAGCCATTTTACAAGAAATTGATTGATTGATATCAAGTCAAAACACTAATAAGTAGACTTCTTGGCGGGAAAGTAAAGATTCATGTCTGCGGTTTTGTTTAAATTTTTAAAATTTGTGATAAATCGAATATTAATGTGAAATAATGGTGGATTATTAACCGTTAAGTGTTCGTAAGTGCGCATGAGTGTTGGCAAATGTAACAAAACAGTGCAACTTAACTTTTCTCTCTCAAGAAGTCGGCCGAGGAATTAGTAAAGCCCCACATCTTTACTGAGATACTCGAGGGGTTGGGGGTTATATCATTTCTCACTTCTCATTTCTATTATCATTCATCATCATCATACTGGAAAGAAATATTGTATATTTATTTATTACTTATAAGAAAAATTACTTTGACACTGGCTAAATGTGCTAATCGCACGAAGCCATAAACTAAAGGAAAAAAAACACTAATAAGTTGCCCCTTAAAACTAAACACGCTTCTTGGCGGGAAAGTGAAGAGTCATGTCTGCGGTTTTGTTTTATTTTCTAAAATTTGTGTTATGTCGAATATTAATGTGAAATAATGGTGGATTATTAACCGTTAATTGTTCGTGAGTGTGCATGAGTGTTGGCAAATGAAATAAAACAGTGCAACGTCACTTTTCAAATTCTCTCAAGAAGTCTGCGTGAGGACTTAGTAAAGCCCCACATCTTTACTGAGATACTCGAGGGGTTGGGGGTATATCATTTCTCACTTCATTTCATTCATCATCATCATATTGTATATTTATGTATTACTTGTAAGAAAAATTACTTTGACACTGGCTAAATGTGCTAATCGCACGAAGGCATCAACTAAAAGAAAGAAAAGAAAACTACACTGGTTAAATCGTAGCGAGGGACTTCTTGGCGGGAAAGTGAAGAGTCATGTCTGCGGTTTTGTTTTATTTTCTAAATTTTGTGTTATGTCGAATATTAATGTGAAATAATGGTGGATTATTAACCGTTAAGTGTTCGTAAGTGTGCATGAGTGTTGGCAAATGAAACAAAACAGTGCAACTTTACCTTTCAAATTCTCTCAAGAAGTCCGCCGAGGAATTAGTAAAGCCCCACATCTTTACTGAGATTAGGGTTGGGGGAATATCATTTCTCACTTCTCATTTTTATTATCATTCATCATCATTCATCATCATACTGACTGGAAGGAAATATTGTATATTTATGTATTACTTGTAAGAAAAATTACTTTGACACTGGCTAAATGTGCTAATCGCACGAAGCCATCAACTAAAAGAAAAAAAAAAAATCGTAGCGAGGACTTCTTGGCGGGAAAGTGAAGAGTCATGTCTGCGGTTTTGTTTTATTTCCTAAAATTTGTGTTATGTCGAATATTAATGTGAAATAATGGTGGATTATTAACCGTTAAGTGTACGTGAGTGTGCATGAGTGTTGGCAAATGAAACAAAACAGTGCAACGTCACTTTTCAAATTCTCTCAAGAAGTCTGCCCGAGGACTTAAAGCCCCACATTTTTACTGAGATACTGGAGGGGTAGGGGGGTCTATCATTTCTCACTTCTCATTTCTATTATCATTCATCATCAACATACTGACTGGAAGGAAATATTGTATATTTATGTATTGTAAGAAAAATTACTTTGACACTGGCTAAATGTGCTAATCGCACGAAGCCATCAACTAAAAGAAAGAAAGAAAAGAAATCGTAGCGAGAGCCATTTTACAAGAAATTGAATTGAATTTCGAAGCAAATCAACGCCAAAATAACTTTCTACCCCTTTTTAACCCGTTAGGAAATTGAATTTCAATAAAATACGAAATACGTCTTCATCAATTCTGTTAAAAAATGTTTATGTAGAATTTGAAGTAGATTGGACTAAGGAATCACGTTGTCCCAAACAAACCTTGCCCCCCTTTTTCACCCCCTTAGGAAAATCCTTTCTTATCGGATGCCTACGTCATCCAAAGAACACACCCTCCAAGTTTCAGGTCTCTACGATCAGCGGTTTAGGCTGTGCGTTGATCCATCAGTCATTCAGGACAAAGCATTTTAAGTATAGATTATCTAGGAATCGTTCATTTTAAGAATCAGTATTTTGCAGACTAAATCTTAATTATAAAATGTGTATGTAATGTAACTAATTTCATTTCAGATTTATGGACATTCTATTGAAAGGGCAGAAGTTGGAAGCATAGACCGAAAATGAAAGACAAAAATACATCTTAATATTATTTATTTACCAAAAAAATTAAGACTATAAAATGTTTACAACCGGGAATTCCAAACGGACGGCATAGATAGAGAGATTCCTAAGCGAAAGTGAAACGTAAATGTTAATTAACTATAAAACATAAGAGTAAAATCAATATCGAAAATAGAAATGTATAATTTTGTTGTTCCTTTATGAATAAATAAACTAATTTAATTAATATTTAAGAGTTATATCTAATTGTTATATGGTTGTGAAATATTGAGTAAAATTGATTATTCCTTATAAATCCTATAAGCATGTAGTTTTATTCCTGATAGACACTGAACATTTATTATTATTAATTATTTACTATAATATAGTTATAATATTGTTATGAGTTGCTCACATGTGAGACTAAAACTAGACATAAAAGCAAAATTTGCTTTGAATAAAATAAATAAACTAATTTATTTAATTTATATTTATTATATCTACTTGTTATATGGTTGTGAAATATTGAGTAAAATTGATTATTACTTATCCTATGAGTATGTAGTTTTATTTCTGATAGACACTGAACATTTATTATTATTATTCCTTTACTATAATATTGTTATGAGTTGCTCACATGTGAGACTAAAACTAGGCATAAAAGCAAATTTTGCTTAGAATATTTTATATTCACTGCTCCTTCGTACATATCATTATTACTATTAATATTATGACATTGTAAAATGATTAACACTGATGATTAAATATTAGTATAAGTATACCTATTATATTGAGTTCCTCATAAAATAGCACAAGTATAAACCTACTTACCCTAATAAAAAAAATATTTCAAACAAATATGATCGAATTGGCACATAAATCTTAGACAAACTTATTTAAGAGCGTTATCATGTAACGAACTAAAACGAATACAACGCAAACACAGAGAATGAAGAAATTAAAACGAATAATTCTAATTGAGGAATAACTTACCCCCAAGAGAACCTTAACGTTACCACTAAAACTAAACACTATAACGCAGTTAAACGCATGCAAAATTTAACTGCGCACCCCATGATTAAAATGCATAATTACACCGAATTGACGCAACATTGAGCTTGATAAATGTCTATGGCACAGTATTCTCAATAGAGAAATTTATGTGCGTTTCACATGAGGCCTCCATTTTCGATCTACATAAGATATGGATGGGGCCGCTGGTTCAGCCGCATCCTGACCATGTTAAAAGCGACCACAGTCTCGTAAAAGTGCCGCACGGATCCGAGGCAGGAGAGAGTTCCCGTCCAGTAAATGAGCAGCAGGATGAGTTTCCGCCCAAGGTACCAGTTGGGGCACACTGCCGCGGTGAGGTCCCGCGGCGTACGGTGCGTGAACATCTGCGCCAAGCACTCGTTCCAAGGGAGTCAAGGAAGTCCCACCCATGTTGCCATTAACTGCTGGACCTCGGCGCGGGCCCGGCGCAGCGCGTCCAGGTCGGTGTTGGCCGGGGGGTACATGTCGGCGCAGTGAGCGGTGCCTGGAACACATTACAATATTACTATTTCTCGAACATGCTTGGTAATGAGGACATTATCTTGACAACCTTCTTTGAGATTTGAGATAAATGGAAATTGCTGTACTGGCCAAAATTCATATCTGGCGTGATATTTAAAAATTGAACGAACTTTTTACTCCGAAACTTTGAAAACAAAATAGTAATCAAATCGAATATCATATTTAAATTTCGAACTGGCTGCAATTACGTTCTGTAAAGAAAAAAGAAACAAATTATTAATGAATATTGGTGCGTGCAAAATGTTCTTTTACTCCATCGACTAGTGCAGTTGATGTAATTATGTTCAATATGTATATTAGGTGTCTATTTTTAGTTAATAGGCATTGATATCTGCTTCGCCTCGACCCACATCTTCAGGTTAGTCCATCAATGCCTGCTTTGCAATGCAAGCCACTGCAGTAACGTACAATTTTTTTCTTTTATTAGATACAAACAAAGCAGCTGAGCCCCGATGTGATTTCTTACCGCGAATGTAGATAGCAGGTGAGTTCTTGTTTTTGGTTTCGGTGATTCCCAGAGCGTGCCATGGGTCGATGGAGCCATGTACGAACACCACGCGGTCCACCTCGATGTTCAGCCCACCGTATTTGATGTTGGTCCACGCGGCAGCTCTAGTCACGAAATCGGCGTTGAATCTAAATTGAATTATACCAAAAGAACATTAAACAAAAGCAGGCAAAAAATACAGTTCAACTAAGTCAAACTACTTAAATCTGAAAAAGGCAGTGTTGAAAAATTCCACGAGCGGGATTCAAATCCACACCCCATGACGTGCCGGGTCAGGTGCACTACCAACTATGCTATCATGGCTCTGACAAACCGACTCTGTCAAATTAATCAACACTGTCTACTCTTTCTCTGTGAGCCAAAGCAGCCCTATTCAATGTAGACAACTACGTCGATCCATCCGTCATGGAGTGCGGGTTCCAATCCCGCTCGCGGATTTTTTTCTGCAACATTTGCGTAAAATTATAATAACCATAATCATCAATCGAGGAGCTCGATGGCTCAGTGGTTAACGCGCCCGATCTGCGAGTGCTGATGAGGTTAAGCAACTTTCGCAAAGGCCGGTCATGTGATGGGTGACTAAAAATTTATCATCTCGAGCTTCTCCGTGCTTCGGAAGGCACGTGCCGTTGGTCCTGGCCGCATTAGGAGTTTTTAACAACCACCAGCCTGCGCCGGGCCCGCGTGGTGATTTATGGCCCGTTCTGCCTGTCAATCCATAGGGAAGGCCCCTGCCCCAGCAGTGGGGACATAAAATGAGCTGATGATGAACCATTACCATATCTTAAATCTGTGGTTAAACCAATATATTTTTCATCACTTACTTCTTTCCGAATACCTCTTCGCATTGTTGAGTGAAAAAGTCCACAGTGAATCCATTACCAAAAACATCGACTGCAGCGGAGGACGTTTGATAGAATCCAAATTCAGTACATGTCTGGTACATCCATTGGCGTGCTGCAACACGAAAACATTGTATGGTTTCGGCAGACCAAGTACAGACGGAACTAAAGCGTGGATCACACTTACTTACCCAACACTTACCAAAGTGTGAGAAATCATTGATCACTCTTACAAATTAATTACCTTACATTAAAGCTGCTTATTATCAAAATGGTATAAATTAAAAAATATATAAGCCAGGTTCTGAGAAAGGTGACGTTGAAAGAAAAGTGATCAGTCTGTTATTATTAAACAAATCTGTTTTTCCTTTTGAGGCTTGGCATCCTAAAACAGACGAATGTCTACCTTCGTCCTGCCCCCATGAAACATTCCTGAGCTCCGAAATCATGTTGTCGTAGCTGTAGTCCAGGCAAGTCTGATTGTTCTTGTCCATCATCAACTGATTGAATTCCGCAAGCTTTTGGTAGGCAGGCTTCTTGCTATTGGTCAACGTCTTGCAAACCTATACAATCAAAACACACGTTATTTGTGTTTTAAAAAACATAATTGTTAAGAATTGAAAGCTCAAAGAGTATTTCTATTTGTTTTCTAAAGTTTACGCGAACACTACACATTGTAATAAAACTACATTTATGGATTTATTAATAATACCACCGGCCTGGGATCCCATTTTACAAAATATTTTATCCCAGCCCCAACACAACATACTGCGTGAAACGGAACGGAACGGAACTAATTATGAGACAACCAACACTTCAGTCTCCCTGTGACAACGGACCCTGCAAAGTGTTCGAAACGTCGGAATAAACATTAAATATAATTAATGTTGTAAAATAAACGCTAATATCCGTAAAAGTAGTTTCAATTCAAGAGTTTCTATTTATTTACCGTGTATATATTGAAGTTCCTATGACGCTCATGTGCTCCTACTCCAATTCTATTGTCGTCGTTGTATTGAACTAAATCAGCGAAATCATCAGCGATAGAGTTGTAGAAGTTCTTTATATCATTGGGCGAGGCTTCAGATATTTTCTTGCACAACCTGCAAAATGTATTGATGATTACGTACGGCGACCGTATAATGATACTTGCAAAGACGAAGTTATACTGTGTTTAAGTAGAAATTCTAAATTATATAAGTTTATCTAGCCAGTTTTTTTAACACCACCATTATTTTGTAATTTTGCACGTGTCAAGTTAAACCTATATCGGCAAGCTGAGATCATTTGGGATTAGGAGAGCACCTGACCCGGTATGTCAGAAGGGTGCAGGTTAAAATCACATTACTTTTATCCTGAATCACTTTTACAGAAAAATGTTTTCGTTTGTTAGTTTTTGCTTTACAAAGCATGTTTGGATTTATGATGAGACTAAGTATAATTCTCAAATAAAAACTACTATTATTTTATGCTCCTCATATTCCTCCTACATCATTTCTACACGCTTCGTTGGACACAAGTACCAACAAATAAAAACAACCATTTTCAATTCTTACTTGAACTCCCTTTCAATGATGTCCGGCTGATCTTGCAGCAATGATGCAATTTGACTATGAGCTAACTTGATTTGATTAACACAGTCATCCTTGCCGCCAGTTTTATCACGTAAAGCAGTCACAACTACTTTATAATATTCTGAAAATGTATAATAATTAGGTATTATTAAAGATTATTGTGCCCAAACTATAATTAAAAAAATAAATGAAGATATAAGTACCAATTTTAAAGCAAACGTTTAATGTGCATCAAATCATTTATATTTTGGCGAACTATTCTTGTTTATTGATAGGTATAATTTCATATCTTTATAAATGTTTCGTATGTTTCTTTACGAACACATGAAACTTGATATAATTGGCCCTGAGTTGATTATATAATTAAAAAATAAATTGATAGGTACCCAGGAAGTTAACTTTCGCGAGCAGTGGTCCACTGGATGACACCGACCCGTACACTAGATGTGGGTACTTGGATCTAACCCAGGCCGCCAACGAACCAGGGTATGAACCACCAAAGGTAATCCATTTTGTATTTTTAGGCAGATTGTAAAGTTCGTTCATCCCCATTATAAAAGCAGCAATATCACCTAAAGCCTGGGTCGAAGATAAATATTGCAAATTTTTCGTTGATAGGTCTCTGTAAATGGAGATTCACATTTTATTTCCCATACCTTATCTCAATAAATGGGTAAATATAATATAGTCGAATCCGCTTGAGACTGTGGAGACATGTGTAAGAAATTGATAACAGTAAACAACATCATGAGCTTTATTGACCTCTATTTTATTTATAAATATTAAAGGCAAACAAGAAGTCTTAAGTATGCTCGATATATTATTTACTGATTGTTTCAAATTCATAGTTTTTCTACAACATTTCCATTTTTGAGACTTTATTTCTGTCTAGGTATAAACAAATGTATTTTTCAAGATCCTAATACAATCCTCGATTATATAATACTCAAGGCCCTTACTCGGTCGGGTGACTTTCGCCATAATAACGATGTTCTAAGTTGAAGCACAATGCCTTGAAGAACTTCGCGTAATTAATCCATTCGCCATCTACCATCCACCTCGGGTCAGCAGGACCTTCGCCCCCGATCATCAGAAACACCGTACCAGGATTGTTTTCTTCATAGAATTCTTCGTTGACGAAATACCTCTGTAATAGAGTAAATAAGAATAGATGCAGCTACTATTATTATTAATATTGTTTGATATTATTGTCGCTATTAATTGCCGCGACCTCTCCTTCTATGTGAACTCAAGATTGACAGCAACGAAAGGACAACGAAAACCTTTTGCCATTACGACTAATTCAAGATCCTACCATTGGTCCTAAAATTATTTCGATCTCACCTACTATTTCGCTTAGGTACATAGGTAATATATAATACAGAGTAAAGTTAAAGTACGGCGCGGCGCAAACTTGTGTTATGTTGAACCACTGTGCCGGGAGTTAGGTATATCTTTCACAGCTTGAGTTTCCCAAAAGTTGAACTGAGATGAGCTGATGTCAACCTTATACCTATATCTATACGAGGTTGCAAACCATGTGGACTTTCATTCCACGTAAAACGAGTACGGTCTGCGTCTGCGCTGCGGCGGTTGTGGCACGTTGAGGGTAGCCGTAAAACCAGAAATTTTAACTGACCTACACTATCTTTAGGTTGCTTGCCAATTTGTCTGCCAGTGTTTAATTTTAACTAACTTCTGGTCTACCGCAAGTACCGCATTGTACTGTTATTTGCTGTTGTCTAAGTAAACTGCTTTATACTAGTGCACTACTGCCTTTTATTTTCCTTTCAGTCGTCCTACACCTCAAAGGTTGTCTGGAAGAGATCGCTTTAAGCGATAAGACCGCCTTTGTCCACCCTGGTATAAAAATTTCATTGTATGTTTTTACTTTTATGTGTGTGTGCAATAAAGAGTTTTATCTATCTATCTAAAGCTTAAGTAAGTACCTATATGACTGTATAATGGTGGCCGGGGCAGGGCAGGTACGTGTATAAAGCATTAAATTTCTATGCAAATATTTAACTGCGTAAGCTGCCCATGCCCCCAGCAGTATTGATCAGCCACAATAAAAAAAATGGCGACCATCATTGCTCCGCTTTCTTGTTTTCCTAAAACTATATACCGAAGCTCTTAGAACATATTGCTTTTTTCTAAAAATGAACATTTTAAAATATGTACCTACCTACCTAATAGGTACCTACTATTATTTCTAGGCCCAAAACCAAAAATCTTATACTTATATCCAAAGATTTTTAGACTTAATGGTAGATATCTAAAAGAGCCCGCCGTATTTAAACGAAAGATTAGGTACAGAGAACCCTAATGCAAAAAGGTGTAATATCTTTCTACCTATTATAAACATGACCTACTCGATAATCAGTAGATTCGTTTTAGTTGAAAGGTGAAACAAAGCATGGTTGAATGAACCGAATCTATAATGCGCGACTGCTTGTTTTTGTGCAGTCATGTAGGTCATTCAACACTAGCTAGTTATAATAATTACGAGTGCCTACCTACTTACATAAAACTTATGATAGGCAGCATGTTTAAGTTAAGGTAAGTAAGTTTCGTCGTTCTTTCTATATATAGCATAGCAATTGCGCAAATGGCAAAAATACCTATCAATAATTTCTTTGTTTAAGCACAATGAATATTTGAAGTAAGTACCTACCTACCTACCTACCTACCAACTAGCAGATCTGATAGTTTGAATCAATCACTGGCTGCAACTGCGCACAAACTGCACATCCCCGGGAAAGGGGAAGGGGGGTGTGAACTCAGGTGAGGGCATGGCGGCTGCGCAATATCGCTACCTAATTACTTGCGTACATAACTGCAACGATCCGAACCAATATTATACTCTCTATCTGGTCCATGATCCGAACTATCTATAGGTTGGTAAAATGAAAACAAAGGAAGGCGGTATAAGTTATAGTTATAAGTACGATCCGAATTATCTATGAGAATAGGTTGGTAAAATACTTAAGCTAGGTATAGGTAATAGGTACTTATAGCTTTTTCGTATCAAACTCATTTTTACGGTGAGAGTTAGAAGTTCGTTTTTATTTTCCTTTCAATCTTAGATTTAACTTTTTTCCGTTTTTTATCTGCGACTTTATCATAGTGTCTTGTATTTGTCTATAAATATCGGCAGTATGAGACAACATCACATAAGTACATTGTTCTGATCCCAAGGTAAGTAGCTTAAGCACTCGTTTCATATAAATCAGAAACAACGACGGTACCACAACCACCCAAACCCGACACAACATCGAAAAGTTCGTTTTTCGACATTGACCCGACCGGGAATCGAACCCGGGACCTCAAGAGTTAGCGCGGCCCAAAGTCCGGCTCCACTTGGCGACCTCCGTAGCCGAGTGGCTCGCCCAAACCACTCGGCTACGGAGGTCGTCAGTACCTATCTAAAAACTACGGAACACTCAATAAACCGGTATTTTTATGGAATCCCACATCAAATAACGCGTCATAAACACAGGAAGCATATTAAGAAACGAATAGTAAACTTATGTAAAACTTAAGGTCCGTATAAACTCTGATATAAGTTCACCGAGCATCTTGACGCCTCATAATGGCATCTCAAAACCATTATGATGCTTTACACTGTATAACGGTTGGATAATGTCATATCAAATTGTTTTTGTAAAGCCTTTAGTTTAATGCAGCATATCTAAACGCAGCTATACAGCATTTAGCTGTTTTAATAGCTTAATATTGTTTAATAGCATAACCATGAACCATTATAATGCCACGTAAATCAGCTATATAGCTTTCAGCTGTTTTTAATTTCTTAGGAAATACAATAGCATTTTTAAGGAGGTAGAATAGCATAAAGTAGTACTGGTACTAATCTGTGAAACGAACTCTTAACGAATGGGTTATACCATTAATAATAATAATAATATAATACTTACATATAGTATATTACTATTTTAACTGTGTGTGGTTCATAACTAGTTCAATTCTAGTAACTCGTATCTCCTTACGAAAAATTACTAGTTTCTTGTTCGAAACTAGTGATTCGGTTAAAGTATGCGTAACCAGTTACTGAAACTGGTGACGTTAAATAACGCCCAATCTATAGAATCACAATAAATGGCCTTAATTGAGTGATATTCAAGTAGATAGGTACTAGAATGAAACTATATCTAGGTACTCTCATTTTCTTGTTGACAGCACCATAATAATTTCAATAAGCCACGCGCATTGGTTATGTAGATAATACGTTAAGAAAGTCTTTTCTAACCTATCAACTCTTGGCAAACAGATTCAAGTAGGTAGTAAAAAAAATCTGAAATGGATTTTATTGTTTTGCTCAAGTGTCCCCAAAATGTTGTTCAAGTAATGGCACTATTTCAGTCTAATCAAGCCTACTGGTATACCAGTGAATTCTTATAGAACTACTTTATAGACAATGGCACTACAGTGGTTCATCACAAGTCTTCTCTCTAGCCACTGGCTTAATAATTGTTCACGTGTGAGTATTTACACTGCTGGCGGCATTAATTAGCTTTTTTAAAGGCTCACCGGGCTGCTATAGACAGACGCCATTTTGTAAATATTTTATAACCTAAAATTTTATCATTCGAACCTATTTATAAAAGCAATAAACCTATAAAACAAGGATAAAACTTAATTTAATATACTGCCCAACCAATACTATTATGTTAATTATGCAAAATACGTTCTATACTAGATCCACAATTGTTTTGGTTATTCCACACATATCTATATCTAACATTTTAGATCAAAACCACAAAATATCGAAGGCGCGTGAATATTTTCAATGAAAATTATATAGACATTTACAGAAAACTATTTATATTGCGCATTAATATTTGATAGCATGAAATAACAAAGAGTCAAAAACTATTACCCAGTATTATAAATTTTGTTTTCACAATCAAGCGTTTTGACATAGACAGTCTTCGTCCATTATTATATTGCGAGACAAAGTAGTTTAATTACAATGTTAATGTATTATAAACATTTGTACCGTAGTGTTAGAGATGTTTTTGCAATGAATGTTTATTAAATTTTAGCTCGTCTAATGCTTTTGTAATGTAATTAACATCTTCATTATCAAAAATATTGCTAGCTTAGTGCTTAGTTAATTAGCAAAGTCATAGCGCATACACCAATTTATTGTCAATAATCTGATTAAGGCGTAAAAACGAAACTCATGACGTCTAGTTTTTAAACATGGTAATAAAATTTGCTAATATTTCCGAAAACGAAACAGAACACCATAAAACATTGCTGTAAATGAAAATTATTAACTACATCTACATCCATTGAAAAATTGGCCATATCTTTAAATTCTGTAGACGTTGTAGTTCGTTTAAAGAAATTTGATTGTGTGGTCGAGCTAACAGTTTTTTGGGGTCAAGACTACTAATAGCTAACCCGGGCAATGTTGTTACTTTTTTTATAGCCTATGCCACTCCCACAGTCAAAACAAATCTAACGACACCTCATATGTTAAAATCCACCATGCCGTTTGGGCTGTAGGGCGTGCAAACTTTATGTGAAATTTACTTTTTTATTTTGTTAAATTTAATTATAAATTGCATGCCACCATTGTTGGCTGAATGGAAAGAGCCATATTATAATAACAACTATAATGTACCTAAATCAAAAGCAAATAAAGTATTCTATTTCTATTTCAAAGAAACAGCATACATACATACATTCATACATACACTCGAAAAACATAACCCTCCTCCTGACGCAGTCGGGTAAAAATATAGCTTTCTTCACAAAGTTTGTATACTAAGGGTGAAACAAAAGGAAGTTATGGAATATACAACAATAACCTATTGTTTTCTAAACCTTAGGCGCACTCTATTACATAAACGTGACGTTTTAAGGGTATATACGGGTGTTTGGCGCAGCGTTTGCCAAATTGAATTTGTGAATGGAGGGGTCTTTTGCTGTCACCTCACCCTCCATAAAAATGTTTCGCCTCACGGACTTTTTTTAAGTGTATTTTTTTTTTTCTTTAAGAATTCCTGAATGGCAGCATTTAAGTTTAAATATAAAAAAAAGTTATTATTGTTAGTTACCTCCAAATTTTTTTTATTTGAATGAGTAATGATACTAATGATTTACCGTTTTATTAAAATTACAATTACTTGAAAGCAACATCTAGGTTTTTTAAATTAATATTCATTGATTTTGGAAAAGGAAAAATTAAATTTACAAGTCAACTTTGAATTACAATAAAAAAAACACCGTTACTATCTTTAAGGGCGGTTATAGTAGATTTGCCTTTATCCATACCCTGCATAGCTGATTTAAGGGAACGGCTTTTGTTTATTGATGTCAAAACTATAGGTTTAGAGAACATTTATTGTTTCAAGAAATTACAATTTCACTTAAAAGACAATCTTAAATATTTTGCTATTACATGCAATTTTGATACTAAAACTTATGCTAAATGTGAGCAGTAGTGAGCTGCTTGTTACAAATTATGTTAACTTAAAGATTCAAAATATACAAAATAATATAGGTAAGTATATATTTTTTTAATGTTAATTATAATTGTTCTAATATATGTTTTTTGAGCTAATAGATTGACTATCCTTAAACAACTTGGGTAATATATTATACAATTTTGCTCCTTCATACATAAAATTATTTTATTATCAGCATTTCTCAATTGTTTGTTTTGGAAAAGACTATTTTTATTAAAACTTATTTCTGAATGTATTTTTCCATGTAAAATGTTATCATATGGGTATTAAATGTGTGTAAAGATTCCTATTCATAAACTTTGTTTCTTTGTATAGTTAACTATAGTTGCTTAGTCTGTGTTAGATAATTGTAATGGAAAAAGACCTTTATAAGCTTATTTCGTGCTATTTGAAGATCTTTAGGTTGGATACAGCACCATAGCCCTATTACAAGGTAATCCAAGTGAGGTTTGCTTAAGGAATTATAGATGCTGGTACGTACTTGTTTGGGAAGGCAGGTAACAATATTGCGCAAAGCTACTATGAGTGCTGTAACTTTTGGTTGAATGTGGTCTATATGTGCCTTCCATGTGAGATTTTCATCAATCCCAGGTACCTTTCATGACACTATTTTTGTAGCATATCTCCATTTATATACAAGTGTAAATTATTGTCTAGTTTATTGTTCTTTGCCGCAAATATTACATTACTCGTTTTAGCAGTATTGATAGTAAATTTTGATTAAACCAACTAAAAAGAACAAAAATACTATAAATCAAAAAACAAAAAAATTATTTAGACTTAACTACTGAATCTACCACCAGTTCGAATTTTGGGAGAGCCTTCGACCGAGAAGAGCTGGCAAGAAACTCAGGAGTCTTATTTCATTTTCTACATTTTTTCTATGAAAAACTATTAATCACCAAGGCATACCAAATAAATTTAAATTAATAATAAGAACCTATACCCAAATAATACAGCACAAAAAACAGGTGAGGAGTTTCCAATTGGGGATAAGACAAGGAGACCCCTTCTTGTCCCCAAAACTTTTCTCAGCAATACTAGAAACTATTTTTATAAATTTAGAATGGGGGCAATATTTGGTTGGGTGAATAATATAAATGGTATAAAACTTAGACAGCTAAGATTAACATTATGATTTAGTCTTAAAAACCCAAATCATGCCAAACAAGGAACAGATTGCCAAATGTAAATGAATATACATAGTTAGGACATGCCAAATGTAAAAGAATATACATGTAGACAACATGTATTAAACAACACAGTTATTTACAATGTGATAAAAGAGAGAGAGCATAGCCAGACATTGCAGTCTCGGTCTAACAATTTTATTGAACAGCACCCACCAGTTGCTGAAGGGGGTGGGTGGGTGGCGGAGGGAAATCAATTGCAAGGGGAAGGGCGGTACAACAGAGTAGTTTAGGAGGGTAGGTATGCAGATTATATATATTATGCTAAGCCACGCTGAGCTGTATTGGTACCTAAAGTAAAAAATTGCACAAAAAATATCGGAAGACAATAATAAGTAATAAATTAATTTAAATATAACAAAAATTAGAAAAACTTAAAAATATACTAACCTGCTCCCAAGTCTTCAAGTTAGATGGGCTGGTGTGGTCCAACGTCTGATTGAACCACTTGGGGGAGGGCAAAGGCTGTTTTTCATCATATAATACAGGGGCGCCGTAATTACCACCTTTGCTCCTACCCAAACGGAAATGTTTAACACAAAGTACAAATGTTATATGCAACAGTAACAGAAATGTTGTAACTAAACGCATTTTGACAAAATTTATTTAAACCATACAAATGAATCAAACTGATCTAGAAACGTCAAGCCCACCCGATGGACAGAATCACAATGTGTGGTGTGGACTGAGGAGACTGTGGTACTGTGGAGTGAGCGATGAGCCAGTGAGGTGAGAAATCGAGAAAATTGAAGTACCTAGGTAGTTGGTAGAAAGGAGCTGACTGACTGCGCAGTACTGCGCGCGCAAACCACAAGGGAGGGACGGCCGCCGGCGCGGCGGCGCGGCGGGCGGGGCGGGCGGGCGGACAGACGGACGGTATCGCATCGATCGATTAGCTATTAGCAGCCAACGTCCTCGTCCATTGCCAGAGTACCTATAATAATAATAATATATGTAGTTGTATCATAATAATAATTCTGTGATAGCCTAGCTAGCTTTAGTTATTATATTATTCTGAATTACTGAGCTCCAGGCCATCTAGGCTGGGAAATAAATAAATACTTGACATTTTTTTTACATATATTGATACTGAGTTCTCGATATATCGAATCAAACCTATATAATCGAACCATTTAATACCGATACATGAACCATGAATGATGAATAATTGCCAGGTTAACACCGTTTACAGTTATTTTAGACGTTTAATTAAGGCCCAGACATATACCCCTATCACGAAAAATTATTGCTTATTTCATTGTCCCAATTATCTTTTTTGTTGTTTAACGTATTTCTAGCAATCACATAAGTTGTAACATTGGTCTGGAAATGGTCATCTTTTCCATACACTCGTGCGATTATGTAGAATAGAGATGATTTCTAAAAAACCTAACCTACAAACGGGTGGTTGTCGGGGCCACCAAAATTAATCAATTTCTTCGTCCAAGAATCCGATTTAATTAATTTAAATTTTACATAAGGTCTAATTCTCGTGGATAACGTTATTATTAGGCTGTCGCTTCATTTAGGGTTCTCAATCTCTCTCAATTAACTGGGGATCACAGTCTTGGGCTACCCATAGACGTAATTTTGCTTAGGATTTATCAAAGCTATAAATTATCTGGATCTTACGGATAGACTAAACTACACCTATCTATTCTAAGATTGAAAAACCACTCTTAGACATATCTGGCGGACTGCATCACGGGCTATCAGATGTACATAGTATAATAGTCATCAGTCAGATCAATTAAAGCCCGGTGAAGCTGAAAATGCCGGCAATCAGCAATCCTCTCAAAAAAAAAACAGTCAGTTCATCAGAATCCGATGATCCGATGTAAGTGTACGTCGGTCGGTATAATTACATCGGATTTTTCACATTGTAAAAAATAATGTTTAACCACAGACATTCTTTTTTTTTTCTTTTAGTTCATGGCTTCGTGCGATTAGCACATTTAGCCAGTGTCAAAGTATTTTTTCTTACAAGTAATACATAAATATACAATATTTCCTTCTAGTATGATTTTGATGAATGATAATAGAAATGAGAAGTGAGAAATGATATACCCCCAATCCCTCGAGTATCTCAGTAAAGATGTGGGGCTTTACTAATTCCTCGGCGGACTTCTTGAGAGAATTTGAAAAGTTAAGTTGCACTGTTTTGTTTCATTTGCCAACACTCATGCGCACTTACGAACACTCAACGGTTAATAATCCACCATTATTTCACATTAATATTCGACATAACACAAATCTTACAAATTAAAACAAAACCGCAGACATGACTCTTCACTTTCCCGCCAAGAAGTCCACAGTCCTTCTTAATTCAATTCAATTTCTTGTAAAATGGCTCTCGCTACGATTTAGCCAGTGTCTAGTTTTAGGGCAACTTATTAGTGTTTTGATTTTGTCCGTAACTTTGCTTAAAACTTTAATAGGCGTTATGCTTGTACAAGCAAGAAAATGTCAAAATTTGAGACCCAATTTTGAGGATACAGGCTGTAACTGATTGATTCTGTTGATTATACGTCTGTGTGTTTAACCTTTTTTAGTTTGCAGCATTGCACTCTAAACTCTAGTTAAAATACCATGTGAAAACATTAACTGAAGAAATACAGTTATGAAAATAAGATTGTCTTTTTATAGGTAGGTTCCAACATATTTTTTTATGATTATTTTCAAATATTAAACAGGGACCCAAATAATTATTGTAGGCAAGTTGATATGGTTTCCTAAATATCACGTGATGGCATGATATAACATATGACTATCAAAATCACACCTAACTGACAGTAGAGGAAGATCTTGATTGAGCTAAAACCTCCTTCCCTCCTCTACACTTCCTTCACTTGCGAATGCGATCGATTGCGAGGCAGGTGTAGTTGTGTGGTAGTTAGCGCTCGGTGGGTTTAAAAAATGGCTCTTTTCAGGATTACTTCAACAAGATTAGTTGAATTGCAGGTAAATGCTACTATCTTTATTTATCCATTCAAATATATGATTTACTAATATTATTTTCATTAGACCATCATAACCTTAGCTACATTTTGAGTTTTGAAGTTATGTAATGTGAACAAAAACTATTTTGGGGATTTCTGTAGAACCATTCAACATCGATTTTGTAGTCTAGTACTCAATTCAGGTGTCAATACCCATCGTTCTTTTCATTTTAAATGTAATCCCAGTGTTTCCTTGACATTGTTACGAAATGGTCCCAAGTTCTCTAACGTTACCTTACGAATATTTTTACAATGTCAAGTTCATTTATACGTTAATAACAAAGTATATAAGGCTTTCCATTTCCTTTTCTTCCCAAATCTTCAGTTTTTAAATATAACAGTTATACATTTTTAATTTTATGTCATTCGCGCCTTGCGATCGACGTTACACGTGTTGGTTTTGTCTTATTACGTTGATAAAATAATACGAGCTGAACTCTAAAACTAATGTTAATTATAATTTTAATATTTAATTATAATGTTAACTTTATATTTGATACTATAGAGTGGTAGGTACCTATCTACCGAAATGTGTTATCTAATTAAATCTTTTGTAATGTTAGGTATATGAGCTTAGGCTGAATCATGCTTTTACAGAAAATAGATTTTCAAATAGGTAGGTACAATTTTTTTTCCTTAAGTTGATGGCTTTGTGCGATTAGCACATTTAGCCAGTGTCAAAGAAATTTTCTTACAAGATAAACATATAAATAAAAAATATTTCCTTTCTATAAGATCTTGATGAATGATTTTGTGAGAAATGATATACCCCCCTACCCCTCGAGTATCTCAGTAAAGATGTGGGGCTTTAATTTAATAAGTATTTGGGCGGTCTTCTTGAGAGAATTTAAAAAGTGATGTTGCGCTGTTTTGTTTCGTTTCACACTCACAAATACTTAACGGTTAATAATCCACCATTATTTCACATTAATATTCAACATTACACAAATTTTCAAAAATAAAACAAAACCACAGACATGATCAAAATGATCAAAATAAATTGTGGACTTCCAAGAAGAACCAAGAAGTCCACAATTTATTTTGATCATACATGACAAAAAATATCAATAGTACGTTAATTCATTTCAACAAATAAATGTCATGTAAATGTTCTGTTTGGGAATTGTATGCTAAGAACCTAAAAATGAGATTAGGATGGAGCTTTATTGGAATGTGCAAGAATATAATTGTTTTTTCAAACTGGTGTAGTCTATTACCTTTTGAGGTACAGCATGAAAAATAAATCTTATTTGATTTTTATTCATGTACAACTTCAATGCTAACCCACTTAGCCTGTGACCGGGTGTTATAAAAGTATCATAAAATAAAATAAACATTTCAAATAGCTTTTATTGGCTAACTAAACATAAAAACATAAATAACTAAAATATATTAAAAGTTATTGTTGATCTAACATCGGCAGTCAGGTTGTTTTACTGACATAGGCCTCCTCCATGGACTTACCAAATTCTTAACTTAGGCATTTTTTCGCCATCTGTGTGGCAGATAATCTTCCCCTCGCATTACCTGCCTACCTCGTTGCCTTTTTCCATCGCTTGGATACCATTCTTTTAATTCTTTAGTCCACTTTTCTATCTTTGATCATATCATAATGTCCACACCATCGCATTTATACATAAAATAAACCCGAGTAGATCCATAAATGATGTTTATTTTGTATTCAGTTAAGGACCTTTTTAAACAAGATTAATAGTCATTGTATGAATTTATAATATTAATTATCATTATTTTAAGATTTTAATTAAACATGAATACAACTTGCATAGTCTTGTGTAAAATTAATCTAAACTAATTTAAATTAATCTTTTACATATTATATGCTATTTGTTCAGATGTGCTAGGATTTAAGTATATTATAGGATTGGCAAGTGTTAGCTGAATGTGTAACCTTGTATGGCATGGCTAGATATGCCAATGTAACTCACGGTATTGCCAGTTTGCGTGATGATAACAGATGTCACTTTGAGCTGCCGTTGCAATAATTGACTAAGATTGTTAGTTGTAATAGAGGTCATACAATACAGCTTTTGATAGGCCATAATTTAAACAAAGATAGGTAATACACCAACACACATTGTAATATAATTTACATTAACTTAAAATGTGTGAGTTTGGAAAAGTTTACAGCACATTTGTAGCTTACTTTATTGTACAGTTTGAATAGTTTAAAAATGATTCAGTACTCAATCGCGTTATGTGATCTGAATTGTGCGTTTTAGTGCGTGGCGGCGCGGCGTTATCAGAACTCTACTTAGCTGAATGCTCTCAATGACATTCGAAGTTTGCGTCCTCTGCTACGTCCCGGGGCTAAAGATAAACTCAGGTCACACTCTCGCGTCGGGCACACGCCCAAATGTCCGTGTAATACATGACTGTTAAGTGCGAGCATGGTTAACTTTAATAATAACTTTAGCAGGTAATTGTTAGATGTGTACAATATTTTTTATTTGTAATATAGCTGAAAGACAGATAGACAATAGTTTAAATTGAAATCTCGTGGAACTTGTGAATATAACATGAACACTACGTGTCATATGTACCGACTCGTTTTAGCCAAGGTCGCGCGGGTATGGCTTCTAATACGCAATTTTGTCGCGCTTACCAGATACCGTGATTTTAGTAGAGTGGAGTTAAAGTTAAATGAAGGCTAAAGCGCTCCGCAGACAGCAATTTTGCAGTAACTTTGATCTCCATACCGGCAACAGGCATCTCGCAACTAGCTGTTTTCATAAAACGTTAACCTAGTTTCCTCAGAAGCGCAGGCATAGCAACACTAGTTTCGAGGTTCGATCATCGAACCTCGCCAACCTTCAACCGTTTTCAGATGCTGCACTCATGATAGAATCAGTTTCAAATTGCCGCAACTAGTAACTTTCAAATTTTAACTAGTTGTGCCAAGTTGCTGGTCTCCCCAACTGGCAAACACTAACTGTTGACTATGAATTTGAAAAGTTTATGTAGAATCGCGGCAACTGTAAAATGGACCTATTTGTTACTGCAACTGGCAACCTATGACGAAAACGATATACCAAAAATAATAGCAGTAGAGCCCACAGAGCAGTTACAGACCATGCAAGGGCAATTGCGCACTCGGAGAGAGAGTAGAGTAGAGAAGTTCCATAAATAAACGAATAAAGTCGGACCACGATGATCTAGCCGGGTCCTTCGTGAGTACGAAGTTTCGTCCCTTAGACGGATCTAGTAACCGAAGATAACGGGAATCTAAACCCTAGAATCCTGGCGCCGTTCATCATCATCATCAGCTCATTTTATGTCCCCACTGCTGGGGCACGAGCTTTCCCTATGGATGGATAGGTAGAACGGGCTTTTAAACCACCACGCGGGCCTAGTGCGGATTGGTGGTTATTACCAGCAGTCAGTGGCAGTCATTACTGCTAATGCAACCGGGACCAACGGCTTTACGTGCCTTCCGAAGCACGGAGGAGCTCGAGATGATACACTCTTGGTCACCCATCCGATGACCGGTCTTTACGAAAGTTGCTTAACCTCAGCACTCGCAGACCGGGCGCGTTAACCACTGCGCCACCGAGCTCCTCATTATTCTCTCCTCTATTCTAATTCACATTACACAAATGTTTTGACATCTTAACTTGGATCTGATACTGCTGATACAGTCAAGCAAGGAGTTTATGTGTCGCGATGTTTTTATGAGAGTTTCTTTGACGTTTATTTTATAGTTTATTACTAACTGTTTATATCGTATTCAAATGCAATAGGTACTTAATAATACTCCTCCCTCTTTCAACCTTTTAAACCAGTGACTAAGAGCGCAGCTTTACCCGCAACTGTCCCGGGCATCCTCTCTTTGTCGAACTGCCGCAGGGTGGTACTCGGTGCCTGCGTTCATGGTACCGAGCCACTTACGCTGATGCTGGGATAGTACTGTGTTTTTAGAGAGTATGGGTATATAGATATCACACCATGCCACCGTACTGAATGCGCCCCGTCAAACTCCCCGTTTTAAAGTCCCACTTAACTCGCGGATTACTCCCAGACCTGCGGGTATGACGCAATCAATATAATGCAGTTTAAGTAATATTTAAAAATATGAAAATTATCAATAGCTTATTTAGAGTTATTTTATTAATGCTGATCTTATTTATATCAAAAGCGGTCTCGTAAAGCTTTAGCCGTTGCGTTGTTGACATTACCATTTAACTTATTTAATTGTTTAAGGAAACAGCTTTTTGTGACATATAATAAACAATTAAAGATAAGATAAAATAATTATTTATTTGCACTTCGACATGGTATAAAGATGTTATAATATAATTAAATAGATCACATTGATATGTTGTATATGAGCTTATTTTATAATAGCATGCAAACATACATATAATCACAGTGTACTATAACATTTACAATAATGAATATCCATTAAATTAAAATCCATCAAATTAAAATCTCTTAATCTATCTATAGTAATAATAATATTGCATTGTTTAGGCTCATGAGGGCTATTCACCATAACGCGGTTCTGTGTGGTGTATAACCACACAGCTTCAAATCAACTGATTCGTTTGAATGAAGCGGAGTTTGTTGAATATTTTTAAAACGTAGATCACCTTGAACGGCCTGTTTGATTTTTGATAAATATATGCTATTAGATGAGTGACGCGTATAGTTACTACGCTACTACATATGTACTACCTATAATTAGTTAGACGATTACTTGTAGAATAAGGAGTTGTTCAATGAAATCTAGGGCTAGTTAGGATCTATAACCTTAGAGTTAAGTCTATATAATAGTGTGTTGTTATGGCTACGCTTCCTGTTTGTAAGTTAACATACAAGAATATAGCACGTCATGAACACAGTAACAGAGCAAATAAAGAAAGTGGGTAAACTTACTTACTTTCTAGATTTTTTTATTATTAAGTATATCCACTTACGTTTCGTGCCTGGTATTTGGTGTATCACTTAATGAAATAGTGACGACAAAGTTGAAATCGATTAAGTTTTGTAGCGGTAACTATAATTGTGTTTATTATTATTCTGTACTCAGAAAGCATGCCCGACGGCATCGATTCTACTGAGGGGGCTGAGCGCGGAGCAGACCAACCTCAAAAGCATTCTCCAAGAGAAGATCCCTAAGGAGCAAGCGAAAGTGCGCGAGTTCCGCAAGAAACATGGCGCCACCAAGGTTGGAGAAGTCACCGTCGACATGGTGAGTAGCTGATTTTGTAGATCATTTGTTTGTTTTGTTTACGCTGTGACATTGGACGACGACCAAGGTTACAAATTTATAAAAAGAATGAACGTAAAACATGATTATACTGATGTTTTAACTTGCATCACATTTTAAATCAGGTTAAGAAACTTTTTAAATTAGCAATATTTCAAGGCTCTCCTGTGCTTTATGTTACAAAACCATTATATTTCAGTCAAATTGCGCCTATTCAAACAATGTTATTGTGATCTCTAAAAAAATCGAAGCATAGATGTCGGATATATGCACAAACATACATAAAAAAATACATCCTTACATATACATCCGAAAATATTATAAATCGCTTAAACACAGTACGTACTTACATAGTTGAACGGAAAAATTTATAATAAGTTAAAGTAGGTAGGAAGTTTCTTAAAGTACCTATCTCGTATCTATAACTGCTAAAAGCGTTGAGAGTTAACTACTCTATAATTTAGTACCCTGGTACTATTCATTTTATTATTCTGTGATAGATAATAGAGTCAGTTCTCGTTATCAAGACTAATTCATTATGATAATCGCCATCGTCATTAAGTTCGAGTATGACCCTATCAAGGCAGCAGCGTAGCGTCTTTCCGTATCATGGAATTATTCATTGGTATAAATTTGCTTTTGTACGGTTTAATCGTTGACGTAATGACGATGACGGTCGCTGATGACTTGACCTAGAAGTCCATTTCCACCGTGGTACAGGGAAAAAACAGACTCTTAAATCAAAAAATATGGTTACAAACAGTCATGGCCATAATGTATAATTCCCTACAGGTATAACCACTAGCGTAACGGGTTACGCTCGCTTTGCTTACGTAGTTCGAGTTATATTAACACATTAACTAACACATTTATGGATACTCATTGTCCGAAATAAAGTTTATATTATTATTATATTCATCATTCGATCACGGAAGGACATTGACGAGGCCAAATGCTGCCCAGATGTGGGAGTACTCATACCTGGTTCCTTGCATTGATATACATATAAAAAGAAATCGGTCCCAAGGTTAATATTTAAATTAAAGTTTGTCCTTTATCTCACCAAGACTTAATGATAAGGCCGACACCTACACTCGAAATCCTCATCAACTGAGGAATTGGCTCACACACACAACATTGCTACTAACTAAATATCAATTAATCCTAAAAAAATAATTTATAATAATGTCATTAACATCTCACAGGTGTGGAAAAAAAACACACGCATGTCCTGAAATAGATTTTTAAGTGCTTTGGTTTACAGACTAGTGTTAGTTAGCATAATGCACCATGTATGCACTCTGGGCAGCTCTTGGTCCATTTTCCATATAAGAATAGGTAATGTCCTTTTTCTGGCAAAATTGCAACTCACCTCTTTTGTCACGATTTTCTGGTACAGGTGCCTTGCACCAAAGCACCTTTACCAGGCCTTTGATGCCATACAAATTCTCATTTTCGTTAAGGCATCACCAGCTCATTTTATGTCCCCACTGCTGGGGCCGTAGCCTTCCCTATGGATGGATAGGGAGAATTTCCATAAACCACCACTCGGGTCCAGTGCGGATTGGTGGTTGTTGACGACTGCTAACTAAGTCTGGACCAACAGCTTTACGTGCCTTTCGATGCACAGAGCTCGAGTTGATACATTTTTGGTCACCCATCTGATGACCGGCCTTTGCGAAAGTTGTTTAACGATAGCAATCGCAGACCGGGCGCATTAATCACTGCGCCATCGAGGTCCTCTATGTGAAGGTGATCGAATGATAAATAAAACTCGCACTAGCCACTCAAGCGTAACGTGAACACCGAATGACAATGTAGTAAGAGCTACATCCGGCGCGCACACATCAATAATGTGTAACGGTGCAAGTATTTTGCAGAGTAAAGTGCGTGATTTTATTAAATATTTATATTACATCGTCTGTCGGCGGCGTGGCTGTCTAATGATAGATAGTTTCGCTTGATTATTACCATCACCAGAGATGTCAAAGCCATCCACTTAAAAAAAAAAAGTTTGTCTTTCCTTTTGTATTCGAATTCGTTTACACTGACATACTGTTACTTTGTTTTCTCGTCATTAAGTTTCTATTTAAATATTTTTTTTAAATCTGAAACCTATTGTATTGTATGGTAGCATGGTTTTCTTTAATTTTACGTAAAAGTTCAACTAAAACTGTTTTTTATTTGGAAATGGTGTATACAGAATACACCATTGTACATTGTACAGACAATGTAGCGACTAGATTGCTTACTACGTTTGTAAATAGCCGTTCCTTGAAAACGATTCCGATTAAAACGTTCGTTTCTTCAAAGAACAGCGTTGCTTCTGAATTCTTTATTTGCGTATCGATTGTTCTTGCACTACCATAGTTATTTAAGGCGACACTTTGAAAAAATACATCGAAAGTTGTAGGAGTATGACAAGACCAACGAATCTGAAATTTTGATAAGATAACTTCATGCCTTTGTCTTTAAAAAACCTTGCTCAAAATTGCAACGATTGTGCAATTTTGACTCGATCGTGATTCTTTACGAAAACACCTCTAAAAAAATCATTAATGCTAAAATTACAATGAAATTACTTAATCTATATGTTTTGAAATACATATACAATATTCGTAATTTAGTTGCTGCATATCTTGATGACTAAAACCAGTAATTTTATAAAAATATTTTATTAGATTCTGCTTAATTTGCGGAAAATCAATCAATTTTAACATTTCGTAAATTGTACTTCGCGGCCGATTTATCAAAACATTATCATAATTATCTAAGAATTCCGTGATTTCGATATTTTTATTTAGCACGCCACTGCCGATACCGTGCATTCAAGTAGGCAAGCGGCGCCCCTCTGATACTTGTTTGCAGGTTCGAACGTGCGCTAGCCGGCGCGCGGCGGCGCGCGGCTCGAGCGAGTGACGGAGGCCTGGCCACGTGCTAAAGTTTTCTTTTAAAATATTATATTTTTTCACTTCGTAGCTCTAAAAGGAGTTATAATAAAAGGACCTTTCACATGTTCAACGTGACAGAAAGTACAAAAGCAATGTAGAAACTCTATTTACGAAGTTGGTTTTTCAGCCCTTGGTTCTGTAAAAACCTTTTTAATGTTATTATAATTTTACGTGTACAAAGTGACCTAAATTGTAAGGAAATTCTATGTAGTTGCGTGTGCGGCCTTTTCAACTCTTTGCATAGTCGCGGTAAAAGTTTTATAACATTTTTATGGCATCGCTTCTTTGACTTCAAGACTTTAAAAACGACCTATTGTTAAACTTGTTGAGATTTGTTTACGCTTTAATTGTTAATTTCAATGTTTTCATTACAAAATAGGTACAATTTCTTTAGGATATCTTATTACATAATATATAATGCTAGGCAGGTATGTAATAATTGTTTTAGACTATTAGCGATTAGAGTTTGATCCTTATCATGATTATGACTAACACCGACTTCAAAATAATCAATCGACTACACTACATTATTTTTCGTGAAGGTTTTTTTGTTTATACTCGTAATAAAAATTTCGTTTGTTGTGCCAGTCCGAAACATACTCTGCCGATTTGACACCTTTATTTTAGTTGGTCTTCTAAGACGTCATCAACGTTATCATTAACAAACCAGTTGATAGTATAGAAATCTACGTCTTTTAAATGATTGATTAGGTATATGAAAATGATTGCATATTTAGTAGTTTTACGAAATATGATAAAAAACACGTCAGAATACCTATCGCAGCGGAAAACTTTTCCCAATCTTTAACATGGAATTTATCCACCCCATATCTTTTTCAATTTCGGACTTCTTCATACTGAACTATTTTAATTGCTGAAAAGTGAAATGTATAAAAATCTAAATACTGCTAATAAAACTATAAGAATTACCTATGTTACTACAAAAATATTATCCTAAAACAGTGTTTTAGTAAATATGTTTTTTATTTTTATTAGATTTGATCGTTCCATCGAATAGCAGACAGCTCATGATAATAATCGTGGGCGGTCTGCTGGCGTAGGTAGGAATCTATTTATAATACAAATAAAGTATTGATTTATTATATCCCCTGTAACCGCTTTACCCGAAAGCTGGATGAATATCAGCCATCTGAACAGGCTGGTTTCCGGAGTGGATTCTGTACTAGATCACATCCATTCAGTCAAGCAGCTGATTGAGAAAAGTCACGAGTTTAACCGGCCCTGTTGTATGGCCTTTGTGGACTACGAGAAGGCTTTCGACAGTGTCGAGCATTGGACCGTATTTGCCTCTCCATCCCTGCAACATTGACGCTCGGTACGTGGATCTGCTTCGGGAGATATACAGCCAGGCCACAATGCAGGTTCGGCTGCACAGCTTGACGAACTCTTTATCTCCATCAGGGGAGGGGTGCCACAGGGGGACACCATTTCATCTAAACTTTTTACGGCTGTTTTATAAGACGTCATAAAAACGCTTCCCTGGAACCAATGCGGTGTAAATATAAATGGTGTCTTATCTGTCCCATTTGCGCTTCGCTGATGATCTTGTGTTGTTTGCCAGTACGATGGATGGCTAGAGGTAATGTTAAGACCTTTTTGATGCCTCTACCGTGGCAGGCCTTAACCCGGCGTTAGCCCAGTGGCAAATTGTAACACCGACTGTCGGGTTGGGAAAAAAATATGTAATTCGAATATGTAAAGGAATTTCGGCAAACTAATGCTACTAATTGATTAATTGACTATAATTTCTGGTATTTTTTGTAAACTTAAACAAATTAATCATTAAACAACTTTTTAATTAAAAATACACTAAAAGTATATGAAATTTACAAAAATAAACAACTTCTGTCTTATAGCAACATTCCGACAAGTGTGATTAGTTTTCCTATCTTTTTTCGCTGTAATACACTCGAAAGGTTCATTCGTCCTTAGATGCGTCTTGATTAGTGCCACTATCATTACTGCGAGAACTCAGATAATCTTGTCCCTCTTCATTTTCAGATGTTTTCGATTTCGGAGTCCAACTTCTGTAAAACGACTAAAATTCGCAGCCTTTCGTGTTCTTCCCTGTTCATTTCGTAAATAAAGCAAAAAAACAAGAAAATGAAGTTATAAAAGACAGATGTTTTAAAAATATGGCACAAAACTAAGACATCGAGTGTATGGTTGGGTCATATTTACCCTTTCTGTCGTTTGGCCACGTATATCCACCAATGCAAGCGCAACCCGACTGAATTAGCAGTAAGAAACGAGGAGGAGGGGTAGTTAGCTCCAGCTACTGAGACCTGAGAAAAATGTCGAGGGTCATAGAGACCCAACTGTGCGCTCCCCGCCGGGTTAAGATGAACATGGGCAAGACCAAGATTACGTCGAACATCTCTGGTGTTTCGAATCCTAACATCATGGTTGGGGGCGAGAGGCTAGAGGTAGTCGGCTCATATTATGTGTATCTTGTTTTATCTTTTGGCAGAGAGTATCAGTTGAAAGAGGTCACCAGACGTGTTCAACTGGGGTGGACAACTTTCGGCAAATTAGGCGATATATTTAAGTCCACCCATATTCCACAATATCTTAAAACACGTCTTTTTAACTATGGCGTACGGTGCTGAGATATGGCGCCTGACTAGGAAGGCTATGCACAAAATAAGTGTTACACAAAGGGCCATGGAGCGCGCCATGCTTGGCATCAAACTTTTGGACCGCGTCCCCAACACCGAAATCCGCAAGCTGACTTAAGTCCAAGATGCCAGCGAGCGGATATTGAGGCTCAAGTGGAGTTGGCCAGGACACTTCGACAGACAAAGTGACGACAGGTGGACCAGAAAGCTGACTGAGTGGTGGCCGAGAGACGGTTACAGAAAAAAAGGGGACGTCCACCGGCGAGATGGGTCGACGATATAACCAAGATCGTGAGTTGCACGTGGCCCAGACTAGCGCAGGATCGAGGCGAATGGCACAAGCAAAGAGAGGCCTATGCGCAGCAGTGGGTCGAGAGGGGCTGATGATGATGATTGATTTATTTATTGATCGAAGAAATAAAGAGACCTATCTAAAAGTAAATTCTAACTTTTCCCATAAAAATTAGTTTTAATGGTTTTGTCTTCTCGATTCTAAAATTTGCTATAGTCCGTGTACGAAGACTGGGCTGGGAGCACTGCTGTGGGACTTTTATGAATAGTTTCGTATTTCCAGTTAGTTAATCGTACTTGGGTACAGACGTCTGCACATCAACCTACCACAAACTGTCAAATTTCCTCAATAGACTTTGAACTTTATGTTTATGGTATATGGTTGACAATGTATTGAAGAAATTTTACAGTTTTGGGTAGGTTGATGTACAGGCGTGTGTACGTTGTTGTTGTTCAACACTCAGACACGAATATTGACCACCTTTTACATTTGCATATTTACCTACCTATTGCAAGTTAATTCGGTGAATTCGGAATTTTCATTAGTTATTATAGACTAAAGGTGAACGCACACCTGGCTGCACCGCACGCACCGCAACCGCCGCATTCGAATTCTTATATGAAGTTCTGTGCAAGAGTGCAACTGTAGCGCGGTTAGGTGTGTGAGAACTTCATATAAGAATTCGAATGCGGCGACTGCGGTGCGTGCGGTGCGGCTAGATGTGCGTTCACCTTTATGTTTAAATATGTTGACTTCCTACATTTAATTGAACTACGTAGATATTTATTGAATCTTCACATTCAACCTTTTATAACATTTCTTATATCATAACAAGTATTGTTAACTTAAACCAACCTATTCGTTTAAATATGTATTACTAGCTTTTGCTCGCGGCTTTGCTCTCGTAGGCTACACGACGTGTGATTGTTTATAATAAAACCCAAACTTATTAAAGGTACGTTCATGTTAGTCGTGGATTAAACTTTAAAAATGTCAGATTTGCCAGATGCCACACCTATTTCACCTCTCAGGTTTTTTGAAAAATGCTAAAACACATAATTCTTTATTTTTGTTGAAAAGTCTATAGATTGATTAAAATTTTCATTTTGATAGTTCAAAATAACGATTTTTACTTCTTTAAAGGAAAATAAAAAAAATTCCTGAGGAATTTTTTTCTTTATTTCTTTTCAAGAACCCAAATACCAATTTTCATGTATTTTACCTCAAAACTGACGAACTTTCATACAAAATTTCATCCCCTATTTGACCACCTTAGGGTGTGATTTTCGTAAAATCCATTCTTAGTGGCTGGTAACGTCACTCAATTAACCTATAGTCCAAATTTCATCTAAATAGTTTCAGCTGTTTAGGCTCGGCGATGATGAATCAGTCAGTCAGGACAAGTCATTATATGTGTATAGATTATGTGCATGGCGTCATTCTAAGAGTGTAATCGAGTCGAATGTCGTGGTACAAGGTATAACTAGGCCATTGTGTTACATGAACTTGAGTCTTGAACAATGTCATAATCAAACGAGAAACGTAAGAACCTAGGTCAATCAACCTCGCACGCTGGTGTGCAACCAATATACACAACCAACAGTTTACCTAGTACCTACCCATTAAATTACTTGAATACTTTAACAAACAATTGTTTGTTATTTATGTACATTGCTTTAATCAATCAATCAATTTTATTATCGTTGAGTCACGATTCACACTACTTTGAATATCAACGAAACTGTCATCTGAAGAACCATTCCATCTTTAAGATTCTACATTACATAATATATTAGATATTTACGAACAATGCTAGTAATAATTATGTTGTTTCGTAGATGTACGGTGGCATGCGCGGCATCAAAGGTCTGGTATGGGAAACCTCAGTGCTGGACCCCGATGAGGGTATCAGATTCAGAGGTCTCTCCATCCCCGAGTGCCAACAGAAGCTGCCCAAAGCCAAGGGTGGAGAAGAACCCCTCCCCGAAGGTCTCTTCTGGCTCTTGGTGACTGGCGACATCCCCACCGACACTCAAGTGAAAGCCCTGTCCAAGGAATGGGCGTCAAGGTCAGTATTAAACGAGCTTACTCTTTCATCAAATGCCTTGCCGAACGCATCTGCTCGTCTTTCGTTCGTTTTTCTCTGGTGTTGTTGTCTATGAGCGGCGGTGATCACTTTCGATGTCGCTTGCGATCTAGTCCATAAAAATACATAATTTAATCGGTAACCAGGTTTTTAGAATTATATTAACGTATATTGATATAAGAGATGATGATGTAGATATAATGAGGATCTTATGTCTAGCATCGAGATTAGGGCGTGACGCAGTCAAACCTAATTAAGTACCTCCATAATAAATGAAGACCCTGAGTGTCTTATCTAATCTAGAGGGGGGCTGCTGAGGTTTCCCTCTCGCAGTAACATTTCGATCCATCTGAGTTTGGCAACGTCCTTAAGGGCGAAGAGCCTGAAGTCCTCCGGACCCCAGGAGTCCCATTCTTTTCCTAGCCAGAGAGTCGCAGTCACACAGTAGGAGTCAATGCAGTAGCATTGACTCCGTTTCCTCTCCACATGCCCTACACAAAGTATTTGTTGAAAGGTGTGCATTCTGTGAAGCATTTGTTTTGTGACGTAGTGCCCTGTCAAGGCACCGATGGTTAATCGGGCCTGCCTTCTGCTGCCTCCGCATATGAACTTACTCCGTGATTAGGCGTTTTCGTCAAGGAAGGATTTGGAGTGTTTCATTCCCGGCTGCTGTTTCCATTCGATGCTGTACCTGTTTTCGAAGTAATCTTTTAAGGTCTTGTTAATTGTACTTGGTGCAAGTGCCACGAACGGCTCAGGACCAATGAGCTGGGTCTTCAAACCCTCCCTGGCAAGTGCATCCGCCATCTCGTTGCCGTGGATTCCCATATGGCCTGGGACCCAGATCAATCGCACCTTGTTATGAACACCTAGCTTGTTTAGAGCTTGTGTGGTTACTAGATTGGCCAGAGTCGATTCGGGGCGATATGAGTGACTTGAGCGCGGCTTGGCTGTCACTTTGGATAAATATATTTCGATTTTTCATAGCTAACTCTATATTCTGCTTTGCGCAATTGAAGCGCAGGAGAATTGCGAAAGTTTCTGCTTGAAGTCATTATTATAGACGCTTGCCCCTGTGCCCGATTTTATTTTTGATCCGTCGGTAAACCAGATTAGGCTGTCTTTTTCCGGAGACGGTGGCCCTCGATTCCATTCGTCCCTGGTTGGAACATAAACTTTAACTTTGTTTTTGTAATAAACTTTAAATTTCTTTTCGAATATAAATATGGAGGGATATTTTATCGCACCTCATTTCCATGACCCTGTCTGAGTGTCTTACAAATAAACAAAGAATAAGCTTTGAATACTAATTCCGTGTTTTGTCTTTTTTACTCTAATTTGAAATGACGTTCACATGACGGGAACAAACCACGGAATAACTATTCCGAGCTTATTCTTTGTTTATTTGTAAGGCACTGAGAGTATACCTACTTTAAGAATCCGGTATTAACGACTAACTACGAAAAAATGTATACTTATATAAGAAATGCTGAAAGCGACTCTACGCTATATGTCATATAATGTATTGAATCTCCATCAATCATTCTTACCCTGATACCGTGCGACGAGAAGAAGGCCTTACTGTGTGATTAACTGGTCAGTCAATTAATGGCATTTATAAATGAAACGTTGATTCTACATCTAGTGGTATTAAACTTTCTTATATTTATAAATATAGAAGTCTTTCAGAGTTGAATGGCACTTGTGTTACGCAATGAACAATTCGACATTCCGAATTGCGATCTAAAGAGCAGGCACGGCGTTTCTTGGCAGCCTGCCGAAAGTTGGCGTAATCAGTTGCAGCCGTACAACTTCCTTGTTGTAGTTACGATGTATATGAGCCTGTTTATATACACTTAACCTACTACATTGGTGCTGTAGCCCCAAAAAAAAAAGTGAGCTTTGGTCTCTGATACAAGTCGGCGCCACCGGTCCCAATTCTGGGTGCCTAGTGCGACTTTCATTCGCATTTGTATGGCAAAATTTTAAATCTTTTCGAATGTCGCCAGGAGGCGCTGCTTCAATGCCATACTAATTTTTGTTTTCGTAAACGTAATCGAATGAATACGGATAGTAATTAAAACTCACACTCGACCCCCTGAACTGCTTCCTGCCAGTAATTGTCTATATAAAGCTTTTCCAGGTCTTTTAGAACTTCGTACCTCCAGCGGTAACGCGGCCGACCGACTGGTCTACGCCCTACTGGTCATCAACATAATGCGTGTTTCAACGAGCAATCATGTTCCATATATATTAGGAGAATTGAATAAACGACACGGAGAAACTAGTCCTATAATAACAAAATAGGGGACAGTAACTGATTTTAGTCTTTAGCAACAATTTAATACAGACCTACCTTCTAGCTATCATCCCGTAAAACTTAAATGAAAATCAATGTTATTTTTTTTGGCAATGAAAAAACTGGGCTTTAAGCTACTTTTAAATATCGAAAATATCACATACGACGACTCTTCGTGTTATTTCGACCACTAGGTTTTATTAAGGCTGCACGGATTGTATGCTAAGCAATGAAAAATTAAAAAAGATGAATGTGAGTTTGGATTGGCATTGACAGATTTCGGCCGGTCGTCTTCCATTTCTGAAATTTTAAAGAATGTATGGAATAATGTTTATTTAATTTAATGCATTTATTATGCATAATTTAAAAGGAAATTTTAGCATTCTGCACTCCTTCTCTATATAAACTATAAGTGTGCGAAATATCATACTCCTCCGTTCGCGCAATTTTCGTAAAAAGGGGTACAAAGTTTTTGCTTCATTCACGTATTAATATATAGATATAGTCAGTCATCGGATGGGTGACCAAATATGTATCATCTCGAGCTCCTCCATGCTTTGGAAGGCACGTAAAGCCGTTGATCCCTGCATAAGCAGTTATTAACAATCACCAATCCGCACTGGCCCGCGTGGTGGTTTATGGCCCGTTCCCCTATCCAGCCATAGGGAAGGCTCTTGCCCCAGCAGTGGGGACATAAAATGAGCTGACGATGATGATGATGATGACATGTTTAGATAAGATGATAACCTATTGATGTGTTGCAGGGCCGAGCTGCCGTCCCACGTGGTGACTATGCTGAACAACATGCCCAACAAGTTGCACCCCATGTCGCAGTTCTCAGCCGCCGTCACCGCACTCAACAGCGAGTCACAGTTCGCGAAAGCTTACTCCGAGGGTGTACATAAATCCAAGTACTGGGAGGTTGGTGCGGTTTTATTACCTAGTTTTATTACTTATAAATATGGTAATAAATATTAGACAACATCACATATATTGCTCTGACTCCAAAGATAGTAGCTTAAGCACTTGTGTTATGGAAATCAGGAACAACGAAGGTACCATAACCACCCGAACCTGAGAAATTATAGAAAAAAATAGTTATTCCATATTGACCCGACCGGGAATCGAAACCGGGACCTCTGAGATGGCAACACCAGGAACCGGCGTGCGAGCCACTCTACTACGGAAGCCATCAAAATTACATGTTTATTGTTATTTTTGAGTATCCGATACTGGATGCGATTAGTTTAAACCAGGAAGGTAATGGCGTAACATTGAGGCGGCCAATGCCCAGCAGTGGGGAAATACGGGCTTAAAAATAATGATGATAATCCGATACTCGGATGCTCAAAAATCAAATAAACTTTGTAAGAATCCCGTTAATAAGCGTTAATCTTATGAATAGTATGTTTCAAGAACTATAGCAAATTAGAACCTGTAAGAAACGCTACTTATTCCTCAAAGGCTGGCATTGCTTTTGCCTTTTTTTGTGTTGGGTCCATGAGTAGCAGTGATTGCTTACCATCAGGCGACCGTATGTATTTCTTTCCACATATGAAATATAAGGAATAAGAAAATTTCCTTCTTAATAAAGTCTTAACAATCTGTAGATAACTGAGTTGTTTTCCAACAGTATGTATACGAGGACTCGATGAACCTGATCGCTAAGCTGCCGGTGATCGCGGCCACCATCTACCGCAATACGTACCGCGACGGCAAGGGCATCGGCGCGATCGACGACAACCGCGATTGGTCCGCCAACTACTGCACCATGCTCGGCTTCGATGGGAAGGAGTTCACGGAGCTGATGCGGCTCTACCTAACCATTCACAGGTGACTATTGTAAACAATTGTAACTCTTAACAAAGTGGAATAAGAGTCAAAGTGTTTACATATCGGTGCTCGTACTGATGCGATGTTCTGTTGTTTCCATTTGAAGTAGGTAGTGTAGTGGCACAAGTGTTCGAATTTTTTTCGAGAATCATTATAATAAAGGTCGGAAACCAAGTCCACAGTCCAAATATCTAGATTCTAGATAGACGACGCATGTGTCACGATTTGTATGAAAACCAAGCGTGCCACATTTTTTTGACATACTATGATTTGACAAGCGCTATTTAGTGATGGAAACCACCTTACGCGCCAAATCGATTTAAAAATGCCGCGTTGTGAACGATTTTAATACATAAATTCGGTCATCGATTTATATCGAAAGCAAAGCAAATATAAATTATCTTATTAAGAAGTTTTATTTTATTATTTAAATAGTATTAAGAAATAATCAATAGCACTATTTATGTGTGGTTATTCAACGATTTGTTGAATGGAAACGCTACCTACCTACATTCTTGCAGCGCATATGCCGACAGGTCGTTCAATAAAAAGAAGACCAGCGGTTGATTTTTGAACCGGTGACCAACTCTCACGCTATGATATCAATTACGAACGAATGCTCCTTTTTATCTTATTCAAGGTCACTGGTAACTTATCTTTGACACCGAAAATTCTTGAACGGTATGTATCTTAGTAATCAAATTGTATTTAATGGAAAATTATAATATTTCATAATGTATTTCATATTACTTATAATTTGAGATCAGTCGTTTATGTATCTCACTGGGAGATTAAAAATCGCCCCCCAGTGTCTAAATATTCGGTGTAGACAACGTGTTTAACGAAAATATAATAAACGGCATTAGGAAATAATCACGAAACCGTCATTAGGCCAACGACCGACAAATTATGTCGATGCCAAAATAACTTCCCGATTTTAATTGTATATTTCTTGCGGAAATAAAACAGCTTTGGTACGTAACGTGCTTTTAATTTACCTTATTTTTATTTCGATTTTTTACCTAAATAATTGAAACTATATTGGTGTATAAAAAAAGTCGCTAGAATGTTTGGATATCATTTTGTGTAGGTAATAGGTTTGAATAAAAAGCCCTCTCTTAGAGATTTTGAATTACTTTCAAAATATAATTTCTTTCCAATCATCATAATTTTGTAAGCGATTAGAATCGAATAGACGAAAAATGACAAAAGTGACTGCCTCGAAACTGACGCGAGGTACATGAAACGATAGTTTGATGTTCATTGCTCGTTTACACAATACACCACCCACATGTATAGAGCTAAGTAAAGCCGCAATGTATGACGAACATGCGACATACTCTAGATTTTCTCAAAACTGTCATAAAATCAAAATAAATGATTATAAAATTAATTACGAATATTTGTATTATATAATTACTTTCCGGCGGAAGCCATCGTGTTCTACTTATTGGCTACTTACAGATGTAGTGTTTTACAATTTATAACGGCGCACCGAGGCATTTTTCTTATTTTTGACAGATGATGCACAAGGATAATGTCAACCGCGGACTAAATGTAGGAAACTGGCAGTAAGCACAGATGGGCACAAATGGATCACACGAAGCGTCTGAAGTAGGTGTACTTGCGTGATCTATGTTAATATAGGTCTGTGTCGGAAACTGATTTTAACATTTAGAAACAATTGAATACAGATCACCTGCTTCCTAGCTTGTATACTGTAAAATTTCAATGTCGTATGTTAATTTTGGCGACGGAAACTGTTTCGAACTGGTGCCACTCCGATAGTCTGCTAGGTTTTGCAAAGTTTCAACGTTACTGGCGATTTTTAAACTGGAGTGACAATATTATTGTCACACTGTTACTTTTTATCAATTACGAGTGCTTTCCCTCTCTTAATCGAAGTCACCGGTAATTTTTTACACAGAAAACTTATCTAACGATAAGTTCTTAACTAAAATCATGAAATAATTCAAACACTATATGCCACAATCGTTTTGTAATAACTGATCAAAACAATCTTAATGTATTTATATTTTAGTAAAAATAATATAATGAGAATCTGAATATATATTATAATTTTTGTAATCGGATTGGGGACATATCGTTGTCGATGCTAAAGAAGAATGTCCCATATTACTTGGTCGTTTTTAAATTCAAGACAGCTAGTGAGTTTCGAAAATCGCACGCCTGGTATTTTTTTAAAACAAAGTGTAAACACCACGAGGTAGGATATTTTGTATGTTCATCATGTCTTTATAGATTTGAAACGCACAGCTGCTTTTTGTTCTGGCAAATCGCCTACGGCAGCCTCTTGCGCAATTTAACAGTTGATCATACAGTGTACCACTATCGTTCAGTGCCTTATTAGTATTTATATACTCATTGAAACACTGTACAACCTGTTTGTTAGATACAGCGAAAGCCTCTCTAACTCCGGCCTCTTTAATTGAATTAACTCTAGCTACTGACAACAATGCGTGAACAAGAAACGCTACATCAAATGTTGTTAGACAACTTTGTGACAATGATAATTTGATTATGCTATGTTTATGCTTTTACCACTGAAATAAACATCCGTGTTCTGCTATAATGTTTAAATACTGATTAACAGCTTGCGGCTCTGCGAATGACTAACGTTAGATCATTGGAAGCGCTAAGCAGAAATGCTTCTTTTTGTGAATATGTTTTATATTGTATTAAAGGAATAAATACTTATACTGTAAAAATATTGTTACCTGACTTCACCAAACAGTTTTACATCTGAGGATTTTACTTTTTACAATTTAGATAATAGGAACCAACCTAATTTTGATGTGCTATGTTACTTTATATCACTTTTTACATTAAGTGAGGTGTGGTACACCTGGCGTTAAGCTTGCTTAAACTTAAGTAAAATAATGTAACTTTCAGTCTTAGGAGTCTGTTTTCGCTACATATTTTTGACCTTAGAAGATAAAAGTCAAAAGAGACGATGAAATCTTGTATGCGTGGATCATGATTTGATTATTAATAAATGCATAGACTGCTCACAACTTTTTGATACTGAAAAGAATTTCCAAAAGGTTCGGTTTGTATATCTTTAGCGTATAAGTACATATTTTTTCCTACGGCTGGACTATTACATAGTGTCACGTTTTTGCGTTTAAGATAACACATTACCTTGTTATGTAATAAGCTGAGAACATCCAACTAAGTGTAACAATCTCTAAAATGAGTCTTAGCGCAATGATAACAAGGTCTTCTTGTGTTCGCTTTATGTCTCTGGTAACATTGTGTACAGTTGAATAGCATTCATTTACAGAAGCATGCTCACGTTTAATGTGCTGTGTTCAATAGGTGTTATGGTGACTTGCTGTGCGAATTATATGCCATTGTGTTATGCCGGCTCTGTCCTTGACACTCATATGTGCACTCGGAGTATGAACAAATTCACATCAATTTGCTGTTACTAATTGAACAATCTACGAAGGCTATGACATGTGTGGCGGTCTGAACGGTGTGTTTATCTCTTATCGCATAAGCTGCAAGCTGTCACGTTGCGATATTGTGTAAAATTTAAGAGAGATAAGCCAAGACGTTGTCTGTTCCACGATTGCTGCAATCTACAATTTATCTCGAATTTTCGATTGTTACATTCGACAGAAACAAATTATCTGTACAACGTTATGAATCACGACCTTGCTTTTGCTTAACTGCTGAAAAATACACAATTTTGTGTTTGTCTGTCTAGCCTTCAATTAATTATAGACCTAAACCCAAGAATTTGATTTTTTAAGCGTTGTCTATAACAACAAAAATCTCAATACTACTACATTTCATTCTTACATACATTATGTACTTAACTTTTTATATAATTGAATGGAGTGCGGATATTTTAAGTACAGGTCCTAAATATAAAAGAAAGCGCTGCAACTGAAAACAAACAACAAAAAATATACAATAATAAATATTCAAATGTACTTAATCAAACTTATTTTACAGAAAAATGTTTTTTTTTCATTAATGCCATTGTAGCTATGCACTGTACATTTTTATAAAATAACTGTTACATAACACACATAATAATAATTGTATTATTATAATAAAAACTATCTAATAACTTTCTTCTTGAACTTACGGTACTTGAATAGTGTTATGTATTTTTAATAATGTCGTTATGTATTATAATTGTTATTTAAAAAAAATTAAATTTGGTTTTTTTTTTGTTGTGTTCAACAGTGACGTGCTTGACCTTCATGTCACGTGATGGTAAGCGATTATGAGGTTGAAGCGCACTGTTTGAAAAGCAAATATAGAGCAATCCTTTTGAAATCTTCCATAAAACTGTCCTCATTACCCCGCGCCGTAAGAACGAAGATGACGTCATGCATACTACATTCAACACCTGCTGTGCGCTTCTGCAAAATGAAATATAAAAAAAGCTTCACTACATGACAGAAAAACTTACACTAGGCACTCAGTAGTAGTCAGATTACCACAAGCTGTCAAATTTCTTCAATAGACTTTGAACTTTATTTCTTTGACATATGGTTGAACATTTAATACGCGTGGTTTTTAGGTATCGGTTCTTGTCAGTAGTCTAACGGACCTATGAATTATTGTACCACGATTTTTCGCATTCAACTCGAGCATCTATCCGTTTAACTACCGATGCTAAAATAATAAAACTAAATAGGGTCGTACACTTCGCTGGCGTTGGGAGTATCTCCGGTTGTGTTGGAAGTAACGTGATGTTCCCGTTTGCAGTGACCACGAGGGCGGTAACGTGTCGGCCCACACCACACACTTGGTCGGCTCTGCGCTAAGCGACCCTTACCTGTCGTTCGCCGCCGGCCTCAACGGTCTGGCCGGACCACTCCACGGATTGGCTAATCAAGAGGTAGGTTATTTGTGAGGTACATTTACTTCGATTTGCGTAGCTCGACGGCGAAGTGGTTAACGCGCCCGGTCTGCGAGTGCTGAGGTTTAGCAACTTTAGCAAAGGCCGGTCATCGGATGAGTGATCAAAAATGTGTCGTCTCGAGCTCCTCCGTGCTTCGGAAGGCACGTAAAGCCGTTGGTCTCGGCTACGTTAGCAGTCGTTAACAACCACCGCACCGCACTGGGCCCGCATGTTGGTTTATGGCCTGTTCTCCCTATCCATCCATAGGGAAGGTTCGTGCCCAGCAGTGGGGACAAAATGAGCTGATGATGATGTCCTCCGATTTAGGAACCTGCCCATATCACACATGCAAAAATTTATGGACATTTGCATCCTTCCCATCCTTGTATATGGCGCACAAACTTGGTCCTTAGCCAACATCCAGAAGTCTAAACTCAAGGTTTGCCAACGCGCTATGGAACGTAGCATATCAGGTGTCAAGTGAACGGATCGAAAAAATCGCAGAAGTAGCTCTGAAAGTAGCTAAGCTGAAATGGCTGAATCTGAATTAGGCTGGTCACGTCTGCCGCATGCCAGAAGTGTTATGGAGCCAAGTTGGCAATAAATTGGAAGCCAAACAACACGGAGGCGCTGCGGTAGACCGAGAAGATGGCGGGACGAACTGGATATTGTTAACCAAAATTGGACTTAACTATTTACTCACTCAATTGAGGGAGGCCTTTGCCCAGCAGTGAGCCAGTGAGGGATAACATTAATAATAGGAATCTTATCTTATCTTATTGAGGCCCGCTGAAGTTTTCTCCTACCAGTAGCACTTTGACCCATCCTAATCTTCTTCCTCTTTCTTTCACTTATCTTCCTCTGTAAAGATGGATGTCATAAGTTTGGCAACGTCTTTGAGAGAGCGAAGAACCTGAAGTCTTCTGGTCTCGGACAGGCCGATCCCAGAAGCCCCATTATTTTCCTAGCCAGAGAGTCACAGTCGCACAGTCCGATTTAGGGTTAGGGCCCGTTCCCCAGTATTCGGTTGGTGAGATGATGCAGAAGAATGAAAATATGCTAGTTTTAAGAGGTGACCAAGGCTACCCAGTAGGGTTAACGACTGACAGTAACTGGATGGATGCTGGATTTCATTATGGTAGATTATGATGAGTGCTGGTTGATGATATAATAAATTATAATATTGTTTAATCGGCTAGGTGCTGGTCTGGCTGGAGAAGCTCCGCAAGCAAGTCGGTGACAACTTCACAGAGGAAGGACTCAAAGAATTCATCTGGAAGACCCTGAAGTCGGGACAGGTCGTGCCTGGTTACGGACACGCTGTTCTCAGAAAGACTGACCCTAGGTAAGTGAAGAGCTCCCATATAACTATCTATCTGCTTCCTCGGGTGCATGTGAATTGTGTTCCCTGAATTAAATTAAATCATTTTTATTATATGCAACTGCTACTACTGACCGTCTCTGTGGTCTAGTAAAGACCACCCATCTCAGACCCATAGGTCCCTGGTTCGATTCCCAGTTGGGTGTGTAATTCACAAAATATTATCATCTCAGTCAAAAGACGTCCACTGCTGGACAAAGGCCTCCCCCAAGGATCTCCATAACGACCGGTTTTGTGCTGCATCCAGCGGCTTCCCGCGACCTTCACCAGATCGTCGGTCCACCTTGTTGGAGGCCTGCCCACACTAAAAGCGCAAAATATTATACAAAAATAATATTTCTCGGGGCTCCTTCACATAACTTCACTTTGTCTATACCAAATCGCATAACATTTATATAGATTAAGATTACATGCACCTGGGAGGTTCTCCCCACCCTCCCTTCCCTCCTCCTTCGGGTTGTTCCGCTCCCTATCCGATCCGAACCCCTCGAAGAATCCAGTAGGGAACGGGGAAACGCCCTAGTGCTTGATGCCATTCCCTCTAGAAAACCTCTGACGGAACACCGTCAGAAACGAAACATCGTTTCACATGGCTTGAGGTAATTTACACAAAGTGATGTTGGTACAGGTACACGTGCCAGCGTGAGTTCGCCCTGAAGCATCTGCCCAACGACCCGCTGTTCAAGCTGGTGGCCGCTATCTACAAGGTGGTGCCGCCCATCCTCACCGAGCTCGGCAAGGTCAAGAACCCGTGGCCCAACGTGGACTCCCACTCCGGTGTCCTCTTACAGGTCAGTGCCGAATGTCATTTGCTTGTATTTGTTACGTTCCGATCCGAACCCCAACACGCTTGCGTGTTGGGGTTGGGGTTATAATATTATTAAGAATATAAATATATATTTAATTCTTTTAAATAATTAGTCCATTTTTTAGACACTACCTTTAAAATAAATATATATCGTTCCAGTATTACGGCCTGAAAGAAATGAACTACTACACAGTGATGTTCGGCGTGTCGCGCGCGCTCGGAGTGCTCGCCCAGCTGATCTGGTCGCGCGCCCTCGGGCTGCCCATTGAACGGCCCAAGTCGCTCAGCACCGACATTCTCATTAAACAACTCGGCAAGTAGGCCGCGCCGCTGCATGTCGACACTTCACTCGGGACTCGCGATAGAACGCGCTCCATACCTAGCGGTGCCCTTACATTGATAAATTGATCGACAGTTAGATTCACACGCAACACACATAGTCAATGTTCGTATAAGAACTAAAACAGTACCTAATGAAACACGACGTTTTTAACATTTTCTTGTTTTGTAGTATTAAGCGAAATTGTTGCAACATTGATTATATTTATTGAAAGTAAATGAAAATGAAATACATACATTATTATTGCTTTATAGGTATATTGTATATTATTTAAAAAAAATGTGTATATTTTTTGTGTACCTTTGTGTACTTACTATTGTGTTAAATGTATGTTTTGTACATCTTCAATACTATTCGTTACATTTAAATTGACATATTGACTAAGAGTGTGGTGTGTTTCAACTGCAATCCTCGTATAGTAGCAGTAATTAAGTAACAGTAAAGAATGGTGGATATTGTTGGGTCATGCTGGGTCATTGCTGTGGTGGACAATATGGTATACATGTTGGTGTCATTGGACAATCTTGTACCACGGGTTTGTAGAAAATGTTCACCATAATATGTGAATTACCATAATGCAGGTGACTCAGTATTCTTTCCTGTTTTTTGTACTTAGATCAATTTTAGCAGTAGGTCAATTGTAACTTTAGATGCTGTTAAAGAAGTGGCCTAGTTAATTAGATAATTAATATTCTTGAAACAAATTATTAATCATAATTCATCATAATTTCTCTTGTATTTATTTTATTTTTCTAACGAAAATTGTAGCTGTAAATGATGTTAATTTAGTTTCAAGTTACCAAAGTATTTACATTTATGTATATAAAGCTACATTGTTGATTTATGAAAAGCTTTATGTTGAGTTAAGCCATGTCAAATGAACACCACACGTTCTGATTGTGTCAAATTTTTACGAGAGTATTTATACATGTTGATATGATATGGTTAGCTTATTTATTCTCATTCATCAATATTTATTCAAACATTGTCTAGTAGTAGTTCGAAGGTATGTATGGTTTTGAATATGGTGTGGAGATAATTTATTAAATATTTGATGGTGCCACGTCTAAATAACTGTTACAAAATCGCAATTCAATAACTTGACAATACTAAAATAAATTGGTACGGTGTAGTAAATTGTATTTATTTATTTTCATGAATATGAAAGTAGTTTTTTCTATAGATTACGACCCCCTAGTCTTACCGATTTAATAACTAAGGATGTATAATACCTACGTGGGGTGCTGAAAGTTTCTGGATCTTTGCTGGACGTTTGCAGTGTATTCGTTAGCCGTCCGACTAAATTGAAAGAGCCCCTAACTCGTGAACATTTTTGTTCAATGATTTTTTACGATTTTCGTTGTGGCGGCAATAAGAGAGTTGCCGGAGACTTCAATTGGCATTTGATGATTAAGCACCATGTCGCAGCTCTGTGTATTCTTGGTTTGGAGAATTTAAACGTGGACGAGTTCATCTACATAACGAGGTACGTGAAAGTCGGCAGGCGACTGCTGGGTTACAGACTAATATTGGCACCATACGACAACTTATTGAAACTGACAAAAAAATTACTTGCCAGCAAATTCGTACTTTGTTAGGCATCGGAATGAGCCAAGTGCAAAACATTTTACATGTGCACCTGAAGGTTCGGAAGCTTTGCACTCGATGGATAATGCATGACTTAACCGAGGACCAGAAACAACTGCGTGTCCAGTGGTGCCGTAAAATGGTAAAAAAGTTTAACGGAGGACAGTCATTGGCCGTCTATAATATCTAGTAGTAGTAGTCTCTCCTTTTGAAGATTTGGTGACGAAAGTTAAAAAAACTAAAAAAAAAATTGCTTCAAAACGAAACAAACGAAAGTTGCTTCTTTTTTTAGAAAATCTGTCCCTAACTTTCCAAAAAAAGAAGCAACCATTTTTTTACACTACAGTATAGATCAAAGGGCAGAGACTGCAGATTGGTACATCAACATTGCGCCGTCTTAGACGCGAAAAGCGTCCTCGAAGCAATGTTCTTCAGCGCGATGACGCATCCTCACATTCCGCTAAGGTAACAGAAGCCTATTTGAAGGCTTCAAATGTGGCTGAAGGCGTATAGCCTGGGCCTCGCACCCTGCGACTTTTTTTGTTTTAAAACATTAAAGACAAACTTAGAGGCACACGTTTTCCGAGCCCTGAGTAGGCGGTGAATGCGTTCCATGAAGCCATTGAAGAGGTCCCTAAGGAAGACTGGTCCAACTGCTTTACACAGTGGTTTCAGCGAATGCAAAAATGCATTAATTGCGAGGGAACATACTTTGAAAAACAATAAATGCATCTTAACTCTTATATCTAGTCTTATTTATCAGAATCCAGAAACTTTCAGTATGCCCTAAGTAATAATGTCTATCTCTAGAGAAGATAAAAAATAAATAACAAAAACAGCAATATATATCAAAATACGTTGCGTTACGTTACGTACGTAAATTTTACGTGCAGTAAAATCCTCACACTACATTTTTCTAGAGGTCATTCCGAATCCAATGAGCTATTATTGCTCATATTTTTAGGAGCTTTATGGCTATTTTTAACGGTTTTTCAACTTGTTGACCGGACTATAAGGCCACCGACATAGCTCGCAGAATCAGCACCTTGAAGTGGAAGTGGGCCGGTCATGTCTGCAGTAGGACCAATGATCGTTGGAGCAGACATGTCCTAGACCAGGTATGGGCAACCTTTGACATGTTGAGGGCCAAACTTTAGCGTACAAATATGTTCGCGGGCCGCGTTTAAAAGTACTTAGTGCATTTTAAAGTAGTGATAATATTTTTTGCGATAGATATTAGACATGAAATAATACGACAATGTTATTATAGTACAATTTATTAAAATAACAAAATTAAATTTAAAAAAATGGGTCATTATAATTAAATCGTTAAATTTGCAATTGTTACAAACTACGAAAGTTAAATACACCGAAATCAATGAGACACTTGAGCTTCTATTTGGGAAACTAATCCATCTACATTTGGATTAATTCCACTGATACAAAGACGTAAAGAATTTTTCAAATTATCGTCAGTCAGTTTTGTACGATGTGTTGATTTATTAACTTTCATCAATGAAAAGAACTGTTCGCATTTATAAGTACTGCCAAACGCACAAATCAATCTTCTCGCGAATTTTCTAAGCTGCGAAAAATAATTGTCTTATAGGTATTTTTTGTAGAAATCGCACAACTCTACGTCTTCAAATTTGGATTTAGGAGTGAGTTTTCTTGAATCTCGATCAACTCCATTTGTAAGTGTATTGGAGCATTTTGTACATTACATTTTGTAAGAGTGGCAAATAAACTGAAACAGTCTTCCATGTTTTTGAAGTCGCTAAATCTGTTCGAAAATTGTTCCGACAGTAACTTGAGTTCTTCAGCATATTGAGCATAAGCAATATTTTCATACGCAGAGAGCGTGTTGAAATGGTAACTGTTACCAAACAGCATCTGTGACTCCCACAAGCGTAGTTTGTTCTGAAACACTTTCAAATGGCTGTACAAATCATTTACTAACTGTCCTTGTTTTTGAAGTTTCAAATTTAAATCATTCAAATAGCTTGTAAGATCGACCAGAAATGCTAAGTCACATATCCATTTTGGGTCACTTAATTCACATAGTGGTTTATCTTTTATTTTTATAAAGTCTGCTATCTCATTTCTAAGCTCGTAAAACCGTTTCAACATTTTTCCTTTGCTCAGCCATCTGACTTCGCAATAATATGTTACGTCGTTATATTCAGCTGATATTTCATCCAAAAACGCCTTGAACTGACGATGGGATCGAATAAAGTTGATGGTTTTTACTACCACATTCATAACATTCTGGAGTCGAATGGACTTGAACACAAGTTCTGTTGGTGGATAATGCAATGAAGGACTATCAAATCAACTTTTTGCACATTTTATTCTGTTGCTTTTTCATTCAAAATTCCGATGAAACCTTTACGTAAGCCGACCATAGAAGGTGCACTGTGGCGGCGTCACCTACCTCATACGCCGCACATTATTCGACACGAAGCAAACACCTCAACCATGTCAACAGATGGCGCCACAAACGCATACCAACGACGTCACCATACTACGACAATAAATAGTATGGAAAGCCTGCATCGCGATAGCGAAGTTTCACCATCTCCTTCGCTATATATAGCACCTCCGACTAACATCCGTAACATCCGAGGTCCAAGCCAAAAAAAACTTCAATAAAAATATCCTCTCCTGTAGTGGTTCCTTTAAGTGGCTGTAAAGCAAGCAATTCCTTAGTAACAGTGAACTCCTTATCAGCACCTCGAATAAATATAGCCAGTTGAGCTGTGTCAGACAAATCGGTGCTCTCGTCTAATGCTATGGAAAATGATTCAAAACCAGCCATACGGTCAGTCAATGTTGTTTTTATATCATTAGCCATCATTTCTATACGTCAAACAACAGTTCGTCTCGACAAACAAATTTTTTCAAATTAATTTTTCTGTTCAGGACACAAAATACTGCAAACTTCTAACATACCTACACTCCTTGATAAATTCTCCTTCGGCAAATGGTTTTAATGCCTTTGCCAATTTTGAGCTAACTATAAAACTAGCTTTCACAACATTATCAAGTTGTGTTCTTTGTTTATGAAACATTTGTAGCTGTTTTTCCAAATTTGCGGTAAGCTTCTGGATTTTGTCTGTTCTTAATTGTCCTGTCAGTGAGTGCAGCGTAGCATGCTTAGTTGAGTAATGCTTCTTTATATTGAATTCTTTCATTACTGAAATAGATTCATTACACAGCAAACAAATAGGCTTACCATTGTGCAAGATAAAAAAGAATTCTTCAGTCCATTTTTCTTGAAACTGGCGACCCTCTGTATCTACTTTTCTTTTCTTTCCACCAGACATCATTTTTGTTTACTTTTCGTTTAATAAAATTATTAAATATTATATATTAAATTAAAATTATATTATATATTATATTAAAATTCACTATTTTAATTTAAATATTTTATTTACTTAAGATTATGAACACACAGTATTTTAAACTACTACAGAATAGCATGAACAAGTATATTTAAATAAAACTATTAATTTGTTGTTTGTTAGTACTATTTAAAAGGTAACAGGCAATTTTACAAATATGTTTATCAGAGGTAGTTTCTATGAACATTTTGGCATCATTGTAGTTTCTTCTATGAAATTCTCAAAAAGTGCATGTATTGTCCATTGATTAGTTAAAACACTACTTGAACGCTTTAGACTTGTTACACACGTATCACAACCACACCACACCGTCGCCACAAAAGGTGGTAAAGCTGTGGTTACGTGTAAATAGTGTCGCTGCGGCTTCTTGCGGTTGCGTTGTGTTACCTACAAACTGTTTGCATAATGGCCGGCCTCTGGCTTGCGGTCTCGCTGGTTCAAATTCAAAGTCATTTATTCACTTTAGGCTACAAGTGGCTCTTGTTAATGTGACTATGCAATCGGTTCGTAAGTCTACTCTGGGCGGGAGATCTTGTACTGAGAAGAACCGGCAAGAAACTCAGCAAAGGTTGCGACGTGGCTGCGATGTAATCGGTATCAAACACGCGGTCTATAATGGCCCTTGTGAATTCCTACTCCCTCCTCAAGAACCAACTCCTTCCTCAAGGCCGGCAACGCATCTGTGATTACTTTGGTTTTGCGGGTGTCCATGGGCGGCGGTGATTACTTTTCATCAGGTGAACCGACTGCTCGTTTGCTTCCTTTTAATATAAAAAAACAACTATTAATTTTCATACAAATTAGCGCCCGCCCACGTGTTGTGGATGTGGTACGTGTGAAACAAACCTTAGAGCGGGCGTCTGCTGCGTCAAGTGGGCGTACGGCGCGGGCGCTAGCTCTCCGCGTGGACAAATATGTTGGTTTTAAAGCTGTCATGACTGTGTCAAAGTGCATATCAATATCAGTGATCCGTCCCGCGAACGGACGAGCGTGTCTCGTCGTCGGCCGCGCCGCGTGCGAAATACAGACTCCTCACACACATATGTCACTATATCACTCACCTCTACACACGCACATCAACCTTGGATAGGTGTCTAAATTGTCAAATTTCTACAATAAATGTTAAACTTTATGACATATATACGTAAAGTTCAAAGTCTATTGAGGCATTTTTACAGTTTGTAATAGTCTGTTATGCAGGCGTGTGTACGACGCGTCTTACCTGCGTGTAATTCATAGAGCAGCGCTGCCGCTGCTCCAAGAATTTACATAACAGCACGCTTCGCGACGCGCCCGCTTGACCCAGCGGGCGCCCTTTAGGAACGGGCTTATCCTAATATATCAATGCTGATTATTGCTTTAGCAGTCTTTTTTGTCAGACAATATATCGTTATCCGTTACATTTTTAGGTACATTACTTTCTTTCTTTGTTTGGTTATACTGGACGGATGGTTTTGATGACTCCAATACTCGTATTGCTGATACATCAGGTTCAATTGTAAAAGCATTTATACAAACTGATTCGCTTGTTTTCATTTCGTCTATTACATCGCCAAAAGGCATTATTTTCGCAACGTCCACGATGGGTTTGAAATTAATTATCTCCAATGGTAATTGATCCGATATCAGCTTCTTGCTACACATACGCCATTCGTCAACCATCAAAAGATGTTTAGTGAGATCCCATCCTGTAAAAATATTTAATTTAGTTAAACAACGTAGCTTGCCATGGTTATATCAAAGCCCTAAACTATTTTTTTTTTAATAAATCATGTATATTATTGTTATACTTTTTATTTATTTTCTTTCTTAAAACTAGATTTTTACAATATTTTAATATAAAAACAATGAAACATTATAAAAACCTAGTTCTAGAGTACCGCCAGCAGCGGGGCAGGGCCCAAGCTACCGGTGGCCAGTGCTGCAGAGTGAGGAACCTCCTGACAATACGAGCCGTGTCAAGGAGTTCTGCTTTCTGAATCTAACCCTTGATCCAACCATATTGTAACTATCTCAATACAATGTATATCCCTACATTACGACTCATTAAATCTGAGCCGAGGTCTTATACTTATCAGAGGCAGGTTTTCCGATACACGTCTCGGAGTCTAGTAAGGCACCTATAGGGAGAGACACGCTCGAGAGAGATAGATCCCTAGAGACCTCACGAGGTTATATTTACAAATACTAAAGATTAGTTAAGAAGTAATAAATATTATGATCGGGTGTTAATGACGGTAGTTGTTGACATTGAATGGGTGCCTTTGGCTTTCAAAGTAAAAAGTAAATAGTGTTGAATAATTTCGGCGGACTGGTTAGAACCACGATAGCTCAATTGGAAGAGCATCTGACCCGGTATGTCAGAAGGGTGCAGGTTCAAATCCTGCACGTGGAAATTTTTTCAACATTTTGTGTTTTCGGTCACTAAAGCTTGAGAACCATACCCATAACAATGTTTGCGGAAACTTTGGAAAACAATATACATCAATATTAAATTATGTTATAATCGGATGATCTGGTCATCTCAGTCAGTGGGAAGTTTCCCTCTATGGTATCGAAGTTAATGCAACGTGCCTTGGGTTTGCTGGAGGAATGGTGCAATGCCCATCACCTCTTTGTAAACCCGGGGAAATGAGAAACACTACGGGACTGGGTAACCTAACACTCTATGGTACCAAGCTCTCTTGGTCCAAAGAAGTGAAATATCTAGGTTTAACTCTGGATAGGGAATAAAAACATTGAACTTCAGCCAAAGTGTATCAAGATACAGTCTTGGATCGTGTTGTGAAACCTCTCAACAACACACTTTTTAAAAATGTACCGTGGACTTCCAGCAGGACTTCGCACCTGGTCAAAAGGCACGAATTACACATGCCTGGCTTGAAGCCAACGTTCCGGACTTTATAAGAGCTGAAGACTGGCCCTCATCTAGCTCAGACCTTAACCCTTTAGACTCGCTCTAAACGACACGGCGACATTGAGTCTCTTAAAAAATCTCTGGAGCAAGCAGTGGCGAAATTTCCCATGGAAACAGTGCGTAAATCCACAGGTTCGTGAAATCGTCAAGATTAAATGCCTGTATAAAAGCCAAAGGTCGCCATTTTGAATACACTATTTTTTGTATTTATTGCTGAGACTTTAATAAATATGTACATATAAGTTTTAGTGATATTACATTACTTTACAAAAAAATGCATTTTCATTTGTAGCAGAACTTATGGCCGGACTAGGTAGAACGCAACCTGTAGCAAGAAGAGCGCCGCGTACTCGGTGCCATTCCCTTTGGACGATCTTGTCGACGTATAGGATGAGATCATAAGTAGGCTCGTATAGAAAACCTCCAAGAGAATCAGGATTCTCTGCTAGCTCTCTACTCCACTCCGCTGATTGTAAAGTCTGACAAACTTGCGCAAAAGGACGAGGGTTGCCGTCATTGTTGTATGATGGCTGAAATGAAAATATAATTGATGTTATTACTTGTATTAATATATTATTCGACTTCACTATTTAATATTCTATTTAAATTTTCTGTGCTAATTATACCTATTATTGTGCTATTATTTCTGGGATAATTATACCAAATAAATTATTTATTAAGAAATCAACATGGGTAAAATTACTTTATTGACCTACTAAAAATATATTAAGTTCGGTTATATTTCATACCAGTGGGTAATCATTCACAGCACACGTGATAGTAGACAGTAGAACAGCGTGAAAGTATGCGCACAGAATGTTGTCAGTGGTGGCTTCTTCCTTAAGCACCACATACATTGTTCTCTTATTAATATTAGGCAGTAAAATGTATTTCCGAGCACTGTAGACTTTTTTCACATTTTGGTAGAATAAAGCTTTAGGATTATTGTCAACTAACTGTTCAATGGAACACCCCAGTTTTATTTTAAATCCACATAGCTTTACATCTGAAACAAGTGAACTTCTAGAAAATTACCGACATGACTTAATAAGACACAAGCAAATTTAATTTATTTTTACCTAATAAATTTGGTCCCATCTGGTAAAAAATTATTGGTTCTTTTCGATTGATTTCACAAGGCGTTGAAATGATCTCCTTTCTCAAATACATATCGATAACTTGTAAAAATCTTGGTTCATTAAATGTTCGTAAACACACAGCTCGCACAGCAAAATAATTGAATACTATGTGAAGCACAATCATAAACAGAAATAAAGTAAGAGAGTTCCTGAAAGAAAATTAAAAATTAAAATTATTTATTTATTTATAAGCTTATATCGCTAATAGAAAAGCCTCCTAGTTTCATTTTTAACTATTTAGAAATAAAAAAGAGCGAAGAAAAACCTGGGTCCAAGACCGATGGTGTTTCCGCTAGACCACAGATGCGGTCGGTTATCGCAAAAAAATCAAACAACACATTTTTATATAGTATAGTATAGACACGTAATGTAAATTAGGAATATACATTTAACTGAAAGTGGCATTTAATTTAGTACGGATGTACGCCAAAATAAAATAGCTTTAGAATAAGTATAACCTTTTATACTACAATAAAAATTTCGACTACAAGTACTGTACTAGCTGATTACATTAATATATTAACAGGCAATGCTGTGTGCATATAAATTTCGCCGAATGTACCCTGGGGACATCACCCATTGTACAAATTGTACATACATAAATGCTCACCCAAACACAGTTATAATGAATAATGCAGCAAAAGATGCAACCAGATTGACAGCTGTTTCTTGGGCGGAATCCTTGGCAGAAACATCAGCCATATTTCCTCGGAGCGGATGATGTTGAGTCATAGCAGCCCTTGTAGCCCCACCTATAGGACAGATGATTATGATGATGACATGAATGGTGGTATCCAACAAAGTGAAGAGGAGAATAAACCCAGAACCACATTCCGCGGAATGTGGCGTGTCATATAATTTGCTGTCATCGGACAGTCGGACACACTCCGCGAAGATGGGTTGTCTGTTAGCGGACCGCCGACCGACTAGACTTAACGGCCTTTTTTAAATTTTTGCTTAAAAATAAAGCCTTATTCACAGTGACAATGTCAGTCCCATCATATCTTATTCCTATAGGTACTTAACGTCTAGGTATACCATAAAATATTTTTTGCGCTGGCGCTGCCGTCGGATCGGCTAGTAGCTCGTGACTCGGGATACATATGAACATTTGGATACAAACAAAATCCTGTCACGTGCGTCCCGCACACATTCCAGCAAAATATGATACAGATCTTGTAATTTATCACATGTGTCACAGTTAGGGGAACTGGTCTTACCCATCAAAAAAGCATATTATTATTATAACTGTTAGTTCAGCGACAGAATTTCCGAGTCATGTGGCCATTGGCCTAAGAATGTTAAGATATGTAATGTAGAAGATGGAATACGTTTTCCCTCCTTCCTATGATATGGGGTCTTTTAAAAGAGGCGTGAAGAAGCACCTTGTGGGCCGGCAGAGTGAGGTTAACTGATGCTACGTTTGTTTTGACGCTGCACCAGTTATATTCGCGTCTGGACTCCATTTCCACTTAACATCAGGTGGGATGGAGTCATTTGCCAAGCTATCTATAAAAAAAAAGATAACAGTGGCCTTACAATGAGCTCATAATATAGCAGTTGTTGCGGTTGTGAAAACGAGGAGCGTGTAGCTGCGCCGGCACCGGGCGTTTACACCTCGTTTCTAAACAATATATTATATATTGCTATACGAGCATATACACGGTGTTACAAAATACCCCGTAAAAATATAATAAATTATCAAAGCCAAAAATATTGTCCACCCTAGTAAGCTATCATGTCAGGGAACCGGAGTTAGCATAGATTATTTAACAGAGGCCTACCTACCAATTTTAATAATTGTCATCTTTAATGGTTTTTCTGTTTCTCATCCACAAAGGTGGAATACTATGATGTCATTATGCTTAAGTACGGCTTCAAAAACGTCAAGACGGAAAAAATGTTATGTTGTCAATTTCAAATCTTCTTATCGATATTCTATAAATGTTTAGTTTTTTCCTTTTATTTTCCAAAAGACGATGTTTTCTAACTCATAATATTACGATATGATGTTTTGCGTTGGCCATGAAGATAGCAATTTAAATCATGCTCGCAACTGTATCGGCATCGATTTATCGATGGAAGACCACCCGAACAGCGACGGCTACCTTCGTACCAGTGTTTTCTCAACATGTCAAGACGTCTACATTTCATAGGCTCCTTTCATCGGTCTACTAGAAGTGGACGTCCAAGCACAGTCCATGCTAGGCAGGCTGAATCAGTTTTAGAGCATCTTGAAGAAGAGTCAACCACGAGTACGAGACGAGCCGGAGCAAGATTCGGTATGAACCATGTTGCAGTTTGGCGAATTCTTCGTAACGACAACCGTGACGGACGGTGACCCTATCACTATCACCGTACACAGGAGCTGATACCCTCCGATCATGCACCCAGAAGGAACTTGTACCATGGATTTCCGCAAAATAACGCGTGATTCCATTAATTAAGAAGTATGTAGTTAAGATATATAGAGTTCACAAATGAGTTAAGGTCACTGTCCACGGCGCGTCATTTGACGAATGCATGACGATTGGGAACAGACATTGCCGCTCTGTGGACAGTTTGTTTTTATGCAAGCAAACGAACGACAAAATATGACGAAAGCGTACGTATGACATGCAGCCTACGTGCAGTTTACGTGGATAGGTAGGCTTAAACAAAAATAACTATACTACTCAAAACAAAATAAGGGCCACGAGGTATTTTTTCATTTTGGTGTAAATTATTAAACATTTACATATTGAAAGTAGTAAAATATTGAGTATACAAACTCTTTGATACCTAAACTTTTTAATATTGTAGTATTCATCTAACGCTGGCAACAATTTTAAATAAAATTTGATTTAAAATTATTTTTGAAAATTTTGATTCCATTTTCTTTGACGTTTTGCTTTCCTTGGCTTCTTGGTTTATTAGAAATTATCAGAGTTCATTGATATCTCGAGTCAGAAACATCTTTTGCAATATGCCACAAGCACGCAGGCGTCATATGGACTCGCTGACAGCAACCAGAACCGTTACAATGATTGAAGAAGGTCATTCGCAGCGATCTGTGGGTTTGCAATTGGGATTTTCTCGAAAAGCTATTCAAAATCTATGAAATCGTTTCCAAGAGACCAGCAGTGTTAGAAGAAGACCTGGTTCGGGCAGAGTTCGCATTACAACAGCTCAAGAGGATCGTTACATTCGATTAAGTGCGCGCCGAGATCGCACAACGACGGCCCGCAAGCTGCAAAATCGTTTACGGCTCACAACGGGTACTCGTGTCAGTGACCAAACTATTCGTAATCGATTGCATGAAGACCAGCAGGCATCAAGAAGGCGAGTTGTCCGTATACCATTAACCAGAAATCACCGTGCAAATCGTTTAAGATTTTCTCGTCAACATTTGGACTGGGACATAAACCAATGGGGCATGGTGCTCTTCACAGACGAATGCAAAGTTAAATGTTTTAACGACGATCGGCGTATTAGAGTATGGAGAAGACGCGGCGAGAGATTTTCAGAAGCCTGCATCCATGAAGTCGATCGTTTTGGTGGTCCAAATGTAATGATTTGGGGCGGGATAAGCTTACACGGCAAAACTGAGCTCGCTATTTTAAATGAGGGTACTGTTACTGCTCAGCGGTATATTGAGGAAGTCGTCAGACCACATGTGATCCCATTTGCCCAGCGAGCGGGTCCTGGATTCATCTTGATGCAAGACAATGCTCGTGCACACACGGCTCAAGCGACTCGGTTTGTACTGGAAGCGTCTCAAATTCAAGTCTTGCCGTGGCCGGCGAACAGTCCGGACTTGAATCCAATAGAGCACATGTGGGATCAGTTGAAACGAAGAGTTAGAGACGGTGATCAGGAAATCCACAACCAACAGCAACTCATCAACGCTGTTAAAAGGGCCTGGGAAGAGATTCCAATGGAAAATGTCAGGCATTTGATTGAGAGCATGCACTCCAGGCTTCAGGAGTGCGTAACGAAACGAGGGGGCCATACCCGTTACTAAAAGATGAGCATGGAGTATTTTCTTTTGTTTTCAGTAACTTTACATTGTTTTTATTTTTAACCTTAAATGTGTTTTTTCTTTCAAAAGCAAATAAACTTTTTAATCATTATTATTGGAATAAATTTATTGGTCTACACGGTAAAAACAACATTAGTTTTCGTTATGGAGACAAAAAAATTAATATTGGTTTTATTATTTTCATGGTACAGACAAAATACCTCGTGGCCCTTATTTTGTTTTGAGTAGTATATTTATAAAAAAAAAAATTTGGCTAAGAGACTCAATAATCACTCAATAACACTAGTTCACATTTTTAGGATTCCATTACAGAATGAGATTACATATTTAAAACTAGTTTCAAAGCTGCTGTGATTTGGGTTTTTAGCACCTTTTATTATTACTTTAGTTGTTATACTTATTTTCTATTATTTACTATATTTTAATTACTTCTTAAGTTGGATAGCTCTGGTCGGCGGCGGCGATGCCGCTATTGGTTGTCACGAGTCACGCGACCGTCAAGCATGAGGGCTTGACGACGAAGAAGAATTATTATTTTAGTTAAGTTAATGAGTTTTTATGAGAAACTAATATAAGCTTCAACAGTCTGTAAAGGCAAGGCAGGAAAACACAATTACCTGCTACTCCAACAATAGCTTTCATTATGGTGCTGACACACAGAGCAAATGTTGTGTAGTTTTTGAACAATGGTAATGCTATTTCGATACACATTGCTGCATCATTTAGTGTATCTGCATACAATCTCCACTTCTTACTGTACGCATCTAAATAAGTTCTTGAAATAGAAATAATATAACATTAAACAGAATGAAAATTAAACACTAATCAATAGTTTCAATAATTATGGTGAAAAGATACTAAGGTACTAGATTATTCAATCTGGTTTGTTAAAGAAAATGTAATTAATTACACATATCTTAAAATATACCGGGTGGGACAAAAGTAATGGCATAATGTAAATGTGCCAGTATTTTTGCAAATGGCGTCAAATGTCATTATGCTTAGACATTTATATTGTAGAATGATAAAGAATTATTTGAAAATAAGCAATAGAGCGATACACACCTGAAAAACGCGGAATTATTGTAACTGCCTATCTCCCGCTTTGGCGATTTGAACTGGCCATCCAGATCGCCAGATCTGACGGCGCCAGACTTCTTGAAATCTCGCGTTTACCGCAACAAGCCACAAACATTGCAAGTTTTGAAAACCAACATTGAAGAAGAAATTACCAATTTGGGGCCAGATGTCTTACGAGCAACTATACAAAATGCCGTAAAACGAGCACGAATGTGCATTAACTCTAGGGGTGGTTCCTTGACCGATTTAATTTTTAAAACTTAATGGCATCAATTTAACACCTTTATATAAGCTTTTTGTAAAAACAGCGCTCATTTATGGCAGCCAATTCACATTATGACTTTACTTTTGCCCCACCCGTTACAACTATTACATTTTCTATTTTTATTTTTCGCAGGGACAGTGGATATCTGATTGAGACAAAAGAATATTAAACAAACATTTTGATCTTTAGAATTGGGTCAAATAATTTATCCAAAATGACAACACCCATCTACAAGGCCATCACTTTAAATTATGTACCAGTTTTACAAACATTTTCTGAGCAATTGTGTGGTGAAAGTGTGGAACAAGCTCCTGAGAGAAGTGATCTCAGCCCAACACTTGAACCAATTTAAAAATAGACTGGCATGTGACATAAGCTGAGTGGTGACCATTTTGGTTACATTATATAAATTAAAAATGGCCAATATGTTGAATTGTCATAGATGCTCGGAATAAGTATTTTTCATTTCATTTTACAAATATAATCTTAATAAAAGATAATACCAGTAGAATAAAAGATGAGACCAGTGGTGTATAGCAGAATACAGGCACTTGTCAGTTGTTTCAACTGTCTGCCTGATAATTTATAATAATAATAACAATAATTCACTAACATTTATAATAATCTTCCAAATCATTTGAGAACCCCTATTGATGTAGGGTTATGGATGAGTAGCCATTTTTCTACAAGTTTTTATAGCTCTATATGTTCTCTGAGTTTTTTAGGACTATCATTATCATGTATTTTAAAAAAGAACAAACTTTACACACCCATGAGAAAATGCAAAAACAATTCTACCCATATGACCGCAGCCATCCTTAATGACCCATGTCGCTGTGGCTGCCAAAGGTGTGGTGCTTGTGTTTCCCACTCCGACACCTCTTAAAACTTCCTGTGTTGCTAAGGTACCTATAAAAAATTTCATATACAGATTTGTATAATAAGAAAGTAGCATAAGACTAAATTATGTAATATTTTCGAAAGTTTAATAAATTAAATCATTATGTCTATTTTGGTATAAGATACAATATATAACATGAACATCTGTGCAAACAATATAACACAATTTGTGCACACACAATAGCCAAGTATTAATAGGCAAATACATACAAATAGAAATAAAAAAAATGTGAGCATAAGGCGATTACTGCCAGTGTGCAGACTTTTTTTGTCACACTGTTTCAAATTAATGATTAACATTATGTGCCCTTATTAATTTATTATATATAAATAAGTAAACTATTTTATTTAAACACATAATTAGAATTATTAATGCTGAAACAACATTGTAAATTGTTATTTAATTATATTATTTATATATATTACTAGCTGCCCCCGGCGGACTTCGTACCGCTTTGACAGTTTCCATGACAACACTACAAACAAATCATTTTGTATTGGAAAAATTTCAAAAATCAAAAAAATTTAGGGGTGGACCACCCTTAACATTTAGGGGGATGAAAAATAGATGTTGGCCGATTCTCATAGATACCGGATAAGCACAAAAAATTTCATCAAAATCGGTCAAGCCGTTTCGGAGGAGTATGGCAACGAAAACTGTGACACGAGAATTTTATATATTAGATATTTTAAAAATGTCATGTTTGACATGACTGAAGAAAATTAAAATAATATACCTTTGAATAATTTTATGTATTACTGACCTGTTATGGTGCTGCAAAAAGCTTGAGCTGTGTCCCATATTTGGTAAGCTAAATAGTCTTTGCTAACACTGTCAGGATATCCTTGTGGAAGGAAGATTTTAGTGAACCAATTTGCCACATCACTTAACCTGTTGTTATTTAAAATTATTATATTTGATTGATCTGTAAGTTAGAATTTAGTGACTATTTAATTTCAAAATTATTCAATAGAAATTTCTTAGATATAGTTTAAATTACACTTAATTACTGTTTGTTTATATGCCTTTTTACGTTGTTTACCTGGTGGCTTAACATATAATATTTCGTTTTGACTTGAACCATACTTTTCTTTAATAACAATTTCACCTTCATGAATAGTATACATTATTAAGAAACATAAAAATCCGTAAAACAGCAATAATTAGTTATAAAATAATGTCACAAAACACCTATAAATAACAATAAAGTAATGTTGTTGAAATGAAGTGATTACTTGCTCAGTGGGCTGGCCACGGGCTCTCGTCTATATAGTATTATCTATGGCCGCGCCAAAGACTAACTACACTGTCTAGTCTATAGTAGGTACTATGTTTTAAAAAATAATACACGGCTGCGCCGGCAATATGGAGCTCGCATCGCGGGGTGGGGGTGGGGGGGGGCAGCAGTGTTTCCACTTTAATGATTTTCTTTTCCCCTTCTCAGGACGCCAGGAGGCCAATTTTGGTAAACTATTTTAAGCCTCACTGCCTTTTTCGAATGCTGCTGTAGAACGGCTATTTAGTGATTTAAAATAATATATTTGTCGGCAGCGGGGTTGGGGTTGGTTTGTGTAGGTAGGATGGTCGAGCAAACTCTGATTCGCCGATAACACCTTTCATCTTGGATCATCAAAATAAAGACGCAGTCGTATTCCTTACTTTAATGTTATTTTAATATCACAATTACATTATTTAGAAACAGTTGCCCGATGCAAATGGATTTTAGAAACGAAGTGAGTTCTGCGCGTGCGTACGCTCCGACCGCTCTTGTTCAAATGTGTCCACTGTGTCCAGTCCACTCTACTCTTTGGTCCAGTCCGTTGTCGCGCCAAGCCAACTGCCGTCTGCCGTTGACGTTTCGCGCACCATAGAGCATAGGCTGCGCAGACCACGCTGAGTATAGACTATACTTATCGTTTCTAAGTGATGCTAGCGCCATGTCGCCGGCATATTTATATTTATAATAGTAACAGGCTCAATAATGAAACAGTTGGATGAATCCTGAGCGTAAAATCTGGCTTGAAAAGAACGGGAACAACCTCGCACAACTGATGAAAAATCAGTTTGAAATACCACTGATACCAATAACCTGAAGTTTGTAGTACAGGTCAATGCAACTGTAAGCGAATCCAAAAAATAATTACTAAGCACGAATATAGTATAATTCAACATTCGTAATCTTATTTATAGCCCGACCAGCAATATATAAAACCTGCATTGGTGTCGCCACTGTATCTTGTATACGGTAACACATAAACACATAGTCCATACAGAAATTAGTTCCGAAATTTTCCACAATATGGCGAGGTTTTTTTATTTTTTTGGTTAGGCTTTACACATAATTTCCGCTTTTCATCTCTTTCCCCTTTTTATTCCCTCTGGACCCTAATTTCCCCCTCAAAAGGGAACATTCCTCTCATTGCGGAAACACTGGGGGGCACTGCTGATCCGGCTAACTCGTCTGATTGATTGATATTTTTTTTAATTAATTTATTCATGACCATTGATACTAGTCCTTCAGTCGAAAACTTAATTTTATACGTTTTTCTCCTGTCTTGTTTCCTATATGATGATGATGATGATGAATGACAACAGAAATGAGAAGTGAGAAATGATAGACCCCCCAACCTCTCAAGTATCTCAGTAAAGATGTGGGGCATTACTAAGTCCTCGGGCAGACTTTAACTTCTTGAGAGAATTTGAAAAGTAACGTTGCACTGTTTTGTTTCATTTGCCAACACTCATGCACACTTACGAACACTTAACGGTTAATAATCCATCATTATTTATTAATGTAATATTCGACATAACATAAATGTTAGAAAATAATACAAAACCGCAGACATGACTCTTCACTTTCCCGCCAAGAAGTCCGATTGATTGATAAACAATCTTGTGTTGCCACTCCTAATTTTTGAAAATTGTTAGATGAAATGGTGAAGTATAAAATTGCCGTATGGGTTTGACCCCTTGCCTTCCCTCAATGAACATAAAAAATACCCCGGAAACTCCTTGGTCAAAAACCGGAAATGTATAATTAAAAAATAAACTTTTAAAGGTATTCTTCTCGATGGTACATAATGACGTCTTCTCACAGCTGTGGTGGTACCTATTCTACAAATAAAATGTGTGTTTATGGTTCCCGTATGCCATCTGACAGTTTTCTCTCCCCCACCCTGTACCATTTTTACTTTTTTTATGGCTTTACAAAAGCATTTTGCCAATGAAAAAGTAATTTTTCTTACATTAAACAAGTAATACATAAATAAACAATATTTCCTTATTATATGATGATGATGAATTATAACAGAAATGAGAAGTGAGAAATGGGGCTTTACTAAGTCCTCACGCAGACTTCTTGAGAGAATTTGAAAAGTGCCGTTGCACTGTTTTGCTTCATTTGCCACTCATGCACACTCACGAACACTTAACGGTTAATGATCCACCATTATTTCACATTAATATTCGACATAACACAAATTTTAGAAAATAAAACAAAACCGCAGACATGACTGTTCACTTTCCTGCCAAGAAGTCCCATTCTTACTTCAATTTTACTAATCGTCCAAATTATTTATTATTAACCTTATTTAAAGTTTGTGCTCAAACACTCTGGTGCTAAATAAATGATATCTAGAGTCTGACAATGGAGACAGTGGTGGTGATAGTGGTCATGGGAACTTCTGAACTAAATAAGATAGACCAGTGTCTATCTTGTTGTGTTTGGGTTAGTTTGATTTGTGTTAGCAAGCACTCTGGTGCTGCAACAAGTACAGTCGCCTGAAAAAAGATGTATATGCTTGAGCTCATAAGGTGATGCAATAAGGTACATAGTTGAATAAGGCTGTATAATTAATGTTTATGCTCGTGACCGTACTTACCTAAAAACTAAAAAAGGGTAAAATAAAATAAATAAATAAAAATATTTTAATGAAAGTTTAGATAAATAAAAGTTAGTACTAGATATTATCTTAAAATGTTGCGCTTGTTTTTAAATATTATATTTTATTTAGCACTAATGCTGTCATCGATTTTATCCTTAATTTGAAACGTACCCGGAGTCATTTGTTTCATGGACAAACTTTTATTAATTTATTAATTTTCCGGCTTGCTTGTTGGATGCAATTAGGCCGGGTTTCCACTACGCCGGACCGGCAGATTTGCCGGGCCGGTAAAACTGCAGGAAGGGCTAGTGGCTGTACAATTTATATGAAGCTATTCATATTATCCCGGTTCCGGCAAAATACCGAGCCCGGCATTTTTACCGAGTGTTTTGTCACTGCGAAGTGCCGGTAAAACCACCGGAACGGAGTAATGTGAACGGGTTTGCGCCGGTACCTGTCCTTGTGACAGCGCGAGTTTGCTTGTCTCTTAGTGCGAGTCACAGAGCACAAAGCGATATGCTACGTGCTGCCTTTACGAAGGGAAAAATATATGTGTAAGTTGAAAAATTTTAACCTATCGACATCGCCCGTCGTCATCAATAGAAAATCCTAATCGAAATATTAATTATGTACAACACACTAGAAAGCTCTGCCTCAAAGTAATTTCTTTTATCAAAATTTATTGTTTGCCGAAAAATTAAACAAGTTTACTTTATGAACGAATACCACCACAACACAACCATTTCGTCGTCCATTGTGCGTACAGGTCCATATTTAACTGAAGAGAGTACTTGACTGTCCAATTTTCTTGTGGGATCCGGTGTAATGTGAACACCTCTGTCCGGTGTCCGGTTTCCGGCAAATCTGCCGGTCTGGCGTAGTTGGAACCCGGCCATACTGATATTGTAAAACTGTACTTGAACACCTTCGAAATTTTTGGTGTCCAATATGCTGAAACTATTTTTTAACTCTTAATTAAATTGTTCTTTATTAGAATAGAATAGAATAGAAAATTTATTCAATTAAATGTTATTGTCACGCGTAGTGGACGAGATGGTCTGAGCTGAATTTAATGTTATTTAGGGTCTCTAAATTATTTATTTAGGGTTTATTTGAATTAAAGCAAAAATCTATTTAATTTTTAGTTATTTGATCGGGAGAATACCAAGTCCAACGTCTGTGGGTCTGTTTATAAAACAAACTATTGCTGACGCTGAGGTTTAGTCCAAAAGCAAATTGTAGGAGTCGACTGCCGCATTCATTCCTAGTACTAAAAGGCCATGTGAGCCAAGAACATCAGTATTATCTGAGTTTTGTCGGGTGTCAAGTTTCGCATTAAAGTCGCCTAATACTAAGGCCGGGTTTCCACTGACGCGGAGCTGGGCGGAGAGGTGCTTAGCGGTGCATGAATTGACCAATCACTATGCTCGAAATAGCGGAGCGGCGAGGTGCGGACCGGACGCCGCGCCGCTTGACTCGCGCGCAGTGCATCATAGTAGTTATCATCGTTACGTCATAAGGTGTATACGTATCAAAATGGATGAGACTCCACTCCAATACGCGTCCGCGTCCGCGTCCGCAATCCACTGACGCGGAGCTGGACGGAGAGGAGCGGTGAAGAGCGATGAAAAGTGGTGAGTGTTTCCACTGAAGTGGAGCAGAGCGGAGTAGTGGAGCGGAGCGAAGCGGAGTAGTGAAGCAGAGCATTTTGATACGTATACACCTTATGACGTAATGATGATAACTACTATGATGCACTGCACGCGAGTCAAGCGGCGCGGCCTCATGCACCCGCTCCCGCACCTCACCGCTCCGCTCTCCCGTACGTCCACTACACAACCTCGCTGCCCTCCGCACCGCACCGCCCCGCTGTCCTCCGCTCCGCATCGCCTCGCTTGCTGTATTCTTATTATGAATATCCGTTCAGCTCTGCTCCACTCCGCTCGTGCTGTTTCCATTGAAGCGGAGCGGAGATTTCAAGCATAGTGATTGGTCAATTCATGCACCGCTAAGCACCTCTCCGCCCAGCTCTGCGTCAGTGGAAACCCGGCCTTAAAGAGTAGACTTCTTGGCGGGAAAGTGAAGAGTCATGACTGCGGTTTTGTTTTATTTTCTAAAATTTATGTAGAATATTAATGTGAAATAATGGTAGATTATTAACCGCTAAGTGTTCGTGAGTGTGCATGAGTGTTGGCAAATGAAACAAAACAAAACAACGTCACTTTTAAAATTCTCTCAAGAAGTCAGCCCGAGGACTTAGTAAAGCCCCACTTCTTTACTGAGATACTCGAGGGGTCTATCATTTCTCACTTCTCATTTCTATTATCATTCATCATCATCATACAGGAAACATACAATCAACATACAAGACAGGAGAAGTAACAAAGAAGTAACTAATTAAATTAAGAAAATGACAAGGCAGAATTGTCTATGACCTTAGCTGGTTACTCAGGGAACGAACTAAACTTAAAAAAAATCACTCTGATATAAGTGAGCTTCTATTAGGCAAGTTTTGGTGAGGACTTCTTGGCGGGAAAGTGAAGAGTCATGTCTGCGGTTTTGTTTTATTTTCTAAAATTTGTGTTATGTCGAATATTAATGTGAAATAATGGTGGATTATTAACCGTTAAGTGTTCGTGAGTGTGCATGAGTGTTGGCAAATGAAACAAAACAGTGTAATGTTACTTTTCAAATTCTCACAAGAAGTCTGCGTGAGGACTTAGTAAAGCCCCACATCTTTACTGAGATACTCGAGGGGTTGGGGGTAATATCATTTCTCACTTCCCATTCCTATTATCATTCATCATCATCAATATAATATTGTTTATTTATGTATTACAATGAAATTAAGAAACTAATGACATGGCAGCATGGTCTATGACCTTAGCCGGTTCCTTAAGGAACAAACTAAACTTAAAAAAAAAAAAAGCAAGTTTTGGTTTGTGGAAGTGACCCATGGCCTGCATGGCCATCCATCCATCCGATGTAATGGTACCTACCTACCTAATCATGTAATTTGATGTCTGTCTGTCTGTGCGTCTTCTTGATTTGTACCTACCCAGAATGTGATTTATCTTAGTGTGTTTCGATTTTTCATTTGTTTCATTTATTTAACTAAGAAACTTGGTTGATAAATATAAATTAGTAATATTACATGTCGATAAGTAGGTAGGTAATTAAATAACTTAATGGCTTCGCGTTTAGCATTTAGCCAATTTCAAGTATATTTATTTTTTAGTAAGGGTACAATTGTACGGTAGATAGTAATTAAAATGGAGTCTCACAACACGTGTTAATATGGGAAGAACTCGGGTGAAACTCTAGCTTTGATTTGGTAAAATACAGTAAAATGAAAATGCAGAATTTGTTTGACGTTTATTTTGTTTGTTGTTACTTGGTAAGTCCCTACCAACATTTCGTGTTTACTTATTAAAAACATGAAATTTTATCATCACAAAATTATGTTATTTATTTATACTATCCAAGCTACTACTAAAAATTTTATTAAAACATTCCAATAGCATGGTGAATGTGTAATTTGTTTGATAGTTGCCCTAAAACTAGACACTGGCTAAATCGTATCGAGAGCCATTTTACAAGAAATTGAATGTGAAAGTGGACTTATAAGATGGCTTCAAAAACAGATTTTCAAAGACAAGATAAAAAATTCAGTGACCTCGGTATTAAGGTACAGGGAAGCCTTGGAGATCTACAAATAATCGAAAGTAGTGACAGTGAAACCAGTGATGATGATAGAGCCATCGATATTCAACGTGAAACTCTAGCTATTGAAAAGCTCCCCAACTTAGTACCTGGTTTAATAAAATCGCCCGAAGTTCCGACTTTAAGTAATGTATGTGTTACTAACTCAGAAAACGTCCAGTTTGGTGGCAACACCTACTTCCAGGGTCCTGTAACAATTAAGCAAATAATTAAAAAAAGGGGCATTGAAAATGCTTCCTATACTAAAACAGAGAATGAAAACCAACCAAGCTCATCTTTCCCTCCTAAAACAAACTATGAAGTTACATGTAAGTATAATTAGAGATTTCTTTAGAATCCGACTTCTGGATTTAAGGAAGTGGGGAGTTGGGAAGGGAAGGGGGGTCAGAGTGTGTACCAGACCACTCCCCCCCCTGAGAAGATGAATATAATGGCTTAGAGCACACATGTTTTAATTACAAAAATTTAGATTTTACTTTTTGACTGAAAACTGTATTAATGGACGTGCTCTACCGTTTGCACTTACCCACATGTCGATATTCCATCTGTTCAAATCTCTTCTATCAAAAAATGAGTGTCACGGTTGTATCAAGTAAGCTTCGGTTGTATTATCATGCTTTAACTTTAAGATGCTCTCCTGAAAAATCTACTTTTTGTAATTAGAACATGTGTGCTATAAGCCATTTATTTGTATATTTATATTGTTTCAATTCTGGCCATCTCTTTGACAGTTATTGCGATTATTTGTATTTTGTTGCTAAAGCGATCTACTATTTATTACAAAACTTATAGATCTGCAATATTTTAAAATGTAATTTCAATCATATTTAATAGTAAAAATTGGAAATTTTTTAACTAATTAGTTTCAGCAAACTTAACTGTCAACAGATTCACTCTCATTGGTCAAATAAGATTTGGAGATTGTGAGACAGTGTTTTTTTACTAGGACAGTATGAGGAAGTCCGAAATCATAAGAAATACAGAGAAACTCTCTTAGGAATCATCAAGACTTTTTTTGTGTAAACAATTATGGCATAGCAATTTTTTTGGTCAAGTGTAAGTTATACATAAAAATGAGTTAAATTCATCCATTTTGTTAAAAGCAATTCTATTCTGTTTTATTTTAAGATCATTTCTTTGTATAGGAAGAAAAAATCGGACCAGCAGAAGTTAGTCAAATTTTATAAAATGTTATTTACATTAACTTATTGATGTCTAATGTTAACTTTTTAACAACTAAACAATATTCCTTCGGACATCCTGGTGATACAGTGGATTACCAGGATCCGGTTACACAATCATTAAGCAAGCGGAACACCATTTTGCTGTCTTGTCTTATTGTGGCTGTGGTTGGACTGGACTATATTTAAAATAACAAAACCAACTTATTTGTCAGGAATCTAGTACATTATTGATGAAACGTTAATATCAAAAGAAGTAATGCTTTGCTGTGCTGTGCGTCTTATTATATAATTAGTAAAATATGAATGTATAAAAACATTTTATAATAGACTTATACATGCTTGCTCTTGGTTTTCATATTAGGTAGCGCCCGCGACTTGCCCTGCATTAAATTATTTTTAATAAAACACTTGCGCAGCCCATGAGAACATTGTGTTTGATTGTGAGGAAAATACCTATGTATGTGCAAAAAATCACATTGATTTGTTGCTCCATTTCATGTGAAAGAAAGAAAGAAATAAACAAACACCTTGGTTTTTGTAATATTAGTTTAGTAAAATGTATAAAAACATTTTATAATAGACTCTTATACATGCTTGCACTTGGTTTTCATATTAGGTAGCACCCGCGACTTGCCCTGCATTAAATTATGTTTAATAAAACACTTGCGCAGCCCATGGGAACATTGTGTTTGATTGTGAGGAAAATACCTATGTATGTGCAAAAAATCACATTGATTTGTTGCTCCATTTCATGTGAAAGAAAGAAACAAACAAACACTTTGGTTTTTGTAATATTAGTTAAAAACATTTTATAATAGACTCTTATACATGCTTGCACTTGGTTTTCATATTAGGTAGCGCCCGCGACTTGCCCTGCATTAAATTGTGTTTAATAAAACACTTGCGCAGCCCATGGGAACATTGTGTTTGATTGTGAGGAAAATACCTATCTATGTGCAAAAAATCACATTGATCTGTTGCTCCATTTCATGTGAAAGAAAGAAAGAAACAAACAAACAAACACTTTGATTTTGTATTATTAGTTATTATAATACTTGCCACTATTCCTATAACCTAAGAATAAGCTAAAGCATTTTGTCTGTTTATTATGTATAGCTATATATTAATTATTAAACCAATCAAGTATATCATTTGCCATGTTTTTTACCTTACAGCTGAAAATGGATTCAAATTACCACCATGGCTTAAAGTGATACTCTCACTTACAAGTGTTATCATAGTAGGTATAATATGTGCCCTTGCATTTATTATACAGAGCCAAACTCCGGACAGCAAAACGCAATCTGATGTGGACTCCGACTCTTCAGGGAAAGAATCAAGTACGTTTTTAGATTTATATTCTCTTAGTATCTTTATCTTTAACATTATAGTGTTGTTAGCGCTATGTTCTATTCTAACTTACCACCGATCCGATCCGGACCCATCGGAGAATCTAGTAGGGCACGGGGACACGCCTTAGTGCGTCCCCGTCCGATCCTCTAAATGCCACTACACATTTACAGAATACACTAAACATGCACACTAGTTTAGGCCCAAGATACCGTACTCGTATAACAAAGGTATACGAAGAACCGGTTCACACGCGCTCTACACCAGGTACAAACATGTACCTGGGCGCTTCCCCCGATCCGATCAGAACCCTTCGGAGAATCTAGTAAGGCACGGGAACGCGCACTAGTGCGCGATGACGTTCCCTCTAAAAAACCTCCGAAGGTGATTCGTTTAAGGAACCCTTTACGTTCCTCGCCGCCCCCAAAAAAGCCCAGTGAAGCTGAAAATGCCGTCAGGCAATCAGCAATCTCTCAAAAAAAAAAGCCTTAGTGCGTGATGCCGTTCCCTCTAGAAAACCTTCGAAGGTGATTCGTTTCACACGGCTTGAGGAAGCCTGAAATTTCTCGCCGCCCCCAAAAAGGCCCGGTGAAGCTGGAAATGCCGTTTAAAACAATCAGCAATCTCTCTAAAAAAAAATCTAACTTACCAAGAGAAGTATGATATTTGATTCAGAGCATTGCAAGTAGGTTTTTGTACACTAACATTTCACATGTAAAGCTGTCAAAGGCCTAGTGCATAGGTACATAGGTTATGACCATGACCCTGCAATAAGTTCGAAACGTCAGGCTAATTATAATCATTATCTTACTTAGTGGCGCCTGCTGAGGTTTCCCCCTCCCAATAGCACTTCCTTGGGAAACCCCATCCTTTCACTCTTCTTCCTCTGTAAAGATATAATATACTTAGATGCCATAAGTTTGGCAACGTCTTTTTCGAATTTATAAGCTGTTTGCATTGAGTATTGCAAATTTGCAAATGGCTTAGTAAACAGTGGTATATTTTCCGATGCTTTGACAGTGCTTGAAGTCTTGTCCCTATCTACTGACCCTGGTAGGTAGGGTATGGCAGTTGGAACTACGGGTCCGGCTGTCTTTTCAAGGATACCACGGGAGTTCCGAATCCTAGGCCCCCTGCCGGTTATGCCTTCGCGGGCGTCTCCAGGTCCCGGACATGGGTTGGACTCTTGGTGGCTATGTGGTTAGCTGTAGAAGTGGGAATATTCGTCTGCCTGGTTGAGGTTTGGCTAGGCTTCCATTTCGTGCACAGCGAGCGGGTCCGAGTAGCGGTCTTGGTGGGGCCCTGAAGCGAAAGGATCTGCGGGGCACGTAAGTTGTTCTGCTCGGTGGTTTTCATTGAGTAGGCTTTTCAACATCTCAAAACTAGTAGAGGCGCCCGCTAGATGCAATGTCTCCGGTTGAATCAGCCGCGTAGGATTTTGAAACTGATGAAGTGCCTAGATGGGTACTGAAAAGTGAGCGGGCTTACAACTCCGCCACCAGTGAGGACATTTGGTAGTCGACTTTAGAGTTGACGACCCGAGCAGTGGAACTGCGAGTTATGCTTTCTGCAACGAGAAGTGAGTGAGTGAGCTTACAGCTCCGGTAACCTATCTGGATATTAGGTAGTGGACTATACGTGTCCACGGAGCAACTCACTCGAGACACTATCTTAAAAGTACCGGATGAAGAATGCGCTTCGGCGCGTCCTGATCCGACGTTGAACCTGACGTAGATGGTCCCTTGTGCTTGCGCAAGGGTGTCTGACACCTAACTTTATAACCGTAAGGTTGGTGAGGGGTGTCAGTATAAACTTTAAAGTCGTGTGTAGCGGGGTGTGTGCTTGAAGTCATTGTCAAAGTTGCCTGCCCTTGTGCCCGACTTCAAATTAGACCAGTCGGTATACCAAATTAGGCTGTTTTTTCCTGAGCCGGCGGCCCTCGTTTCCATTCGTCCCTGGTTGAAACATACATTTTGAATTTCTTTTCGATCATGAATATAGAGGATTTCACTTCACTGGACCAAGAGAGCTGGGTACCAGGGGTGGCTGTTAGGTAACCCAGTCCTATAGTATTTCTCATTCTTGTAAAGGGAAGGGCTGTTGTTTTCCATATCTGTATTTACAGTGATTGACATTGCACCAATCCTCCAGTATAGCCAGGGCGCGTTACATTAACCACGATACCGTAGAGGGAAACTTCTCACTGATTGTGACGACCAGATCATCCGTATAACCTTAGAACGGATGATGCGAGAGAACCCCACTTGGCTGGCATTCTCTTGTTGTTTGTGCTAGTAGACTGTAACCTAGCAGTCCCGAGTTGATAATTCTACCCTTTAACATGCAATAAATCCATTTACAGACCGGTTGTGGCACGCCATGGTTCTTGACTACAACTTTGATGGAGTCAAAAGTTGTGCGATCAAATGAACCTTCCATATCGACGAATCACGAACGAAGAGCAGTTTATATTCACATTGAAGTACATGGAGTGCAAATCTTTTCAATAGTACCGCTACGCTCTTATGTAATTCTCTACCATCCATCTCTAGAGTCTTGAGGTGAAAGGATTGTTGACTAAAGGACCAAAGCTTAAGTTTAGGACTAAGGCTTTGGGTTCTTCATAGTCTGGGTTTTGCCGTTTTGGGTATGAAGCTTACCTTTACACGCCTTTATTTTCTGGAAATGTGCCCAAACGCTACGCATGCGTTATAGAGCCTGCAGAGGTGGGGTCCCAGGATGGAAGCGCCATGTTGTGATGTTTGTGATGTTTGACTTTACATTCATTTACTACCCTCTTCTGTATAAGATGTCGTAATCGTTACAGTATTTTCAGTGTGTATTGACAGATAACATCAAATTGATTGAAGCACACTAAATGATCACAAAGATCGTTACATTTACGTAAATGTAAGTTTTTCATCTTATTTTCGATACTACTCGTACAGTGTTAAACTTCTATATAGACGTGTATTCGTAATCTGAGTCACATTTGTTTTACGACTTTAAGAAATAAAATAAAAATATTTTTATAAAAATTTTGTTTTGTTTTCTTCCTCAACTTTTGTAAGGAATTTCAATATTTTTTTGCGATTTTCCGAAAGTCGTAGAACATAAGTTATTAATGATTTACAAATATCCCTGTATGTAGGTTCTTGATTTGTGCCTTATTTGTTTGTTAAATTAATTGGTTGTCGCGGTTAATACCGGCAACTGCCGGGAAGCCCGGCGGTCGGCGGCCGCGCGCGGTGACGAGACGACGACGCGCGCTGTCGCCTTGTTTATTGTTCAATCAAGATCACACTCGTAATTTTGACCATCAACGGCCGGCCCCGTGTCTAAGTGGAAGTTTCCTTGTTAATTATATGAGACGTGAATTGTGATGTAATGTGATTATTATCAAACATCTCCCTAAAAACTATTCAAAGGTCAATGAATGTGTCACAGAGATAAACCGTTCGATCATTGGAATACCTATTACGAATGATAGCTATATGTACTCATTTATTTCATATTACTCACATAGCACAACTAGCATACCAACACAATTGGATTTACTAACTCAACGACATGCTTAAATGTGATATTTATAACTAACATAATAAATAATATTACCTGTATTGTTGTCCGTTGTCGTGTTTACTAACGAGAAGAATTAAGGCAGCTTTCAATGCCTCCTGATAAATGTTAAAAAGCCGATTCAAGATTTTTATTTCTGCAAAACAATCAGTAGGCTGTTGTACCCAAAATTCTGAATTATTTATCAGTCGGTGATGGAGCAGTCTTTGTATTGCAAATATTCACTATTCCAGACCTCATGTAGCGAGCTTAAATCCAGCGGCTTCCCTTGTATTGTGTGATGAACATAAGTTTGTGTACCTAACTCTTGGGTGTTTATGCAATTGGTTAATATTTATTTACCGAAAGTCAAAAGTAGAAATGAAAAATAAATAAATAGGTGTTGACAGAAATAAATACTCGTATCTATTTTAGGAGTTACCTATTCGTTTTATAAGGTTTACGTTTGTGCATTGTACTTAGCTAGAGGGATATTTATTTCCAAATAAAGGAAATTATAATGTTTGCGACAGAAAAATAAATTGTTGATTTATAAAGCAAATGTTAGCTAGTTACTGGTTAGTCTCGTTTTGGTTGAGTTGGCAAAACGACATTTAATTTACCGCCCAGGCTCAGTGACCCTGGAAACTATTTTTCTTTTAAGTCAAAACGTAAGTGTTAAATCTATTCGAATGTTACCACAAATATGCAATACCTGCTCTTAAAAAAAACACTTTGCGAAGTTAAACCTGATACATATAACCGCAATGTGTCAAACATTTTTGTGGTTGACGTACAATAATTTATTCTATCTAATTAATCTTATTCGTATTAAAATCTAAACATTTGACGGACCCAATCTTTACAATTGAACAACAAAGCTTCATAAATTTGAAATAACATAGTCGTTTGAATGCATTAGCTAGCTAGCATATGGAAGCGTCGGAGCGAAATAAAGCTATCCAAATATTTTGTATCCAAAATGAACGTATATGTGCGGCTAGTGTCTAGGCAACTACCTCAACAAGTAGAAGCATATACAAACAAAGTGTAACGGTGTTTTGCGGAGCCTCCAATTCTCGGCTCGTAAAATAAACAAATCCCGCGAGCTAACATGCGCCGATGTAGTCTCACTACTTTTCACGACTGAGTCACAGTCTTTTAATATAATATACCTACTAGCATTCTGCCCGCGACTTTGTCTACGTCGATTTCGAATTTAAAGCAGCCAAAAAGCAGCGAAATAAAATAATAGCATAGATTGACCACACGGTAGCACTCTGTCAGTGATAGATTTTTTAGAATTGGACCAGTAGTTCCAGAGATTAGCCCCGCCATACAAATAAACAAAGTCACAAACGTTACCTTATTAATAGTATATATATATACTAGTGGTTCGCTTCGTCCGCTTGAGAACACCTGTATCCATTGATGGTCCTCTATTGCAGCGCCACCTACCTACCAACCAGAGACAACATTTTAAAAAAGGTTATAGAAACGATGAATTGGCGATTGGTAGTGGTCTGTGGCGGCTATGCGAAAATAATCACACAAAATACAATAAAATAAATATGCATACATTCGCAGTATTTTTGATCAATTCGCAGTTTTTAAGCCAAAATTAAGCGAAACGATAAAGTATATTGACGCGTCAACCACAGCGATTGCCGCATAATGGAAACGGGCGCTTAATAGATGCAAGGATGAATGACAAAGCATTAGTTATTGCGTTGATTGCATTACTTTTGTATATGAATTAAGCTGGAAGCGTGTCATCGTAACGTACCATTCGCGGCGAGCTTCATACGTCATTGCTAACTAACCGATAACAGGGCGGGGCTCGCAGAAAACGGCTCGGCTCACTGTACTATATAGACTGACCATGCGAATGCTTGCAACGAACATGTCACGTTACGGCAAAATGCTCAGTTGAGTATGAAAGTTAAAAAAAATATAAACTGCAGTTTTACTGATGGTTTTGTGAAACAGATTGGCCTATCTTTTATAGTGGGACTTTCCCATACTTACATTAGTTACCCATATGCATTGCTCAACCTGTGTAACTTATTATTGCTGATAATATTATCAGACCACGGATACAAAGTTAGTGACGTTTAGCAAAATTAAGACCCAGGTCCTGTGCAAACAGGGAAAGAGCTAACGTCTGCTCTTAAACTACACAATCATATCTAGCATTAAAAAAAACTAGTTTAGACGGCGGCGGGCGTAAAGAAGATTAAGCGTAAGGGTGACACTCCATTGAAGTTGAGCTGAGCTGAGCTGAGCCCAGTTCAACTTCAGTGGAGTGTCACCATAAAGGCCGAATACTTAACGCTTACAGACGACTGCGGCTTATTTGTTAAGAGGTTATCATGTTCTATTTAAGTGCTAGTTGATATAACCAATTATAAAAAAAATATTTAACCACACACATCAAAAATGTCTAGGGGTCAAGTACCTACATTATCTAATATATAAAATTCTCGTGTCACAGTTTTCGTTGCCATACTCCTCCGAAACGGCTTGACCGATTTTGATGAAATTTTTTGTGCTTATCCGGTATCTATGAGAATCGGCCAACATCTATTTTTCATCCCCCTAAATGTTAAGGGTGGTCCACCCCTAAATTTTTTTTGATTTTTGAAATTTTTCCAATACAAAATGATTTGTTTGTAGTGTTGTCATGGAAACTGTCAAAGCGGTACGAAGTCCGCCGGGGGCAGCTAGTTAGCTATAAAAATAATAATTATTGTAATTATAACTAAATTAATAATCTGTAATTCTGCCATTCACATATTTGGCATGCTTAAAATCAGTTCAACCAAATCACTTTGATGAATAGCCGCCTATGTTCTTGCAATGTGGGTACCGGAAGACGCTTTAAAGGAAACGAGTGTCGTCTTTGAGGTGTGATTTAATACTAAACTAGTGGTCGCCCAGTGGTAGAAATTCGTAATTTTATTAAGGATACAATCCGTGCAGGATTGTATCCTAAGCAATGAAAAAATAAAAAAAGATAGGCTGTGAGATTGGATTGGCATTGACAGATTTCGGCCGCTCCTCTACAATTTTTAAATTTTTCAAAAAATTTATAAAACAATTATTTGTTTTAAGCTAATATTTTTTTAAAATTATTATTAAAAATAATAATTTAAAACAAATATTAAGTCATTCTGCACTCTTTCTCTATATAAACTATAAGTGTGCGAAATTTCGTAATCCTTCCGCGCAATTTTGTAAAAAGGGGTACAAAGTTTTTGCTTCACGTATTAATATATAGATAAACCATGCCTAGCAATAAAATAAGGGGCAAGTGACTCATACACTACACCTCCCCTGTTATTGAAAAAAAAAGGAAACTATTTTGAAAAATCAAAGAACATCCCCCTTTTTTAAATAGGTACTAACTTACCAATAAAGTTATTCTATTCGTATATTTACTCTTTATTTAAGTATTTAACCGCAAATTACAATTTATTTATTCCACGCAGTTGTTGACGAACAATATTAACTTCAGTATATTTTTATAAAATTGTCTCAAAAGTAGCTTTTGTTTATACTCCTAGCAAATAAAGCCAGTTAACATTTCACATTTGTTTTTAATAGTACTTTGTAACTAGTTAACTTTTCGTATTTTTATCTTTATTTAATCCGCCAATAGGCAGCACTGGCAGGGTCGCCATGCAATGTGGGGACCGGGAGACGCTTTAAAGGATACAAGTGTAGTCTAAGAGGTGTGATTAATACTAATAAATAAATCATGCCTAGCAATACAATAAGGGGCAAGTGACTCATACACTACATTCTTTCTAACAAGTCAAAAAGTTGTTGTATGTGGGGCACACCCCACAACAACTTTTTGACTTGCAGTGTGCACGCCATCCATACTCGGCAGAGCTCTTCTTTGGAGCATATCCCATGCATGTTCAAATGGGTGAGGTCTGGTGAATGTGCAGGCCACGGCAGGTCGTTGATATGAGAATCGGCAAGAGTGCGTGTTAGGACTCTAGCCGTGTGTGGACGTGCATTGTCATGCATTAGTCGAAACGAATCACCCGATCGGCCTCGCAAGGGGATGATCACATCTGAAACAATCCTCTCTGCGTAGATTTGAGCATTGAGGTTGCCCCTGATCCAAATGAGATCGGTTCTTCCACCGATCCAAATACCGGCCCACCCATGATTGCTCCCCCTCCATATAAATGAATTTCCTGAGAGAATCTCAAGCGTTCATGACGTTCAGAGGTCTCCAAACTTGAGTGCGTCTTGTATCCGGCCTCATACCGAAACGTGGTTCATCAGAGAAGCAAATTCAGCGCCAGTCATCTCCTCCCAATTTCGGTGTTCGCGAGCCCATTGTAAACGGGCCCTACGATTGTGGGGTGCTATGGGTGGAACCATCAGCGGCCTTCGGGAACGCCGACGCACTTCGCGTAAACGATTCCGGATGGTTTGGTCGCTTATCAGCAACAAGCCTGAAGCGCTGTGGAGCCTTGTGGCCAACATCATAGCGGTCATGATACGATTCCGTCGAGCAGTATTTTGAATGTACCGGTCTTGTCTTCGAGTGGTGATCCAAGATCTTCCTCCATGTCGCTCGGCCACGCTGCCCGTGATACGATAGCGTGTCCAGAGGCGGCATATGACACTCTGTATAGTGCTAATGGCGGCAGCCACAGTGCGTTGCCTGGAAGCAGCTTCCAACATTCCAACAGCTGTCAACATCTCTTTTCTTGTCCAGTGCAGAAATTGTACTATGCTTTTGTAAAATTGCCAAAACGCTCTTTTAGGCGCTTTGCAGACGGCGGGGCGGGGCAGTCTTTTTGACAGCGAAGCAATAAAGACCGCTGAGCTAGCCGCCCCGCGCCGCCCCGCATACAAACATACATACATACAAATTGGTTTGTGTGATCCATGGCGGGCATCCACTAAAGGAATTCAGATTGACAGTTAATTTTCCATATTTAAACAATGTAAAAAAATATATTTTCATTTATATCGTGAAGTTCACTAAAAAGAATCAATAACGATCCAAAAAAGTTAAAATATTAATTCTATAACGCAACGATACTTTAAAATGCACTTGATCCCTAGACATTTTTGATGTGTGTATTTGGCCGTACAGCCTTTTATATATTTTATTTATTATGGTGAGCTTATAGCAAACATAATAGAATGTTATTATTATTCTCATTTCAGACTATACGAAGGTGGTGGGGATAGATTATGGAAAAATACCATTATTTTTATTTACGTTCATTGTGCTGCCAGTAACAGTATTGTTAATATTATATTCGCTACTAACATCGCAACTTTTGGATGGTGATATGGAAACACGAAAGAATGGTGTTTTACGACATCATATACTTGATTATCCACAGGGCGATTTCAATTCCAGCATTGAAAAGCCTAAGGTTAAAGGTATGATTTTCTCAATAGATTGGTTTACGTCTTCCATCTTGGACATGTTCTTTTAAGTGCATTCTGCACCTTCATGTTTCTGTTGTAATACTTATAGGTGCCCTACACGTACTTAATAAATCCTTCTAGGCATACATCTCCTCTAATCTATTTTCACCTATACGACCTCTTGGTTTTATGTAACTCCGACGCTATTCTAGATGACGGTGGTGACAATAAAACTGTTACCATTGCTTTAGTTTATGGATATTTAAAAGTTAGAGGTTGTTGGTATACAATAGGCAATATAGGAGCAGCGAAATGTAAAGTATCTTAGTAATAATAATGCTGCACAGTCTAGGTCAATATTGTTACCAGGTATCGTTTTATTAAAAAAACCCGCTGTGATGTAGTTGCTAAAATAGGTCCATCGGTCTTAGATTCCCATATTGTGCTCGGTTTGGTTGGTGGTAGGGCTTGTTCTTAGTCCGCCTGGATAGCTAGCTATCACTATCTTGTCCAAGAAAGTAAATAAATAACTTTTGGTACCGCACGTGTTTCCTTTTATGAGGCAATTTAGTGAAGTTTCAAGAATCTTAATTTTGCCGTTACAGGTTTTCCAAAATAAACAAAGAACTTAGAGATGGGTCCAAAACCCAATATACGTGGTACGGAACCTACAAACTCGCACAAAAGCTTTTTATTTTTATGTCTTAATAATCATTTAATAAAACACGACTTAGCAATTATTATGCTAATTATATTATGCTATTATAGTGTCTCACATAGAGAAAAGTACTTGAAACCAGTGGTTAATGTGTAATTCAAAAGAGACTTTATTTCTAATATCGAAGTGAAATCCATCCGAGCACTTGACCCATTATTCATATTTCTAGTACAAATGAACACAAGACCACAAAAACTATCCTATTTCTATTTAAGAAAACATTACCTATCTGTGTATTTTAGTCTGCGCAGGCGCATCAATCGAAAATCAAGGTACATTTACTTCGCAGCTCGCGCGACTTGTTTGTTAACTCGGCCGTACGGCCGAGTTGACACTATTTGAAAATACCTACTTTTTCGTTGTCAACTCGGCCACACGTACAAAGTACAGTCAGTGAAAACGGATTTTAACCAAATACTGTAACATTGAAATGAAACATTTTTTACGGATCTACTCGCGTTTATTTTACACATTAGTTTTAATTAATGTTTATCCTGACGTTTCGAACCCTTTGCAGGGTCCGTGGTCACAGGGAGACTGAGGTGTTGGTAGTCTCATAATTAGTTAGTAGCTTGCATACCCTCATTTAAATTTAATCAATACAATACAAACAAGCAAACATTAATTGAAAACTAATTTGTAAAATAAACGCAAGTAGATCCGTAAGTTGTTTCATTTCAATGTGTAGTGTTCGCGTAAACTTTAGAAAACAACAAATACTGTAAATTAACTTGAATATTAAATAAAATAGCTAACTAGAAAGTTTCATACAACGAAGTACAGTTTATTTTGTATAGCTCATTGTATCCAACTCATTTATTAATTTATTTACTTGGTACGAATATGATGATTTCTCACAATTAATTTATTTGTTTTAACAATTTAATCATTACAAAACGTGATTGGTGATTTATACTATATTGAACTGAGTCACTTATTAATATTTATGTTTATGTAAAATAATATTAAAAGTCGCAATTAAATTTTAAAAAATCCTAAGTAAGTGATAGTGTTATAATTATTTAAATAAAACACTTTTAATAAACGTAAAATGGTATAAAAACAATAAAATCGCCACGATCGTAGTAGGTTGAGGGTAACCTCCGAGAGAAAAAACCTCAGAAACCAGTCGTTGTGGAGATCCTTGGGGGAGGCCTTTGTCCAGCAGTGGACGTCTTTTGGCTGAGATGATGATGATGATGTTGATGATGATGATGTACATATTCCCTCAGATTTTATGGTCGGACGAAAAAGTAGGTATTATCGATTGGTGCATGCAAGTCGATTGGTGCTTAAAAGCGTGTTTCCGTTCGTATGAGATGCGAATTACGCGTGTGTACGAAAAAAGGCTTCTCGTATAAGAATACGCGAAATGCGCCCTATTGGAAAAATACATAAGAGGTCTGTTCTGGAAAATGGATGATCTTGAATGGTTGATGTACTTATCTATGGCACGCTAATATGAGACACTTTTACATAATAATCTAATCCTTAAGTCTTTAAATGTAGGCTTAGAGGTATGCGACCAGACAGGCGACCGCAACAGGCGTATGCGACAGATTAATCATGACCATATATTAGTTACATTATCGTATTAGGTTAAATTTTGCCTGTAAAGATAGTGTAAGTTTTTGATAAAATAAATAAATATGTTTTGCGAAATGCACATAATTTCTGGCGACCGCTAACATCGTGTGTCACGCGTGTTTTTGTAAAACTGCGTCAAAGTCTTCATATTCATATAATAAAATTATATAATATATGATCCTCAAACATATCATAATTATTTCTACATCGCCTTTGTTTATACAAATAATAGGAAATGATGTACTGCATTATTATTGTCTACCAAATAATTACATTCGGTAGCCTCTTTCGCATTTCCTGAATTGGTAAAATGATTGGCGTGGGTTGCCAACTATACCGCTAATAACCTATTATACTGTTTTTCGCTACATTACACTTTTTACTGTTGGACCAAAATGAAGTATACAAACTACTGTTTTCAACGTTTTTAGTATGCATGAATTAAAATGACACTAGATTGATAAGTTGTGCGAGAAGCAGCAAGAAATATGTATTTTAAACAAAAAAAATATGAAATACTAACAGTATTACAATAAAAAAAAACTGCTTAATTTCCTATCCTAATATACTTTTTTTATAGTAAAAAAAGTTGGCAATCCAGTAGGTGACACTGTCTTTTGTCTCGTGTTGCGGTCTCCTGTCACGGTCGCGCACTTCGAAGTCTAGTTCTTGCATGCCAGCATGAGAGCGCACCGGAAATAATAGCACAGATTATCAAAGGAATGGGTGGTTAAATCAGCATGACTTAGCATTTTAATTTGGTAATTTAAATGTATGAAACGCATAAACAACTCACTAAGATTTGGTGACGATAAGCGATAGTATAAAACGCAATTTAATCAGTCACCGTGGCCGTGTAATCAATGAATTACTCTTAATATGTTTCCATATTTCTTTCTATGGGTCTTTCGGCATTATGTCTTCACTTTTATTCTAGTCTTTATGTTACTCTAACAAATAACAAAATCAATGTTAAGTGTTAATAACCACTTATTTAATTTACAGCTAATCCTTTGCTCATAGCACCCAATCACCTAAGGATAGTATCCCGGACCGATTGGCTGGCTCAGCCTGTGGAAAATGAGCTAGATAAAATAAGACAGCCCATACCTTGGGTGATTATAACGCACACCGCCACGGAGGGCTGCTACAATCAAGTTAGTATATATAATAATAATCCCAAGCTTTTCCAATAGTTCTCTTTTAATTTACAGCTTAGATTTAATTTTCTATAAAATTTCGCTAGTCATACACGTTTACCTTCCACCTAGGCTTATATGAATAGATGATTTACTTTTATGAATGGAGCATTTATTCAGAGCCATAAGACTACCTATTGTATCGAAATACCTCCTTTACCATGATAAGGTGCATCATTATCAGGCTTACGAAATTAACATTATTATGAATACCACATTGATATACCTACTGCATTCTCAAGGGTTTTAAACTTGTGATTTTCAGAGTCAATGTGTGCTGCGGGTGAGACTGATCCAAATGTTCCACATAGAGTCGAAGCGGTGGGACGACATCGGGTACAATTTCCTTGTGGCCGGCGACGGGTCGGCGTACTACGGGCGCGGGTGGGACTACATCGGCGCGCACACGCTCGGCTACAACAGGTATAGCGTGGGCATCGCCTTCATCGGCACCTTCAACAATGAAACCCCGCCACAGAAACAAATCGAAGCGTGTCAAAAGCTGATCAAATTGGGAGTGCAGCTCGGCAAAATACGGAAGGACTACAAGCTGTTTGCGCATCGGCAGCTCGCGTCCACGCTGAGCCCGGGCGACAAGTTGTACGAGATCATCCGAGAGTGGCCGCATTTTGTCAAGGATGACTCGAACTTAGAATTGTTGACACCCGATTATTAACTGATCGGAATGTGTAGCAAACGCATAAACATACTATTCTAATAAGAGTTATTAAATTTGGTATTATAAAATTGTCTTTTTGCCAATTCTTATTCGTTTTAAGCGAATGTCGAAGTGTGGCGACTACTGTGTAAAATAATGATTGTAAATAACAGCTTGTTGGAATGAACAGATATAAGCTTTAACGTACGTAGAGCAGGCGGTCACGCCATGTAATTATATATTATCGGGTCAATGTAATGATAAAAATCCTTTATTAACCTTTGTATGAAAAGTCTTTATAAGTCCGGCTTTAAGTATTTGTGGGTTTTGTATTGTGGTTGTCAATTTAACGTTACCCATAACAAAATAAATGGCCTTTTTGGTGGAAAAGTGAAAAGAAATGCTTGCAGTTTTGTTATATTTTCTAAAATTAGTGTTTTGCCGAATGTTATTGTATAATGATGTTGGATTATTAACTGTTAACCGTTCGTGGATGTGCGTAAGCGTTAGCAAAGATTAAAAAAATGCAAGGTTACTTTCAACGTCCCTCCAAAGTCTGCGTGAGTTTCGGTAGTGGCACTTATCACCTGCATGGCGCTGCGCAAACGTAGACAGTTTAGTGTTTTGTATTTTACACAAGCTACCGGCAATCAGGGGCGCCGGTTTATTATTGATGAAGATAATAATTTAAGTTAGGAAAACGCTTCCGGATCTAAAACTTAATTCACTTAGTATCTAAAAGTAACCTATTCCAGTAACACTTGTCTATGTTTTCCTAAGCGTTTTCCTAACTGTAATCCTGTATCTGTCATAAGAGGAACGTCACGTCACTTAATTCACAATGCACTTAATTCTTTACTCAAACATGTTTCGGTACAAGCGATTTCATGGTTTTGATATCTTTATTTTGTTATTGTTGATACATATAAATTATTTTGTTTTAATTTTGAAATTTTGTTGCAAATTCAGCTCTAAGTGACTGTTTTTATGTTACCCAGGCCAGTTCATAATGTAATCGAGATTTTCGTAGAATATCAAATAACACATCAAAATCTGTTGTTAAACCTTTTCATATAAGTATGCTTTAAAGGTTCCATACCTGTTCATTTCGTAATTATATCCGTGAAACATACATTAATTATAGATAATGCTACATAAAGTTACCTCAAGTTCAAGTAAAATTAATATAATAGAAAGTAGCAAGTAATATAGCGAAAATAGAATTATAAGGTTTTACCGATCAATGTGCGTATCTTTTTTATTGAAGAATTTAATTGACCGTTTATTGGTTTATAAGTAAAAGTTGATCTCTTTAACTATTTGTAAGTTACCATTTGCTCATTTTTATGCATTATGTTAGTATGGGTGGGTAAGCTAAACTTAAAAATATAATTATCAATTCGTTTACTGTTAATGAAGTCATTAAATGAGTTTTAATTATAGTTGTTCGGTGTCGTATAAGCAGGGGGGCGATCTTTGAATCTCACTGGTGATCTTTAAATTAAAAGTGAAATAAAATAGTTAAAACAAAGAATTTACACGGGGATTAACGCAAACTAATTAATAAAAGGTTTCATACCTTCTTTATACCCATATATATATTTTTATATATCAAGAAGGTATGAATATACAACGTGTAACAAAAAGGTGTGGCCAAAATGAAAAGATCCAAAGTGTCCCCCATTTAGATATTTAATGCTTGTTAATAAGACATAATTATTAACTTTAATTTGTCATGCAATGGTAAATAAAATATTTATATTAGTGAAGTTATGCACGTCAGGCGCGCATATGCAAGCAGCAGTGATCATAAATGTAAGTGCACAAAGGTTACTAAACCACTAGGGCTAAGACTTGTTTATTTTGATATGACGTCACATTAGAAATATTTAATTGAAAGTTGCATAACAAATTAAAGTTTATAACTATGTCTTAGTAAATCCGCATACAAGATCTGACCGGATACACTGTGGATCTTTTCATTTTGACCACACCTTTTTGTTACACGTTGTATAGATTAGGTATAGCTTTTGCTTAATTTATTAGTTTGCGTTAATCCCCGTGTAAATTCTTTGTTTTAACTATGGAACGCGAAAGTTTAAAAGTGAAATAAAATACACTATAAAATATAAAATTTGGAGCATTTTTTACAGTTTGATTACCTATTAAAATACTTACCGTTCGAGTGTTTTCGGAGTCAAAAATAAGTGACTATGAGTAAAAAAAAAGGAGTACCTACCCGTAATTGATATCATAGCATGAAAGTTCAAAAATCTTCCCCCAGGCTAATTATGTTATTTTAGTGAATCTGACATTAGCGTGTTGCTCAATATAATTATATTTAAAAAATTACTTACACTGCCAGCTCCGGCTACTAAAGTAAATATTTATGTTTTAAACGTTTTTAGTTGACACCAAACATAGTAAACACTATGTAAAGTCAAATTGCTTTCTGCCTTCATAAAGAGTTTTTATTTAAATTTACAAAGGATATTTTTCAGTTTTGTATAGAGCCTCGGCTAGGACTTTGTACACTATACCATAGGCAAGCAAAAGATAAATATAATAACTAGAAACGGAATAAGCTAACGCGTTTGATGGTACAAAATCATTTTCTGGTAATAATTATGTAACCCCGATTCAATATGGCGGTAAAACGTCAAACTCACATTAAAAAAAATTTAACGTTTCTGACTTAAGTGTCGATGATTTATAGATTGTAACCAAAGCAGAGTTTTTGTTTAAAGAAGATATCACAAAGTCCAGAATTAGCAGCTAAGTAGGAAAACGAAAATCACAGCAAAAAAATCGAGGAACGCGCAGGAGATTCCGATCATAGAAAGAAAAGAATGGCAAAACCAACACACACACAAGCTATCGAGCTTTGACATTGACAGATTAATCGTTTTTTCGTTCAGAAACATGTTAAGACCACTGGTAAAAAAATATACATGCGAAACGAAATAATTATATTCTAAATGTTGAAATGTTTTAGGCATACATCTCGTAAGGGAACAGAAAAAATGATTCATGCACTAAGTCCGAAACACACACACAGACTAAGAAAAGGTAGTTAGAAACACCAAAAACGAAAAGGTAAAAGAAACATTTCTATTTATCTTTTTCTTATTTTTTTTAATCAATGTTTCTAAACGTGATATAAATACGGTTGCCAACGGAATCTGCGTGCAGATTCCCTGAGCAAAAAAAAAAAAATGGTGTGATGTGACCATGGCAAAGTTTTTATTTTAAAGTTTATTTTTGTACCATTTATCCAGAAAGATAATGAGAATTTTAATATTTTATATGACTTTACTATATTTTTAACTATTAGTACGAATAGTGTACAAAGTCCTCGCCGGAAATGAAAAATGTCCTTTATGTCGAAAAGCACATATTCCACTACTTACACTGTCACTTCCACTATTATGTAGTTTCTGGTTTCTTTAAGGCGGGTTTTATGGTTAAAACCACCATTTTCAGAGACAGGTACCTGGGTTCGATTCTGAGTGGAGGGTACACATTATTGTATTCGGTTGCTGTAGTGCTTGATTTAAGCCCGCCTGGTGAGTGAGATGGAATTCCGGGTGAAGCTGAAGTTAAGTGTACATGCTTTAAATAAAAATGGCCTTAAAACTGACAGCTTAATTAATCTTCTCGAGTACCTACAACAATTTTTTTAGAGAAAATACCAAATACAAAACATGTAGTCAAACTGAATAAATGTCCAAAGAATATAATACAACTTAATAAACAGAAGTGAAAAAATTAATAATAAATAATAATAGTAAAAAATCATTTACTTCAGACCATACTAAGTCCATATCGATGTGTTAGTTACAGAATAATCTTAATCTAAGTTAGTAAGCAATGTAATTCAGAGACTCGCTAGGCTTAAAGACTTCAGAATTAAGATTACACCTGCTACGCTTCCACCTTTGGTCTTAGAAAAGGTAAAAAGAAGGCAAAGCGGTTCCATGTAGTTGTCAGGCACATACTGACATGTCAACAAGTCTAGAAAATGTTCCCGCTATTCAATAATATGTATATATATATATAATATGTGTAATGAGTTTTTGAAAACAGTCGTCCAAATGTTTGCGTGCTTTTTTTCTTTTTTTTCTAGTCATTGTTTTTTATGAGCTTTTCAGTCACAATAACGAAAAGCTCTCGTTGTTGTCGATAAAATTATGTACCTTTTATGTTACTGGCCGAGCCGGTCAAATCGGCGTTTCATCGGAACATTAGGCCGTTATCTAAATGGCCAAAAAGCGACGTTTACCAAAATAATAGCAGTATGAGGTTCTTTAAAATGTCATACCACACTTCAATATTATAATTATGTTTATCGCCACAGAGCGTCGTCACTAATGCGTCGCCGGTCGCCAAGTACGCCAAGTATTCAAAATAAAAGTAAAAACTTACAACAAGAATAGGGATTTCGATATTTCAAAATATCCATATTTTTGTTATTTTGTAAACAGTATAGGTAATGTTGATTATTTGCTGAACACGATATACGAGCAAGATATTGTGCACAAAATCTTGAATTAGTTCGTTCAGCGTTAACGCTCAATTTTTTAGCGTACAGGGCACGATCGCTTGTCGATTATAGCCGACTGTGGCAACCAAAAGGTCACAGTAAAGTTTGAATATCTATTGTCTCTGAATTATTGACAAAAGCACACCATTAAATATGTATAATCTCCATATACATCGAGTGCTAATGATTATTTATTAGTAAGGCTGCCTGAACCAACCATGCTAGTTTGCGTGTTAATAATAAATTTATGTGGAATTTGTCATATCCCTCGATTTTTTAATTATAATAATAAGTATACCTTTTATTTTCATAAAGTAATTTGTGAATTGATTTATTCTAATGTAAGGAAAAATGATTCAAAAAAATATTGTGTAAGAAAATTTCACGAGCGGGGTTTGGACCAGCACCTGACGTACCGGGTCATGTGACACTTCCAATGATGCTATCGTGATTCTGTCAAACCCGTGCAAATTTATCTTAGTATGTCCAGTGTTATCATCATAATTATGATTACTTAAGATAGGGTTGAAATTTTGTATTTAGTCTAGATGAAATACTACTATAGATTTATATATCATACGTATTTAATATAATATTAATTTTTTTTTTATAAAATTCAGTGAAAAAATTAAACGCCCACCCGTCCCAGTCAGGAATCGAACCTGGGTCTTCCGCAATCCGGGCGGCTGCACTAATCACTATTCTACCGAAAAGGCTGACGTAAGCACTGAATTTTGTCACTGCTTTTTAATTTTTGAGTGCTAATAGCGGCACTGTGCGCCATCTATCCAACGGTCATTGCAACCGATGGCCATACACCTTTGCAGATGAAATACCACAAATTTGATAACACAACGCTATAGTAAATTTTTACTTTTTATTTTCAAGTGCTCATTGCTGCACTGAAACTAAATTAAATATTTATAATTCATTTTTTATTAGCACTCAAAAATTAAAAAGCAGTGTCAAAAATTCAGCGCTTACGTCAGCCTTCCCGGCAGCATAGCGGTCAGTGCAGCCGCCTGGATTTCGGAAGACCCAGGTTCGATTCCTAGCTGGGTCGGGTGGGCGTTTAATTTTTTCACTGTATTTTATAAAATTTTATAAATACTTAATTTAGCTTCAGTGCAGCAATAAGCACTTGAAAATAAAAAGTTAGAATTTAATATTAAAATGTTAGGTTAGGTGAGACCAAATTAACCGAAATAATTTTATAGTTTTGGATTATTTAAAAACAATTACTTATGTTTCTATTTGTCGATCCACTGCTTATCACTCAAGGCTAAAACAACAAATCTTGCTTTACGCAATTCAATGAAATTAATGCATTTTTGAAATTCGAAAGCTTATTTTGTTGTATGTGTTATATGCACATTATGTCGTGCCGCAGCGCAAAATGTATTTTCTAAGTGGACACCCCTAGTACACTGTATTCAAAATCCGTCAACCCGGCCTGTCACTAACATTTTGCGCTGCACTGCGGCCCGCTGCGGCCCGACATAATGTGCGCGAACGTTAAGTGTACTTTTAATCCCATAATTATTTTGTTTTAGACTAATTTAAATTAAGGTTGTAGATGAGAAGACAAACTGGTCTTAAATAGTTTGTATGAATACTTGCAAATACACTCAAGTTGTTTCGGTTGATATTGGTGACCGCATTACTCATACGTTGATGTCACATGCTGACATCTACTCCCGAATGCGAATAATGTTCGTGAAATGAAGTCAATTAAACCGGCGTTAGTGAGTTGGTACTTCAGAGATTGTGTAGTTATTGATATAATTAATGTTTTTATATAATACTAGCTGCCCCCGGCGGACTTCGTACCGCTTTGACAGTTTCCATGACAACACTACAAACAAATCATTTTGTATTGGAAAAATTTCAAAAATCAAAAAAATTTAGGGGTGGACCACCCTTAACATTTAGGGGGATGAAAAATAGATGTTGGCCGATTCTCATAGATACCGGATGAGCACAAAAAATTTCATCAAAATCGGTCAAGCCGTTTCGGAGGAGTATGGCAACGAAAACTGTGACACGAGAATTTTATATATTAGAAGTTCGGGTAATGTTTGTTTTGAATTTTACGACTTATTACCTAAATTTACGTTTCTATGACAGCTAAATACTTTGAATTACTTTCAAAATCATCTTTTCAATATTCCTTGCTCTTTCTATGTTGTTATCAGTTTTAATTAAGGTCGATAAAATCAACATTCTCTAACGATGACTTTGATTTACCAATTCGCAAGCTGGTATATTGTATAAGTAGTTTTCAATTTAAATTAAATGTAATAATCTATATATATAACACATGTAACGAGCATCAAAGATAAGTTTTAGAAAATACTTAAGCATACAGTAAATAAAAAAGAATATCTCTCTGCTTGATTTATACCAGATCTTTAGAATCTTATTAATTGTAAATATTAATTATTATCAAAAGAAAATATTATCAATATTTATTTATCGTTAACTTGCTTTTATTATTTAAAATTTTAATAGTCAAGCATATTCGATGCTGTACATACCAATTTATAGATATTTTATAATTTTTCAGTCGAAATAATTTGTTAGCAGTGAATGTTAACTTCATAGGTTTAATTTAAAATAAACCAAGTTGTGTGAAGCATTTACTGAGTTACATAGTTTTGTTTTTAAGTATACTGTTACAAAAGAAGTAACTGTTGTTATAGAATAACGCAAGCCGCTCTTTGTTATTACCTACGTTGCAACAACGCAGGTAGACAAGAATTAAACATAATGTCACTTTATTGGTCAAAGAAATTCCTGTATAACATAATTAATTTCAAGTATATTAAAATAAAGTTTAAGGTAATATTAAGTTTTGTTATACCTATTACTTATTAAATATTGGAAATAAAATACGATTTGTAAAAAACTTCTGACAAAATCAAAAAATAGTCTTAGGTGATTGTATCTTATTTTCGATGTACATACTAGTAGCATTGTTAATTTTATACAAATAACAGGTACAAGGTGTCATATTTTTAAGTGTCTAAAGAGCCGTAATTATAGATTTTTAAGTTTAATTGTATACATGCTGTAAATATTTTTAAGTAGGTAAATAATGTTAAGTGTCATTTTACTCCCCTGAACAATAATAATGTTCAGACGAGGTCAATTACGCTAAGCTGAGTAGGTCCGTCAGTGAACTGTTGCCTTATACAAGATCATGTACGGCGCAAACCAATAGTTAATTGCTGCAGTAATAAGACTATACACACACGATGACAATGCCGTTGCAGCGTGCGTCAGTGCAACATTTTTATGAAACCTAACGTGATAGCACGCGGTAGAGGTATTGATGCGTGTCAATGCAGCAGACGGACCGTCTGTCTGTACGGCAACGTCGCATACTATGACACATGGAAGTTGCAGTGACGAGCGACAAGCACTGATGCGATGCCGCATCACGGCGGCGGCGTTCTGACGGACGGCTAATCGTTTCTACGTCTGTCGTAGCAAAAAGTCGCATTAACGCAGCCGCATGTCGCCGTGTATCATCGTGTGTGAATGGCCTCAATGAACATGTATTATCTTTATGTAACTAGATATTTTAAGTAATCTTTTCACTCGGGTTTGAGACAATGAAAGCTAGCACATTTATGATCGGCTCAAAAAGGCCTCAGCCATGAGCACTAGCGTCTTGCGACGCGGCAAGCGGATTATTACCTAATTCATTGCGTGTTATACTACGGCTCTCCGCCGAAGAAATCCTCTCGTTGCGTCGCGTCGCAAGACGTCAGAGGCCGTGACCGAGCAGAACGATTACTGTGATTGAAAAGTTTATGGCACAAAGAATTAACACCCTTTGATGGAACGACATATAAGTAGTAAAGCTGTAAAAAGTGACGTGAATTTTTCAACACCAGATTTTCTTTGGCGTCATCTAATACAAACTATAGTCTGTAAAAATACTGTCAAAAATTAAGACCGAAAAGCGATGGTATTATTTAGCTTCGACATTGACGTACCCACTCAGCCAGCTTTAATTATTAAGATAATTATAAAACAAATACCAGTGTAAATTAGGGTAATTTAATTAGATATTATGTCACTAACGCATTTAGAAAATCTACATATATGAATTTAGTGTAATAATTAAAGTTTTTGAATAACTTTAAATTTAATGTAATAAGTTTTTAATTTAATGAATTTTTACCCGAGTGTGGTTGTATCATGCCTTGGTATATTTTTGCAAAGCAAATTTTGTTGATCTTTTGTCTGTGTGTGTACCTACCTATTAATTATTGTTAAATTTCTTACATTTTGTTAATAATTTGTAAAATACATATGTTTGTAATTTGGTATGGGTTGTTTGTAAATATTTTAAATACATGGATGTCTTTGTCTAACTGCATTTCATTTCTAATTATTTCAGAAATAATTTCTTTTCAGCGAAAACTATGTACTTTGGCAGCAAAGCTGTATGAACTTAGGACAAGGAGTGGATAGCGCTAGTCGTCAGCGAATGAAGCTATGGATTGTCATGGTATACCTTGCCGACGTGGGTTTGCCGTTCAGAAAAATGTAACGTTTATTACGTTACTAAATGACAATCTCGGTCTACTCCTTACATATGGGATTCAGTCTAATACATAATTTATATTTTCTTAAACATGCTAGGCCGTTATTTAAACATCATTTTTCGAGATAAATCGAAATTGCTTTACTGATCAACTAAACGCAAGCAAGCAGCGGCATGGCAGCGGCCGGCAAAGTTAGTACACACGCCTGCACATCAACCTATCCAAAACTGTCAAATTACTTCAATACAATGTCAACCATATGCCTTCGAAATAAAGTTCAAAGTCTATTGAGGAAATTTGACAGTTTGTGGTAGGTTGATGTGCAGGCGTCTGTACAAAAATCCGTGTCTGTCTTGATATTTAAAAATCACGACCTTTTTACTCCGAAATATGGCAACCAAGTAGGTAACCTAATGTGTACCGAGGATTTTACTTAAATTTCGAACTGACTTACGAGCAGAAAGCTATGTTTAGTAGAAAAAAAAAAGAAATATGAACTATTGTTCAATGCAAACAGATGTATTGGTCCGTGCAAAATGCTCTTCCTTTTAATCAACTGGTGTTAAAATCAGTTGATAAAATGTTCAACTCGTATAATTATGTAACTATTACTTAGTTTGTATTTCCGCGCAATATTTTGTGAAAAGTACTATACAAGTCTTGGCCGCAACGAGTTGTTCGCTTTAGGACAGATTCTGTTTAGATTGATCGACTCGCGTATTTCTGCCTCGGCTAGCCACCATGGAGAACAAACTTAAGTATCTATGTCAGGATTTTAGTCGATAGCTAGTCTATATAGCCGGTCTCGCACCTAAAATATATATAATATAGTATACCTACTGACGGCAGTACAGCTTAGCCATATCTATAACTTGAGAATGGAGAATTAAATCGTGGCAAAGGTATTGCATAGAAGCGCGTCGCTGGTGCGCAGAGTCCGGGCCAGCCCCAACGGTGTCCTGACCATAATGGCGAGTAGAGTAGATTGTCCATACATGAGAAGTGAGGCCGCTTTACAGCTCCGGCAACCTATCTGGAATTTAGGTAGGTAGTGTAGTAGACCAGGATCGATAATTATTGAAACCAAAAAAAAATATAATAGGATGAAACCCATTGCAAAAGAAAGAGAATATAACAAAAATGAAAAGAAAAATAATTTAAGGGCGATCTGAGGTCGGGAAGTAGAAAGGGGTGGGTTTTTAAGGGTAAAAAACTACAAGTCCTATGGAAAAAAGTTAAATAGCAAAGTTGTAGGTAATAAAAGACCTACAACTTTTGTATTTACACTTTTTTCACATAACCTCAAAAGTTATGTAAAAAACTAAGTTTTTGGTTTTTTTCTTTTACAAAATTTTTTTTTTCCACGAAATTTGGTGAAAACTTACCTTAAAATAACAATAAATAGGCATCTACTCACATAATTTAAAATAGATTCTACAAACTTTCTCAAAATATTGTGGATGTCTTGTTAAATATTAACTTTATTAACTTATTTGGTTGTTAATTATAGTAGTATATTTCGATTTGCAATTTTTTTGTATCAATGTAACATGGAATCTTACGTTTTTCGAGTAATTAAAGAGTAAATTTTAATAAATAGCTCAAAATTGTGCATAATGATAAATTTTTTTTTCGGGTTCGAGTTTTTCGTTTCTTTGCATTTTCTGAGAACTTTTACCATAGCAATAAATATTTTTTTACACCATCAGAAAGTAGAGGTTTCAACGAACAAAAAGCCCACCGACTTCTTTGAAAAAGCAGATATTTTGACGGGAGAATTTTCGATTGAAAATTTTTCGATATTAACTTTTTTCCATAGGACTTGTAGTTTTGCCGGAAATCGAGATAAACCGTTTTTTACCCATCCCTTCCACCCCTCCACGTCCCGACCTCAGATCGCCCGTTAATTATTTTTCCTTAATTTTTGTTATATTCTGCATCCACATCCACATCCGCAATAATCAATATGGATGTTCATGCGGATGCGAATATAATACATGTTGCGACAAGAGAGAAATTGGGCGGGCGGAATCAGAAAAGGCGTAATGACGTGTCTATCGCGTGGATCTTGTGCAGAAAGACTGGAGTGCATGAGTGGCCAATACGCAAGATAATGGCAGCCATGAAGCTATCTACAGCTTCATGATGACAGCAGGCGGTCAACAACGCCACCATAAAGTTTTGTTAAAACACGGTATAACACCTCCTTTAACAGATAGGTGGATACTACCACAGATACTACTTACCTACTTTTAATATCGAGCAATCTGCCCTTGGATGATAGGTCTGATTAAATTGATCGTTTGATATTTACGGTATGCTATTTCTATGCATAATTTATTCATAACGGTTAAATACTTAATAACAGTAATAAAAATACTAACTTTTAATAAAAGATGTCAGGCATGAGTCGTATTATATTAGTAAAGTTCCCCACTTAACATACGGGTGAAATGCAGTTATAGTACTATTAATAAAGAGATAAAGTTTGTTTGTTTGTTTGTTTGTTTGTTTGTTTGTTTGTTTGTTTGTTTGTTTGTTTGTTTGTTTGTTTGTTTGTTTGCGGAGGATAATCTCTGGAACTACTGGTCCGATTCCCGAAATTCTTTCACTGTTACGACATAAACCCCTCGTCTAATTGACCCTTAAACATAGATAACATATATTTATATCGTAGTGGCAACTTTAAGCCCAGCGTTCGACACAGTTTTCGTCGCCAAAAAATTACAATGGTAGATTTTCACTGAAATTTTACGAAGTGGCAGCTAGAAAGCAAGTGGTCTGTATTCAATGTCTAAAGATTAAAATAAGTTGCTGCTTCTATTTTTAATAATTAAAAATAAAAATAAAATAGTTTTTGGTCCTGTCGAGCCCTGGTGCCACTACCCTAAACCTCAGAACAGTTTTTCTTAACAAGTTATTGGTTTGAGGTATATAAATAAGCTTAAAGGATAGGTATAGTATAAGTAAATATAATTATATACCTAATAGTTATACTTTACGTACATATAATAATATAAATGGGCTCTAGGTGACTAATTCGAGTTTCATTATCCTTTAGTTAGGAATATACTTAGAAGCCCGCTTAGCAATGTTGCAGCTTCAAAAAACTGCAACGCTGATTTTCAATGTGTGCGGGTAATGTTAGCGAGATCGAAATGTCAAATAACACTTGCATTAAACATCTTGTCCACGCAGCGCAGCAGACAAACCATGTAAATGGTTTTGCAAAGCAAATTTGTATCTATCCAAATAGTACGTTTCTTGTTTTATAATTAAATGATTAGAAGAAAACATGTTGTTATCCGTTGATGTAACGGCATTCGATATAAAGATTAACCAGGGCATTCATTCATTCGATTAAGTTTCCGAAAACGAAACTTAGTATGGCCATGGACTACCTACTATGGCCATGTATGGTATTGAAGCAGCGCCTCCTGGCGACATAGGAGAAGAGTTTACATTTTGCCATACAAATTTTCGTTTTCGTTAACATGATCGAATGACGGATGAAACTCGCACTTAGCACCCAGAAACTGAGCGGGTATTTTTTAGTTTATTTATCCCTTTTTGTGTGGGCTATCATTCTGTGGGATCTTAATTGCTAGTTCGTGTGCAGGCGACAAATCAAGTGTTATACTCGTACCTTTTAAAAGGGACAGTTATAAATTGATACTAGTCACCAGCACTTGTGGCTTCAATGCGAAATGGTTTACACTATTGATAAACAAGTAAAAAATAAAAAGTCTAATGGAAAAATGTCTATCGAGAAAACGAGGAAAAACTACTGCTTATCAAGAATCGTGGACTTTTGTAACAGAACAGATTTACACGGTTACAAATACGTTGTTATGGCAGATTTGAATGTTTACGAGAGGTGAGTAATTTTTTTAATTCCTGTACATAACTAATTGTTATTAACAATATCGAGTATTAAGAACCATCTCATGTCAAAGAATTTCGCGTTCAGTCGTTGCTTCTGATCTGAATAAATTTTGTTTTTTTTTTTGTTTTTGTGCGTTGCTATATTGTTTATGTTAATATTGAACCGCCTGTGTGGTCTAGTGGTTATGACCGACGGTCTCAGACCCAGAGGATACAGGTTCGATTCTCAGCAGGAGGTACATGTTTGTATAGGTACTCGGTGTGGTTGGTAAGGTTAGTTTGGTCCAGTTGACTAGCTACCACCATCTTATTTGAATGTGTCGCCGTAACATCAATGTTAGTGGCCGGCAGCTAGACATAAGATAGCCAGTGCCTCATTAGTTGGGGATTCCAGGTGAAGTGCGCTTCCACCTCCGGCTTTATCATCACTTAACATCAGGTGAGACGAAGGCCAAGTGCTTACAAGTAACGAATTGTGTTAAATAAACAAAAAAGTATTTATTTTCAGAAGTTGCTGGGGATTGGCAGTGATAGTGAGTGTAGTGGTGGGAACTGTGTTCGTGACCACAGCGTACAATTGGTACGCCAGAAACCCTATTGTAACAGTAAGTAAAATTAAAATTAACCTTCGCTAACTCTTGAAGTTAGGCCCCTGGTTCACAAAACTGTGCTCGAGTCAAAACCGATGCTTTGTCGTTTTACCCGACTGCGTCAGAAGGAGGGTTATGTTTTTTGAGTGTATGTATGTATGTATGTATGTGTAGTTATGTATGTATGTCTGTTTCTTTGGCACGCCCTACAGCCCAAACGGCATGGTGGATTTTAACTAATGAGGTGTCGTTAGATTTGGTTTTGACTGTAGGAGTGACAAGGCTAAAAAATCAAAACAAAAAAATCAAAACCAAAAAAAATATTGAAAACATTGGCTGGGTTTAGCTATTAGTAGTCCCCAAAAATCTGTTAGATCGACCACACGATCAAAATTCTTAAAACGAACTACAACGTCTACGGAGGATATGGCCAATTTTTCAATGGACGTAGATGTAGTATTAACTATTTAATTATGAAATTTTCATTTACAGCAATGTTTTGTGGTGTTTTGTTTTCGGGAATATTACCAGATTTTATTCCCATGTTTAAAAAAACTCAAAGAACTTTTCAGTCTAAAGTACTAGAAGTCAAGAGTTTCGTTATTATTGGCAATTGACGTATGCGCTATGACTTTGCTATTTTAAAGAGTAAGGCGTTTTAATATGTTATGTAGTTTTCTAAAGTTTACGCGAACACTACACCTTGAAATGAAGTAGATCCGTAAAAGTTGTTTCATTTCAATATGTTATGTAGGTTCTGAAATGCTTGGTTATTTACTTTACAAAACTTAAAAGTTTATTAAAATAAAACAAAAAACTTGACTGCTAAAACAACTATATAAAAAACAATTTTAAACTCGTAAAAACCGGACTAACATAAACTGCAAAGAGTAAAAATAATTTTTTTGTTAGTCCGGTTTTTACGAGTTTAAAATTGTTTTTTATATAGTTATTTTTAATAATAATCTTTATATATATAAATCTTCTGTGCCTGTGTATGTCATTGAACTCCTTCTAAACGGCTAGATCGATTAGAATCTTTGCTTTTCTTTTGTCACACAGGTAATCGAAAGTACTCAAGGTGCCATTTGGGACGTACCTTTCCCCGCCGTCACCATCTGCAACTTGAATCTTGTCTCTCGCAAAACAGCACGGGCCTTCGCAGACAATGTGTTAGTAGCCTTTGTTTATATACTTTCTTACTTCTTGCATTATATGCTTCGCTTATATATTTACCTCAATTTTTTCTTGCTTTCATTTTAGTTTTTAGTTAGTCATTCAGTCTAACTAAAAACCTGTCCAACATTAAGTTTTAAAGACTAGGACCTCGGCTCGGGTTGTTTTTCCGAGCAAAATAGGCATTGTCAAAGGTCTCCACCGTGGGATTTATAAAGCGCTGGCGTAGATTTTGAAGTTGAAAATTGCTAATTAAATTATAATTCAGTAGGCTAGTGGCACCAGTATACAAATGGACACGTGAAAGACATTTTTCCTTTAATCTTAATAATAGGTTAGCAAATGATTTTAGTCTTGCAACCATTGAATAAAGACCCGCTACCCAGGGTACGGGTGGTACCCATATCCCCTTTTTTGAGCAGGCGGGTCACGGGTGATGGAAAGTAATCACCGCCGCCCATGGACACCCGCAAAACCAAAGTAATCGCAGATGCGTTGCCGGCCTTGAGAAAGGAGTTGGATCTTGAGGAGGGAGTAGGAATTGGGAGGGGGGGAGGGGTGAGAGATTGGCTTCCGGTAGTTTCACTTAACATTACTCTTAAAATGTAAATGAATATCTTTGTAATTTTTTGGCAACGAAAACTGTATAGATCACTGATGGGCTTAATAAGTGCGAGCGTTTATAGTGATACTGGTATTAAACCTGCTTCACATTGGGCATCGTGAATTTCACACATTTAGTTTTTTTTGCATTAAGCAGCAGGTTATTAGTGGAAAATCATTGTTATATTTGAGAGAGAATATTACTTACGTCGTCAAATATTGCTCGGTGTCTATAAATTTTAAAAATCAATGAGGTGTCATCAGCAAATAATACTATCACACAATGATCTTCGGGGTAGTAAGGTAGATCATTTACATGAATAAGAAATACTAATATTGAACTCTGGGGCACCCCCATAAGTAATGGAGCGCCAGAAGAATCGGGAATCGGTACTGTTAATATTAACTTTTAGAACTCTGCCATTGAGGTATGATTTCGACAAGGTAAATGAGTTGTCTGAGACACCATAACGTTCCATTTTTAACAATAAAGGCTCGTGATGGACACAGTCGAAAGCTTTCGATAAATCACAAATATACCTATCGCATCCTGTTTCTGCTCCCATGCATCGAAAATATGCTTAATGAGTGCAACTCTCGCGTCGGTTGTATTTCTACCTTTAGTGAAACCGAATTGCTTGTTACGAAGTAACTGGTTATCTGTAAAATGTGACAGCAATTGATTAAAAATAACATTTTCAAAAATTTTAGTAAGAGCTTACTTTTACCGCCTAATGCATTAACCGTCAGTGGAAAGGGAAAACTGCTTAAGCGCCAAAAGGTCATTAGTCGGAAATCAATTTTAGGGTTGAAACTTTAAAATTAATTTCCCACTGAATGATTTTTGGCGCTTATGCAGTTTTTCCTTACCACCCACGGTTGATATTATTATTTAGGACCCTTCCCGAGCACGTGAGTGCTGAGTTTGTGTTCCGGGCACTTCGTCTAGCACCCCTTCTGCATTCCCCATTTATTGTGTCCATGGAACAAAAACGAGACCTTTACGCTCTGCAAGCTGTCTTGGATTTCAACAACATTTCACTGGAGAAGCTCTTTAAACTAGTAAGTATCTGTTCGTTTAGTTTTGTCACTTGAACATCGAAAAAAAAACGGTTTTATTACATTTTTTAATGTTTAACTCTTATTTTTGTTATACAGTAGCAGTTATTATGTTCTGCTATTTTTTTTTTAAATAAACACCACAGACACCGTTTATACCTTCTAATTTACTTAATTCAAAATTTAAAATCATTTATTCAGTTTAGGCTACAAGTAGCTCTTGTGAATGTCACTATGCCATCGGTTCGTATGTCTACTCTGGGTGGGAGATCTTGTACTGAAAAGAACCGGCAAGAAACTAAGCAAGTGTCCAGCTCTTTTTCCCTTACAGCGTCAAAAATATTGGAAAATGCCCTATCATAGCAGGACACTTTCCATTACAAATAAACACAAAATTATAGAAGACAACCACAACATGTAAAAAAAAAAACACAAAATAAAAAAAACTAAGTTAACAAATTTACATCAGGTAAAAGTTTCAATTTCCACAATGTCATACAGTACCACTACAGTACTCTAAAAAAATTGGTTAAGAAAAACAAAGTCAAACTAAGTACAGTAAATAATATTAAAATTAAGATAAGTATGCAAGAGCAGACCAGCCTCCACAGGCAGCAGCTCCTAATTCTGAGACGAACAGGAAACAACGTTTTTGTTTAGGTGATGGTGTATAAAAATTATAAGAATGAAGGTAGCTAAATTAGTTTACTTTGGATCTAATCTTCATTATAAACCAAACTATACGGGGATGAGTGCGCGAGCCTCGTTGCGGGGCGCCCGCCCCTCGCCGGTTAGTAAAAATGTAAATAATAAATGTATTCTACAGTAAATAAATCAGAAGAGAAACAACAAAAACTAAAGACTAAATCATGTGAACATATCAATAAAATGTAAGCAGCCGTTTGCAGCCGATAGTAGTTATCGCTAGAAATGATAATAAGCCAAATAAGCCGTGTACCTACCTACAATGTAGTTAAGCCTCCATAGATCGAACATGAAACCTTAGCTCCTTGCGAGGGACCCAGTCTTACCCGGGCTCCTACCGCCAATAGGGTCCCCTATCTTGTCTTATCTTAGTAAGGCCTACCGAGGTTTTCCTCTCCCAGTAGCACTTCGACCCATCGTGATATTTTATGCTACCCCATCTTTTTACTCTTCTTCCTCTATAAAATGACAGCCATAAATTTGGCAATAAACCCCTAACATGGCATCCTTCCCAAAAGGTTGAACTGCGTCTTACTACTAGTGCTTGTGCGGGCGATATATGACACCATAACATATATCGGGGGCGATTTCAGAGTCAACAATAGCTACCAGTATCCTTGAATAAGAGAATAAGAAGCATTTGTAATTGATATCATAGCGTGATAACTAATCACCGGTTTAATAATCGCCCCCCACTACATATGTTATCGCTTCCAGCTATCACCAGTGAAGTCATGCGACCACCTAGTGGAACGCTGCATGTGGAAGAACACGGTGTACCGCTGCGACCAGCTGTTCCAGCAGGTGTTCATGCTGCAGAGCCACTGCTGCACTTTCAACTACTTCGCCGTGGATATCAAGGATGACACCTTGTGAGTTGTGGGTTTTCATTTCAGTACATGTCATGACAGCAAAGGCGTTAGGGGTAAGGTAAAATTCTTAGTTTCAGAGTACATTGTCTCATAAAGTCAGTCAAAGACGTTTATTGCATTCATGAGCAGCACAAAACGGGTCGTTGTAGAGATCCTTGGGGGTGGCCTTTGTCCAGCAGTGGACATCTGGCTGAGACGATGATGACGATGATGATGTGGAAAATATAAGGTAATGAGCAACGTCTTTTGTACAAAGTTGATATTAGAGTTGTTTACTTACTGTGCATCTAAGTCCATCTGTCATTTACCCACAGTTAAAATTAGTAAAGTGAGAAGGGTTGGTACATACATTCTACGTGGACGGTTACCAGTGCGAAATTTACTTGCACGAGGACGCTGACACTTCTTGTAAACTGAACGATAGGTAGCCGGCGCCAGTACAAATATAAGAAGTGAAATAAAGAGAGATTGTCGATCTCAGAAGGCCTGGATTCACCAACCCATCTGGTTATTTATCAGTACACGATAACTGAAACGATTTGTGAATAAAACAACTTTGGCTCTATAAGATTTTAGTGTACCAATCTCTGGTTCTAACGATTCCAGTTCAAAGAACTTGGATTCTCGAGTACCCCGGCGTGTGGCTTCCTGCGGGTACCAGACCGCTCTCACTGTGCTCGTGCACACCGACCCGGACGACTACTACAGCACCTTCGTAGCCTCCGAGGGCGCTTTGGTAAGTTGAAGGCATTACACCAATTCTAATCTCGTATAGATTACGTTTTATAGGAGACTTACGTTTTACCGCCTCATTGGTCTAGCTAGGGTTAAGACCACCGGTTTCGACCCCGGTACCCGGACCCCGGACCCCGAACCCGGTACGGGTTCAATTCCCAGCGGGGGTACATGTTTGTGTACTCGGTTTGGTTGGTGGTAGAGCTAGTTTGTCCGCTTGGCTAACTACCACCATCTTATCTAAATATGTCGGCATAACATCGATATTTATAGCATTGTTGTGTTCCGGCAGCTAGAGATAAGATAGCCAGTGTCTCAGTATTTCATTATTCACATCATCACTCACATCGGGCGAGATGAAGGCCAAGTGCCGTAAGAATATAAAAAAGACTACTATTACCCCTTCATCATCAGCTGATTTTGTGTCCCCACTGCTGGGGCACCTATCTGGACTATACGTGTCCATGGAGCAACTCGCTCGAGACACTAGTCCTAAAAGTACTGGATGAAGAATGCGCTTCGGTGCGTCCTGATCCGGCGTTATGACCTGACGTAGATGGTCCCATGTGCTTGCGTATGGATATCTGACACTACTTTTGTAACCGCTAGGTTGGTAAGGGGTATCAGTATAAACTTTAAAGTCGTGTGTAGCGGGGTATGCTGGGATACGAGTCTTCCCTAAAAATGGACAAGAAGAACGGGCTAAAAACCCACCACGCAGACCCGGTGCGGATTGATAGTTGTTAACGGCTGCCAATGCAGCCGGGACCAACGACTTTACGTGCCTTCTAAAGCACAGAGGAGCTCGAGATGATAAATTTTTGTCACTCATCCGATGACCGGCCTCCTACTGTTTTCGATCTTGAGCAACCCTTCTCTAGTTGGGACCCAACTGCTGACCGCTGGGTCAGCAGCGATGGAGAGACAATCTTGAGCCTACAGCTGTGTAGGCTTAAGATTGTCTCTTCATCTCTTGTATTGCCTTCCCCTGCTTCTCTTGCCATCTCTATACAGTTTTTACTAAAAATTAAAAATTTGCCAAACTGATCAACAGTTTTTGGGCGAAATAAATGCACTCTTTTTTAACAAACTGTAAATACAAACTAGTTATACCTTAGAACTCTAAATTAAACAAGACATTCACTCATCACAAAAACTACACACATACATCATCCCACCCATGCAAGCAGAATCACAAGTATTTTAACTTTTTATTTTTATTTTAAATTTTAACCCTGTTCCAAGAGATCTATTTCTCCTGTCTATTCCGCAGCATGTGTCCTGTCTTTTCCATTTTCGCTGATCAGTTTATAAACATCATCGTATCAGCTGGACCTAGGGTTGTCACTTTGCAGTTCTACTTGGTACCAAGCAACCTCAATATCTCGGCCTTATAGTGCTTTTCGGGCATGTTTATAATTTTCTGGGGTTCTATGCACTGTACTCTATCTGTCATATTCGGTATTATACAGGGAGCCATTGTCAGCATGAATTTGCCGTCAAGGTAATCTAAGGTAAGGTAATAACGGTGTTAACAATCGCTGCTTTAACTAGTTTACAATTATCCGTTATACTAATTAATTTGAAATAGCTACTACTAACCCTTAACTACTAACGTGTCATTTTGTGACACTACTACTGACGTACGAATGACATATACACTTTCCACAATGGAGCGGAGCGCGCTCAGGGTGCCGATGGCTGCACTCCACCGGCCTAATACTTCATACCTTAAACATTGAAATTAATAGAACTACAATAATAATGAATTGTTAATATTAATTTGTTCTTATATTCAAAGGAAACGAAACTCAGGCTTGTTTGTTCTCCGCTAAGCGGAGCCCATTTCACCTGGCTCCGACTTTCCGGAATGTGACTGTAACTATAACTGACAGTCTACAGCTCCTAGGTGTAGAGCTCTCGTCCAGCTTCAACTTCGGGCAGTACATCGAGTCCAAAACAAAGACTGCAGCAAAAAAACTTGGGGTTTTGTTTAAGGTCAAAAGAATTAAGGTAAAAAGAATTTCGGGTATTATCCTTTTCTGTACCCTTCCTTGTTCGTGTCTGGTATGGTAGGCCTCGATACGTTCTCCTTTAGGAGAAAAATGCTACTCGTCGCACACTATCTCACCGTGATCTACCATAAGGTGGATTGCCCGCATGTGCTCGAGAGAGTGTGCCTCTCAGTGCCCGCCCGCATTGCTCGTGACGCGGGGGGCTTGGTGGCGCCGCGGCGCCGGCCGCGCCTTCTGCAGAGGCCAGCCACGCGAACCATCCACGCCGCTCAAGCACCTACTGTGCGGGCGCTGCGCCTGATCGGTGACGTGCTCGCTCAATACGATGATCTTGATCTGTTTTATGATGGATTAGGGCGATTTATACTCTTAACCCATCAATTTCTTAACTTTTATAATATTTGACCTATTTAATAATGTATTTTTTTTTTGACATTTTGTCACATTTTTAATGACTTTTCTTTGTTTATAATTTATTTATATACCTGACAGGAATTTATTTTATAATTAATTTTATTGATTTGTATTTTATTATTGATTTGAATTTATTTAATTTGAATTTTGTATTGTAAATTTTAATCGTATGACTTGTCTGTGTCTTGGACCAATCTGTAAGCAGGCATGAATTACGTATGTCACAGACGGAGGACCCAAAAAAAACCAAAATTATTTTATTAAACTAAATTTTAATTGATAGAAATTATAATAAAATGACTTATGGCTAGGTCTGTTCGATGCTAGATACAGAATGACAGAATAACTAAATAAAATAAATGTTGCAAGTGGCGTAAAAGCGTTGTCAGCAGAAACGGTCACGTAGGCACCGGTGGTGGCTTGAAAGCGTTGTCAGCGGAAACGATCACGTAGGCACTGGCGACTAGGTCAATGCATGCCTTGCGTATTGCGTGGAGACGAATGACGTAACACCTCCCCCATCAGATCAGCAATTATTTTGTAGTCTTCAGGTGATAAAATATTGCTGAGGGTTTCGTCTGGCTTCTGGGATTCCCAGGTTTTTCATAGATTCTATCTCCAGGAGATGGGTCGGATGCTGAGCGTATCTTGTTGGCTGTGTAGCGGCGAAAGATGAAGAAGACGATGAGTGCGATTACACCTAGTAGGATGATAGTGTAAATCGGGATGGTAGTATGATATAAGTAGTCCGACGGGGTTTGCCTCAATTGTAGAGCAGGCTGTATTATAACTTTATGTTGGATATCATGTAATCTCCTTAGATCGATCGAGTTAAGATTCACGTGTGCTGTTTCTTCTCGTGGTCTCTCGGTGTCGATCGAAAGTTTGGTTATCTTCAACGGTCTGCCTTCAACTTGATCATTGGAGTTGGTTATAGTGAATTCCGGTGTGAACAGGAAACAGTTGATTGGTATTGTAGCAAGATAACTTCCGCTGAGCAAATTGTAATCTTCTTTGCCGCATATCGTATGTACCCTCGTAGTGTTAGGAAACGAGATGATATAATGTTTTTCATCCAACTCTTCCATGGCCGTCTTAGATAGAGTGATGGTGATGATGTCGCAGGTCTCGTCGAGATGCTGGTCCATGATGAGATGCTGAATACAGTCCGATCCTTGTTGAAGCTGGTGATGCATCTTCTCGCAGAGATACCAGTTATTGTACTTCGGGCATTCTGCCTCTATGTACACGTAACCTTTCCTGTTAGTTGCTATTAAAGGATAAGGAGGGATTAGGGCCTGGTTATGTTTATTGGGAGCCATGCATAATCTATATAAATCGAAACTATTTTCTGAAAATATAGGTAATTTAAAAACTATTACAACTTGGTTGCCCGAATAATAGTAGCCTGGCCTAATAAGATCATAGTATTCCCTGAGTTCTAAATCAAGGATATGATCCTTACCATAAATTTTTATTAACTTTAAAATCATCTTATCTAAAATCTCAATTCCTATCATCGAATGATGCGGACTGGAAGCATGTATAAAGGCTAACATATTCTCTATCCTAATTATCTCATTTAATACTTCATCTACATTTTCAGTTGTAATGCTAAGATGCTGGGCAAACTTAGCATACTTTATAAGGCTAGAATCTCTATAAGCCTGATTATCCAGTATTAACTGTATAGTATCATTTATCTTAGATTGATTTTCAACTAGCCTAGTGATTATATTAGAATGCTGGACCATCCACTCTTTACTGAGGCTGACATGACTGTTAAATTCCTGAGTGATCTCATCATTATTATTTTGGAGAATTTTGATTGCATTATCATATCTTACAGCATCTGAATGATCTAAATTTCCTGTAACACTCTTAATAAATGAACCTAAACCGTCAATGAGACCTCTCTTTATACGCCTTGGCTTTAATGTATCTAAGTGTTCCGTAACGGTCCCTAACTTATTATTAAGATATTCTATTTGAAGCTCGTAAAGCATGTAAGTGTCATTACGTAGCCTAAGTTTATAATCTACTAATTGTTCCTGTAATAACCTAATTTTCTGTTCAATATCGTCAAGATCAATATACTGTAGGAATGCATGATGGTGAGTAATAAGCCTGGTTTCGCCCAGACGAAACGGTAATAATCCAGGGCCTTCGGCAAGGCTCTCAAGTGTTATCTCCTGATTGGTCCCTTGGGACGCTATCAAAGGAGCAGTCAGGACCAGTAGCACCCTGTAACAATTGGGCACTTTTAGGAACTCTTTTAAGGCGATTCTTAGCGACTGGACCACGTTTTCGTGAGGTATATATATGTATAGGTAGATTGGCAAGAACTGTATCCCGGCTATACCTAGGGGCTAACTTCTGGCGACTGGCTAGAGGGTTACTAACAAATATACGCTGTTGGGGTTCATAGTCTATCTCTGGATCGCGATTTTTATTTCGATTCTCTATTAAGTTAGTGCGGGTTGCAAGGCTATTCTCATTGATTGCATCATATACTAACTTCATCTGTTCTCTATGATTTTCTATATACTGTTGCATTAAATGCTTATTTAAATCTATATGAAATGGATCACGTGGGTCAAAGTGCCCAGTTATGATATCGTAGGGTCTGCATCTGGTGAAACTGTGGACCGAACTATTGTACGCTAAAACTGCATAGGGAATCAAGTTATTTACGTCTTCGTTTTTGTTAGTTAATTTTAAGATACGGAGATGCTCCAGCAGAGTAGAATGGAATCTTTCTACAATGCCGTTGTCGTTTGGTGAATGCGCTAGTGTTCTATGGTGATTTATATTGTGCAAATTAATAAACTCGTTAAACAATTGGTTCGTAAATTCTGTGCCATTATCAGAGACAATAGTTAGAGGTAGCCCATGGTGCGTGCAAAACTTTAGAAGAGCTTGTAGGATGCTGATTGCTGTACCATCGCGAATGTGGTAAGCCTGAGCGTACTTAGAGAATACGTCAACGAGAGTTAAATATTTTTCGCTTTGTATGGTCAGTAAATCAGTATGTACTATTTCAAATGGTTTTGTAGCGGGAGGAACGACATTGAATTGTGGCCTTATAGGATTACGGTCATATTTAGCCTGACCGCAGATGGTACAATCATTGATGAATTTTGTTATTTCATCTTTCATCTTAGGCCAATAATAGCGGTGGGAAAGAGACAGATAACATTCATTTATACCGCGATGGTTAGTTTTACCTTCGTGGTAGTGTTTTATTATCTCTTGTTGCCTGAGATATTCTTTCACATTCTCAACTTCGGTCTTAGCTAAAACTAGACTCATTGCCGAGCTCTTAAATTTGTCTTGGATTATGGGAATTATATCGTACATAGATAAAGGTGGGTTTATAAGTAACGCTGTTTTAACTTTAGGATTGACGTATTCCTTAATAACGTTAACTATGTCTTCCTCTAGATTAGTTTGCGATACCTGGACTGAGGTTCGCGTGTGTGTATCAAATGGCTTGGATGCTGTGGGACGTTTTTTTATATCGCCTACCACAGTTATAACAATCTGTCTATGGAATTTATTTAGTGGTTCAGCAACTATAGGGACTTCCAAGATGGGGTTTTCGAGACTAGTATGAGCAGTAGCTGTGGATGAGTTTGTTACAGATGATGGTGAACGCTCGGATGGATTAGCTATCATAGAATCAGTTTCCTCATTGTGGATTTCCACGCGCGAGAGAGCATCTGCATTTGTATTAGATTTACCTTTTTTATATATTACACAAAAATCATATTCAGATAGTTTAAGCTTCCACCTGGTTAAACGCGAATTGGGTTCTTTTAGATTCATAACCCACTGTAGTGGTTTATGATCAGTCAATATTTTAAATTTCCTTCCAAATAAGTACGGTCTAAAGTACTTAGCAGCCCAAACGATCGCAAGGAGCTCTTTCTCGATTGTACTATAATTCGTTTCGCTCTCATTAAGAGTACGAGATGCGTAACATACTGGTTTGTCCAATCCTATAGTGCCCTGTGATAGAATAGCGCCTATTGCTACGTTAGAGGCATCAGTTGTTAAGATGAAATCTTTTGTGAAGTCCGGATATTGCAAAATCGGATCATTGGTTAGAAGCTGCTTACACTTCTCAAAGCACTCTGTGTATTCAGAATTTATTATAACCTTCTTACCTTTTTTGAGGCACTGTGTAAGAGGTTTGGTAATGTGCGCAAAGTCTGGTATAAATTTTCTATAGTACCCAACAAGGCCAAGGAACTGCTTTATTTCCTTCTGTGTTCTAGGTATTGGATACTTTTCTATGGCTGCAATTTTATCAGGGTTAGGCTTAATGCCCTCCCTAGTAATGACATGACCGAGATAAGCAGTTTCTAATTTTAAGAATTCTGACTTGTCCATTTGGACTTTGAAGTTTGATTCTCTGAGTTTTATGAACACCTTCTCAAGATTAATCATGTGTTCTTGGAGTGAGGTGCTGAAGACTATGATATCATCTAAGTATACCAAGCAGACAACGTTCTGAAGGTCTTTAAGAACGTTGTCCATCACTCTTTGAAAAGTTGATGGTGAATTTTTCAAGCCCATTGGCATACGCAAAAATTCGTAATGTCCGTTCTCTACGTTAAAAGCAGTCTTTGGGATATCTACTGGGTTCATCTCGACCTGGTAGAATCCACTAGCAAGGTCTAGAGTTGAGAAATACTGGCAGTTCCCTAGCTTGTCCAGCACATCATTGATGTTAGGTATAGGGTACTTATCGTCATAAGTTTTTTCGTTAACTTTACGGAAATCTACGACTAACCGCCATTTCGTTTTTCCTGAGGCGTCTGCCTTCTTTGAAACTATCCAGATGGGCGAGCTCCAAGCAGATTCCGATGGTCTAATGATACCTTGACTAAGCATTTTACTAATTTGATCTCTAACTTCATCTCGATGTACATATGGATACCGGTAGCTTTTGGTATATACTGGGACCTCGTCGGTCGTCCTAATATGATGTTTGATCTTATTAGTGAATGTTAAACATTCACCATCGAGATAGAATACGTCTGCGTATTTCTCACATAAAGTCTCTAAGTTAACGCGCTCTTCGGGATTGAGATGATTTGTACGTAACCGCGAGATAACCTCTTGCGCTCGTGAATTAGGCTGTTTAGTACGTGTGCACTCGATATTGTAGGACTCTGCTTCAACGGCTCTATCCATACTAAATATTAAATCATGTGGAGTAGGGTTAGATATTTCTAAAAATCCGCGGCTATTTTTAACAGTAGTTAGACACTCTTTAATAACGCAATTAGATATAATTTGCTCATCAATAAAGGCGTCACCGTCATGTAAATTGATGGGTATCCTAACTAGCTTAGTCGTATTAGCAGGTATTACATCTTCATACAAATTAATATTACGCGAATTGTACATATGAATATTATTAGTAGAGTTACGAGTTATAAGCAATTTATCTTTAAGGTCTATTTTAGCTTCCCATTTTTCTAGTAAATCTAATCCAATTAACCCATCGAAAAAATTATGAAATTTATAAACGAATAGCTTAGCTGGTTCCTGTTCCTGAAATTCCTGAAAGCAAGGGATAGTTATGGAATAATTATCGCGTTTTGTAGCGTGTACATTGGTCACTTCGAAAGGATCAAAGTTCAGTGGCACGTGGCTATAAAACTTATCTACAGCTTCCGGGCTAAGAAATGATTGATTCGCGCCCGTATCGATCAAAAGCCGTAACGGTGGTTCAGATATCTGTATATAAGGAAGCTGTCTCTGGCACTGTAAATTTAATTCTATTTTGACCTGTCTAATTTCCCGCGCTTCCGAAAATCCTGATCACTAGCCCTGCTCGTACAAGGTTCGGAATCATCTAATTTATTTGCCGGGACGTCGTTACATCTATCATACTCGTCACCTGGCTCGCTACTCGAATAAGGTTCAACGTTATAAAAATCGTTATTTTCTGCGTAATAATATTCATTTGGATCATCATAATAGTTGTAAAAATCAGGGTAATAAAAATCATTGTAAGGCGCGACCTCGTTCATATTCATTTCCCTACTCTTAAAATAGTTGGAGGCCGGAGGATTACCGTGCCTCCTCCAGTCATGACCGGATAGCTGCCCAAACTGAGGTCTTTCCTTAACTACATAGTGGCTGACGCCACTCATAGGCTTAGGGCCCTGATTATGGGAATCGTTCCTAGGTGGCATCTGGAAACGGTTCTGGAATGCGTTATAATTTGGTGGGGGTGCCCTGAACATCTGTTGCGTACGTGAGGGCATCCCTGGTGGCCTATTATATCCCTGCTGAAGAGGCTGGGTATTAGGCTTCCACATTGGCTGCTGTTGCTGCCAGTTAATCCTAGGTGGCTGTTGTACAGGGAGATTGAACGGTTTGAACGTTGGCATGTTAAATGGGGCCATTGGTAAAGGCTTATGTAATAACTGTGGCTTTTTATCAGCAGCTGGTTCAACGCGATTCTGAAGGTACATAACGTTCAATTCTTCTTGTACAAATTCTAGCGCTTTCTCAACACTATCAGGACGCATGCATCGGATGCGAGAGCCTAATGGCTCCTTTAGACCGCGAACAAACGCCTGCATTGTTAACTTTTTGTACAAAGTACGTTTAGCTTCAATCGTAGTTAAAATAGCTTCATGGAGCATAACATATGTCATGATAGTGCTGAACAAATTAACACAACGGTCATAAAATTCTTGAGGCGAACTATTCCCCTGTGTAGCTAACATAAGATCATTATACAGAGCGGTCTCATCTCTCTGATCTGAGAAATTATTAACAAGTGCGGTCTTAATGCAATCCCAATTCTCAGAGATGCCGTTAGAGTTGATAATTCGTGCGGCTGGTCCAGTAATCTTATTTAAGATACCGTTTATAAGACAAAGTTTAGCTAATTCGTTACCGGGATTCTGTTCAATGTACTCACCTACGATTTGATCACAAAGGTTAATAAATCTTGGTAGAATATGAGGATTGCCGTCAAAATCGGGCACGAGGCGTAAGGCCTTGAAAATACTATCTACGTCTGCCATTTTCTTAAAAGGTTCGGGACTCACTGACTTCACCGAATCTTCCACAGACTCAAATGTATTATCTAAATGATTTATATCCCTATTTGCGTCTAAATCTATTCTACGGGCTTCCCTGCTGCGCAGAGGCCCTCTAGGGGTAGTTTGCCTTGGATGAAAAATGATTGCAAATTAAAATAGGACTTATAGGAATAATAGGAAAGCAACACAGAAACGATTTTAGTGTACTTACATAAGCTGCATTTTGGTACCTCTGGGATCGATGTCTTGATTTTCCTCCGACCGGGACTTCAGGTTCTTCTTTTGGGATACTCGGACACGCGATCGCTCGCGACGAAGGTAGCGATTTCCCGGAATACGGTATTCGATGTGAGAATAACCCTATCCAAACTACCTCGAGACGCCTCGAGTATCCTACCGACTGCGCCAATTACGTATGTCACAGACGGAGGACCCAAAAAAAACCAAAATTATTTTATTAAACTAAATTTTAATTGATAGAAATTATAATAAAATGACTTATGGCTAGGTCTGTTCGATGCTAGATACAGAATGACAGAATAACTAAATAAAATAAATGTTGCAAGTGGCGTAAAAGCGTTGTCAGCAGAAACGGTCACGTAGGCACCGGTGGTGGCTTGAAAGCGTTGTCAGCGGAAACGATCACGTAGGCACTGGCGACTAGGTCAATGCATGCCTTGCGTATTGCGTGGAGACGAATGACGTAACACATGTTAATTGAAATATATAAATAAATAAATAAATAAATAAATAAATAAGGTCAGGCGGTATTTTACGCCAGAACAGCTGCTCCAACTTTATCAAGCACAAGTTCGATCATGTATGGAGTACTGCTGCCACCTTTGGGATGGATCACCCAAATACCATCTGGCTGCTTTGGATTCTATTGAAAAACGAGCTGAGAGACTCATTGGTGACCCTGCTCTGATAGACGCCAAGCTGCAAAGTCTAGAACATCGGCGTAGGGTGGTCCGTCTGTCAGTCTTTTACAGGATTCATTTCGGGGAGTGCGCGAAGAAGTAGCACGACCTAATCCCAACATCCACTTTCTGCTATCAGAGCGCGAGGCGCGAGTTTCATCCCTATGTTGTAGATATGCCACCTTGTCGCACGAGCCGATTCGGTTCAACTTTCTTAGTGCGTACAACTAGGGAACGGAACGCGCTGCCTGCGAGTGTGTTCCCTGAAAGGTATAATCTGGACCTCTTCGAGGTTTATTCCTTCGCAGGCATGTTCCATCCTCGACCGCACCGTCACTTAACACCAGGTGAGGTGTGGTCAAATGCCTGCCTATAACGAATAAAAATAAATAAATAAATAAACAGCAACAATTTTCAAAAATAAACTAAAAAAACCTATTAAAGATAGGAACAATTCCCGCGCAAAACAAAGTTATGAACGAAAAACGATTTCCGAGACGTACCACATTCGTACGTCAGTAGTTAAGCGCTAATTCCGATTAAAATTAATTAACGTCAACCAAGTACGTGATGCGTGCGCACGTCACCCAGAATGTCACAAAATACCCACCTGTCCCACAGGGTGCATAGTGTGAGTTTCATTGACATTCGATCATGTTAATGAAAACGCGCCATCGGCCTTCAAATACGACATGAGTAGAAGTTTTGCTATACTTTTCGTTTTCGCAAACGAATGAATACGGATAGTAAGCAAATCTCACAGTATTAGTTATTGTTCTGAGATCTGACCTTGTTTGTTCGTTTTATCGGTCTTCACTCTATACAATCAAATAAGGGAAGTGTTCTCAACGCTATTTCGTGGATGCGCCTTCAAATACATAAACTGTTGTCCCCGGCAGGTGTTTATAGATGACTCGTTCAACGTGCCCAACATGGACTCGCCGCTGAGGCTGGTGAACCCCTCCTCGGAGATGATGATCGCCCTGTCCCCGGAACGCACCTACAGCACCCCTGGAATCAGGTCGTTCGCGCCCGAGTTACGCCAGTGCTACTACTGTGACGAGGTAAACAGATGATGCAGTCGCAGTGTGATTTCAGTTTAAACAATATTTATTTGGTCAAGAATGTATACATTTTAATTACGACAAACGACAAACTTAAACCAGTTAACTATAATACAAATACCACAAAGGATGAGAAGGTATACATAAGAAGATGTTAGATAGTATTGTACACACTCGCACACACAAAAATGTCATCATCATAATCATATCAGTCAAAAGACGTACACTGCTGGATAGACCGCGATTTTTCAATTGACGGATAAAACTTATTCGTTTGATAAAGTATTATAAAACCATTTTAAAAATGTATTGTCATAACATGACTTTTCTTTTTAAACAGGTGACATTTTAGCTTGATTGCTATATAAGAAGGATAAGTTTTATCCGATGATTGAAAAATTAGCCCTTAATCAGATTGATTGGTGTATGCGCTATGACTTTGCTATTTAAAAGAGTAAGGCGTGTTAATGTAATTATTTTATGTAGGTTTTGGTTATTTACTTTACAAAAGTAAAAAGTTTGAACCAAATTATTATAATAAAAAAAACCCGCCTGCTAAAACAACTATATAAAAACCAATTATATACTCGTAAAAACCGGACTAACATAAAAAATAACTGCAAAAATAAAAAACTGAAAAAAAACAAGCTCTACGATCCCAGAATTAAATTTGAGCAATGTTGAAGGAAATATTTCAAATATTTCCTTGCCCGATACCTATACATATGATAAATGAGTATTTATAAATACATTGAATATTGATAGTTGTCGCAGACTAGGACAATCATCAACCAAGCGGCCGTTGCTAGCTCAATTAAATCCGCACTCTCTTTGGTATATAGTTGTACAGTATATAATTGTTTTTTATATAGTTGTTTTAGCAGTCGGGTTTTTTGTTTTATTTTAATAATTTGGTTTTTCTAGTTCCATAAAGGGTGTTACTTGACAGGAGCTAGATATATCACTATTAAACAATTAATTCCGAACAAAACATTATTATTGTCATCTAACTTATATATATCCTAATTATACATTTACATGATAAACTAAACGTAGGCCCAATACACCGTACCCGCAGAACAAGAGTACGAAGACCCAGTTCACACGCAGTCACATTACCTGGGTGTTTCTCCCCACCCCACGACCAGGTCAACCCGAGCCGAGGTCCTAGCCCTTAGAAGCGCCCTCGGGTTGTTCCGCTCGGAGAATGTAGTAGGGAAATGAGACATACACTATGCCTGATGCCATTTCCTTTTAGAAAACTTATGACGGTGTTTTAATCTAATTAATTTTTATTAATTAAGTAAGTAATTAACTTTAATTAAGTTTTAATTTAGCTAAAGCTTCTTGGGGTCTCATAAGATTACACACATCACAGAAAAGAAAGTTAAAGGAATCAATTCAATGTCTAAAAAATAATAACAATTAAATTACAACACCACAAGAAATTGTTAATTTTTTGAATAGTCATTTTATATCACAAAACGTCAATAACTACAATCCGAATTCGAACCAACGTGAATATCTGCAGAGTTGTGACCCTATTATTATTAGTAGTTTGTTTTTTAAGCCCACCGATTACCGAAATTATTAGTTGTGTCACAAAGCGCTTAAAAATAAGAAGAGCAGTGGATATGATGATGTAACAATGCAAGTAGTTAAGTCCTGCATAGAAACTATTGCTACGCATTTAGTATTTATTATCAATATGATGTTAGAGACAGGCTGCTTTCCTGACAGTTTAAAAATTACATTGATAAAACCACTTTATAAAAAGGGTCCTCGAATTTTAGCGGATAATTATAGACCTATTGCTCTCCTTCCTGCCTTTTCAAAAATATTTGAAAAGATTTTGTACTCTAGAATATTGGATTTTTTTAATAAACATGAAGTACTACAAAATAATCAGTATGGGTTTAGGAAGAATTTGTCAACTTCCATGGCAATTTATCGTTTTCTTCAGGAAGTGTGGCAAGCAGTTGACAAGAAGAGACATTGTGCGGCTCTTTTTATAGACATGACGCGTGCTTTTGACTGTGTTGTACACCCTATTTTAATTACACAACTTGAAAAAATTGGCATTCGTGGAATCTCATTGAAATTAATAGAATCATATCTTAATAATAGGCTGCAAAAGATAAACTTATCTTTTCTAAATAAGCACACAAAACCCTTCAAAATGCTGAATCTGGACTTCAAACCATACTAATGGGAGTACCACAGGGTAGTATTTTGGGTCCTTTATTGTTTTTGGTATACATTAACCAGCTCCCTAAAGTAACGAAACATCTTTGTGTAATGTTCGCAGATGATGCATCTTTTCTGTTTATTAAAGATAAAGACACATGCTTTGAAGAATATAAATCAGACATAAAAATGACATTAAATAATTTAATATTATATCTGAAATCTTTAAATTTAACAGTTAACTTACAAAAAACAAATATGCTACAAATAAGAGACTACAAAAAGGAACCACTTAAACTTAACATAGAACACAATAATACCGTTGTAAATGAAATCGAACGCACAGAGTTTCTAGGTATAATACTCGATACTCACCTAAATTGGAAATTTCACGTGGAAAAAGTAAATAATAAAATAAACAGTTACTGCTATGCCCTGTCTGTGCTGGCCGATGTTTCCTCTATAGAAGTGACTTTAAATGCTTACTACGCAAATGTCTATTCATTATTGTCTTATGGAATAATATTTTGGGGTAATTCAGTTAATGTGAACAGTACATTTTACTTCAAAAACGTTGCATTAGAATAATTTTTAGCAAGCAAAACGATGAAAGTGTTCGAAATACATATAGAGAAAAGAGACTCTTAACATTGCCTAGCATATACATTTTAGAAATATGCAAATTCGTGGGAAATCATATGTCCTTGTTTCCAAAAATATCAGATACAAGAATAAGACAAGCTCCTTTGAGGCGCTTCGATGCTTTGCAACTACCGCGAATCAATTCTATGATTTTTGGAAAGAGTACTTGTGTGTCTGCTATACGTATTTACAATAAATTGCCTATTGACTTAAAGTGCCATCCCGATTATAAATTTACAAGAATGTTGAAAGAGTGGCTAATTAATAAAGCATTTTATAATGTTAATGAATATTATGATATTAATAATTATTTGAATAAGCATGCATGAATATTATATTATTAATAATAGTAATAATTAACAATAATGATAATTAACAATATTTAATTTGTTTGTAATGTATAATAATAAAATATGACAAAATTGTTTAATTTAAAATTATTTAATTTAAAATTATTTAATTGTTGAATGTGTTTTTTCTATTGTATGCCCGTTAAGGGTAACTGTTCTTACTTTAATGCAATGTGACCTAGCAAACAAAAATGTAACAGTAATGCAATAAAGTTTTATTCTATTCTATTCTATTCTAATCGCACGGCTTAAGTTTTAAGTTTCTCGACGCTCACACAAAACATCACCTTAAACAATAATACCGCCTCATTGTAAGTTTGTATTTGTTTTAAGATATTTCTGCAATGTAAGTTTTTCGGGTGTTGCAATAAAATTAATATCTACCTATCTATCTTTATGGCAAACGATAATACTACAGTTTCTAAGGTTCTTCTACCCGTGAGTGACTTGCGATGGGATGGGCCCATCACAAACTTATTTGTGGCACGGAGTAGATCTGCTAGTTGCAGGTGTCAAATTAGGAATCATCATCATCAGCTCCCTATGGATGGATAGGGAGGACAGGCCATAAACCACCACGCGGGCTCAGTGCGGATTGGTGGTTGTTAACGACTGCTAATGCAGCCGGGACCAACGGCTTTACGTGCATTCCGAAGCATGGAGGAGCTCGAGATGATAAATTTTTGGTCACCCATCCGACGACCGGCCTTCGCGAAAGTTGCTTAACCTCAGCACTCGCAGACTAACCACTGCGCCATCGAGCTCCTCAAAATTAAGAATAAATAACGTCATTGACGTAGAACGCTATTGACGCAAAGAAATTATATCGGCGTGCGTGCCTCTAATCCATATATCTTAATCAAAATTTGAGATAGACAATCTTTGTAGATTCAACTCGATATTGCGATAATTATATAAACGACAATATGAAAATTAGTTTTATATTATTTCAATGTTATTTAACAGACAGACTAAAAACAATATAAAAAGTAGAGTAAAAATGGCTATATATTTTTAAATACGACGACTATATAATCAAAGGCTATACACATATTGTTTACATACATAATATTATCCCACCGCTACGTAATCTACACCGTCATTGACACCAAGTAGTGATGGGTAATCTCATTCTTGAAAGCAAATAAATAAATAAATAAATAAAAACCAAACGCTAGTTCGTGATCACAACACTAATTAAAAATACAATATTAGTTATACTATTTAAGAATATAATCAAAGATTACGCGAACACTACACAATGGAATGGACCATTTCAAAAGTCAGTCAGTTCCCTGTGACTATAGATCCTGTAGGATTAGGTCCTGTCATTGAGGATGAAATAAAATAAAATCAATGTGTAAAATAAACGCTAATTTCAAGTAAACTCGTTAAAAGTAGATTCATTTCAATAAAATCAACGATCTTAGGATTTCTTTATTGGTTTAAGAAATATTGAACCTTGTAGTTTGCATCAATCAATCAGTCGTTCGTTTCATCAATGCTGAGGATGGTGCCCATCACGTCTGCTGGTGGTGACAAGCGCACTCCATCTGGCCTTGTCACCCTCGTTGCGGATGGACTCGTGTTGCCGCTTTTGTGTTGCCTTGATGATATCAGCCCATCCTGTCTGTAATTTCTTTGAAGTATTCATATAATCCAGTTTATTTTTGTTTTAGATTCAAATTGGACAATTTCGACAATACTCGTTTCATAACTGCCTCACGTTCCATAAGGTGGAGATCGTGAAAATGGCTTGCGAATGCGTGCCCTTTTACTTCCCTACGAAAGGTTGTACTGTGCACATTACATTATTTTATTGTTGATCGATATGGTTCACCGACCTCTTAAATAATCGCAATGCGCGCATATGCGCGTGCACATGCATCTGCCATTTTCCCATGACATTTATTGCATTTCTTTAAGGACCTAGCTGTAATGATCAGGGCAGGCGCCCTGATCATTACAGCTAGAAACTCTACTCTAGAAGCTGAAACTCGCACTAGGCAGTGCGAGTTTCATTCGCCATTCGATCATCTTAACGTAAACGATTTGTATGGCATTGAAGCGGCGTCGCCTGGTGACTAACGAGGTAAGTTAAAATTTTAATCACATAATCGATGACGTTAAAGAAAACGAGGATTTAAATCGATAAATTCTATCTTTTACGTGATCGAATCGCAAATCATATCATATCTATTCTAAACTAAACGATATTCTATTCTATCAAACTCGCAAGAGGCACCCTGATCGTTGCGCTTTGCTTTAACTCGTTCAATTCGCACGATTCAAGGATAACAATATGTAGATTAATGTAAGAACTACGTGAAATCATGTTTTAGTTTGATTGTGTACATAAAATAAATGTATCACTGGAAAAGTTGTAAACTATTAGTAAAGTAGTCAACTTGCGGCTATTTCATCCTCTTCACTTCACTGATTGGACGGCTAAGTAAGCGTGACAGACAGGCCCAACTTTATCACATCACACTAATATTGTAAATGCGGAAATTTGTGTGCGTGTGCGTATATTTGTTGCTATTTCACGCTGCAATGGATGGATGGATTTGGATGAAATTCGGTATACAGATAGTTTATAACCTGGATTAACACATAGGATAGTTTTTATCCCGGTATTCTATAGAAACTGTCAAAGCGGTACGAAGTCCGCCGGGTCAACTATGTAGTTTGTGTATAAATTTGAGTGAAGACATTTAATACTGTCAAGTAAGTTCATGAACAGATTGTATGTATGGAAGACACGTTTAATTAGGGCGTTAGTTCTGTTATTTGATGAATGAACTGAATTACTAATTACTAATGAATGAATTACTTATCTGTGTAGGCCCCGTGGGAAATTACTAGTCTACCCTAAATCTTTCGACGCGGAAACGGCTTCGCCTACTAGCATGCTTTTGATGGACGGTGAAAACAAAAGTGTACTAACCTTTTTTTTTTTATTGCAGAATATTACCGCTCCTGCAACTTCAATGACATAGACTGCATTCAAAGCTTTTTAAGTAAGTAAACTTTTGTTTTAATTTGTTATTTTTAAACCAGTAGCAATTTTATATTTTGCTCTACTTACCAAAATTTAAAAAAAAAATGTAGAAGAAAAAAAGCATTTCATGTGAAAGATAGTTTATATTAGAAATTATCTTCCAATCGAGCTTAAGATGCGCTGGTATCTAATATAAAACACTGGATTCAAAGAGTAGAGTAGAGTATTACTGTAAAATTAGGATTCGTAGAGAGAAATACTTTTAAATAATTTGGTAACTTGGTAACAAGTAGGTTCCTAAGCAGGTGTGTCCATGTCCAGTAGTGTTTCCACAACGTTGGTAATTTCACCTAGTCAAACGCTTTGGAGAAATCAACAAAGCATTTGTATGTCGGCTTGTTAAATTCTCGAGCCTTCTCAATGATTTGCCGAACGATGAGAATTTGTTCACGGGTCCCTTTTCCTTTTACAAATCCGGCTTGCTCTGGGGCAATCTTTCTGGACAAATATGCCTCCAGTATCTCATTTAAGATATGTAGAATTATTTTGCTAGCGTGTGTTATGTGGGCGATAAGTCGAAAGTTGCTACATTTCTTTGTGGAAGCCTTTTTATAAAGAGGAGTAAAAACTGCGTGGGCCCGTTCGGAGGGCCATTTGCCTGTAAGCCATATCTTGTTGCAGACGATGTGGAAGATGTGAACGCCACGCTCTCCCAATGCTTTAATAGTTTAAATTGGGATCTCATCTTTCCCTGTGGCTTTCCATTCTTTAGATGTTGAATAGCAGCTCGTGATCAACAGTTGGTGGTCTGATCCGCAATCAGCTCCAATTAATGTATGGGCATTAGTAACAGATGATCTCCATCGCGATCAAATCATGATGTAATCGATTTGATTGCGGGTTTTTCCATCAGGCTATACCCAAGTGTACAGCCTTCGAGGGTGATGTTGGAAAAGACTATTTGTAATCAGCAGGTCGTTTTCTGAAGCGAATTGTATTAAGCGTTCACCTCGTTCATTACGCTTCCCGAGTCCAAATCTGCGCGCAGTTACTCAGCTGATGAGTGATCTCTCCGATCTTAGCGTTCAAGTCTCCAAGGATGACCAACAACTCTCTATTCAGTACCTTCGCTATTGTAGATTCTAGTTCGGAGTAAAACTTCTCGATTACTTCGCCACTCGCGGTTGTGGTTGGGGCACATTCTTGGACCACAGACGTATAAGAAGACTTGGTCGATGTTGAAATTTATCGGTGAAGCTTTTATTTTGATGCTAATAATCCGATCGGTTACCGGCTCGTACCCCATCACACACTTTTTCAAATGCACAGGTATAAGAAAGGCCACACCGTTGCTGCTGCTGTCGTTGCCAGAAAATTAAACGACGTGGTGGTCTGTCAATAAATGTCCTCTGCCTTTCCAGTGTGTTTCGCTTAAACCACAGATGTTTACACCGACTCTAACTACTTCTCGTTCCAATATGGTTAGTTTTCCAGGACGGTTTAAGCCGCGCATATTCCATGTTCCTATCGTCTGGAGGCGTCGTAACTTGATGGAGTTTCCAGTAGTAGAATTTCCATGGAAGGCCTGGTCTCCTACCCTATCATGGCCAGTAGCCAACTTCACACCACGCGCCTCGGACGCAGCGCGGCGCCGGTCGCTAATCGGTTCGCAAGGCAATCGTGTCTCAATTATTTGTGTGCTTATGTGAATTTTTTGGGAATGTAGCTGCAGTGGTTTCCCCTTGCCTTCTGCGCCAGACATTTATCAGATTATTTAGATCTCAAGGCCGCTAAAGGCCTTTTCTGCTCGGTTGCCCGAGCAGGTATTCCCGCTACAGTACGGTCGCCATTGCCTAGTTAGTTATCAAACAAGGGGCAATTTATTTTAATTGAGGCACGGTGCAATCTCTATTACTGCAAAGCGTAGAATAAGCAAAAAAAAACGTCTGTTCTCTTTCAGAATTGGACGAGAACCATAATTTCGGCAATTTTGTGAACACGTTCCCTTGCCTGCCGGAGTGCGAGCACTACAACTATAACTTCGAGGTGGCGCTCGGCAAATTGTCCGAGAACATCCGTTTGAATGGCCACCCTTTCTTGTAAGTAGCTAAAGCTAAATTATATTGAACTCTATTTGGTTGGTCTCTTATGAATGTCACTATGCCATCGGTTCGTAAGTCTACACAGGGCGGGAGATTTTGTACTGAGAAGAACCAGCAAGAAACTTGGTGAGGGCATTTCTTTTCTCCCTTTCTTTTACAGCGTCAAATCATTGGAAAATGCCCTATCATAGAAGAACACCCGCCTCTGTGGTCTAGTGATTAACACCACCGGTTTAGACCCAAAGGTCCCGGGTTCGATTCCCAGCGAGGGGTACATGTTTGTGTACTCGGTTTGGTTGGTGGTAGGGTTTGTTTGTCCGCCTGGCTAGCTACTACCATCTTATCTAAATATGTCGCCATAACATCAATGTTTGTAGCATTGTTGTGTTCCGGCAGCTAGAGATAAGATAGCCAGTGCCTCACTAGTCGAGGATCCCGGGAGAAGTGCGCTTCCATCATTGGCCTTATCATCACTTAACATCAGGTGAGATCAAAGCACTATGCTTGCCCGTAATAAACACACAAAATATATAGAAAAACAACATGTAAAAAATATACTTATATTTATGTTTGCAAATTTACATCAGGTACTAATTTCAATATCCACAATGTCAAACAGTACTGCTCAAAAACTGTTTAAAAAAAAACAAAGTTGAACTAAGAAGGTATATAGTTTTTAATCTTATTGTAATTGTTATTGTATTCTTAGTGTTATTGTGGTTGCAACGACCGTTTGGATAGATGGCGCTAGTGCCGCTAAAAAGCACTCAAAAACATTAAAATAGCAGTGACAAAATTCAGTGCTTACGTCAGCCTTCCCGGTAGCATAGCGGCGGAAGACCCAGATTCGATTCCTGGCTGGGTCGGGTTGGCGTTTAATTTTTTCACTGTATTTTATAAAATTTTATAAATATTTATTTTAGATTGAGTTTTAATAATGTGTGTGATAAACAAATGTTACATAATTTTCATTTTATGTAAGTATATGATAAATTGTGATTTATTGTAATTATGCTAAAAGAGATTACGAGTATTCCTATCTCATTATGAAATGTCGATTTCGAGAAAATCACTTATCCGACATGCCTAAACCGCATTCATAATAATTTGGGTATCTGTTTTTATACTCAAAGACAAAGAGAACTTTTGTATATGTTGCAGGCAAATAGTAGGAGTAGGTATTATTCTAGTCCGCTTACTAACGGCTTTTTATTGTTTGTTTTGAATATGGAATTTCCTTTGTTTATCAATGTTAGTAGCATTCCGATACCTAGAGTTAAGATAAAGAAATAAGATAGAAATTAAGATAGCCAGTGTCTTAAGTAGTAGAGGATTCCAGGTGAAGTGCGCTTCCACCTACGGCATTGTCATCACTTAAAATCAGGGTGCCTAGTGTGGGTTTTGTTTACTATTCGTATTCATTCGATCACGTTAAATAAAACGAAAATTAGTATGGCATTGAAGCAGCGCCTCCTGGCGACACACGAGAAGAGTTAAAATTTGACCATACAAATTCTCGTATTCATTAACGTGATTGAATGACGAATGAAAGTTACACTAGGCACCCTGGTGAGATATAGGCAAAATGATAAACCGTTAGGAATAATAAGTGGGCGGGCATCACAGGGCATCACCCTTAAATACAATTAAACTCGTCAATGATCTGCCCCCACACGAAAAGCTTTTGTATAATGACGACGCATTGCGCCTTTTGTAGCTGGCTGAAATAAACAACTTGCTAGCGACATTAGATAAGGTTTACTAAAAATAAATATTAAAAAGTATTAGCAACTACATTCGAATATTGTTTAGGAACTCGTGTTGTAATATAACTACGTTTTTTGAGATATTTATTGAATTAAGATTACTTACAGTTTTTTCATACTATTTGTGCTGTTATCATAATCCCTATAGGCTTCTTAAGTATGCCACCCACAGATCGCCGTTATCATGTTTAAATCATTCGAATATCCTCGTGATACATAATCATTATTTTATTTTACATAAAATACCAATTTAGTTTCAATCTTTCATAACGTATTTATTAGGAAATTTAACTGCCTGTTTGTAACTATCATACTATAGCTATAAAACGTTCACATTAATATTTAGCCAAAATCAGAGTTTCACAACATAGCAGAACCACTATTTGTTATTGACATATTTATTAAATCAATAATGTGCCTATTACCTAATAAATTTAAATATTTTTCAGTAGCGACGTGAATTTGTCAAACCGATCTCTGGTCAACGTGTTCTTCAATGATTTGGTGTCGACCAAGTATCGCCGTGATGTTTACTTGAATTGGCAGAATATCTTAGGTAAGCTAATTAAATAAAACCTATGTTGACTGTAACTACGTCAGCGAGGAACTGGCATTATTATGTGACCATTACCGTGACACACTCTTTATGCGTTCCGATCCGATCCGGGGACGCGCACTAGTGCGCGATGCCGTTCCCTCTAGAAAACCTCCGAAGGTGATTCGTTTGAGGGATCCTTTACGTTCCTCGCCGCCCCCAAAAAAGCCCGGTGAAGCTGAAAATCCCGTCTGATCAGCAATCTCTCCCCAAAAAAAAACATCTTATTCGTTGTTGCTATATATTATAATTATATTCTGTGTATACCTGAGAAGGGATCCTGGTGACCTGTATATGCAGGTTTCTTATGAAACCTACTTCTCAAGTAAGTCTCTCATAAATTATAAGATACGGTTTATCTTAAGCATATTGCAACTCCTTACTGTGTAGAGTAAATAAAAAAAATAAATTACCATGTTTATAAAATACAGTGAAATAATCAATGCCTACCCGACCCAGCCAGGAATTGAACCTGGGTCTTCCGCAATCCGGGCGGCTGCACTGATCATTATGCTACCGGGAAGGCTGACGTAAGCACTGAGTTCCTTCACCGCTTTGGTTTTTGACTGCTTTTTAGCGGCAGCAGTGCCATCTATCCAACGGTTATTGTTATACAACAGCCTACCTTTAGGCAATAAGTAGACCCACTGAAGGTAAGCTTCATACAAACGCGCTCAGGCAACGCACACATAGACAACCTCATTATATAACGGTCTGCCAAGTGTTATAAAATAAGTACAATCTTATCCCTTGTTCAAAAAGAAACTTAAATTCCATATAGTTAATAAAACCGGTAAGAGCTTTCAATAACAACTCTGATAGCAACTGTGACTCCCTTCCACATAGGCTGTCCCGCTTCTGGGTCAATTTTGGGCCGTCCCGCCGTGACCCCCTGCGGGACGCATTTTGTCCCGGAAATCGGTGATGATAATATGTTAAAGGCATGTATCTCATACGAACTACCCTCGGGTTAGGCAGTTGGCCCGAGTAATTTGTTACGCATTATCAAAATTTCTTAATACCTAAGTATGCATTCGTATTTCGCGTCAGGAGCGATCGGTGTTCGTTCACTGCGCGGGCGGGCTGGTGCGTTCCGCAGGGGTGGGTACGCCCGAGTCGCCCCGAGTCCGCCTGCAAATGCATCAGCAGAGAGAGAGTGTTTTCTCTCTGTGGAAATGCATGGACATACAGCAGAAATAAGCTGTCTGTCGACTACAAATTAAAATTAAATTTGACCAAAAATGCAGCGCATTTTATAACCACGTATTGCAAAACAAAATTTTGTTAAAATGCGCAAAATTGCAAAATAAGTAGTTTTATATGTAGTTTTTTTTCTAACCATTTTATACGTGGTGTGTTGTGTCCCGCGTAATATACCCAAGTCCCGGATGTCGAGCTGGGTAATCTCGGGAATGCCTTTTTTGGAGTTGGCAAGCCTACTTCCACACGTAGTTAATTGGGATCTTGTGCAGACATAATATCGCCGTATACAAAATATTTTCGTATTACCTTACATATTATAAAAAAAAATATAGTTTTTGAAATGTTTAAACTACCTAATTGTAAGCTGTGTGTATGTGTGTCATCAAAATCGAAGACGAGCTAAAATATTGAAAGGGATTTGAATAAATTGTTGGATGTCCAAAATTTTGTTAAAAATACACTCCATTTACCCGGTATACAAACAACATTACCTATCTTTGCTAACAACTACAAAATCAGAAAATGCTATTATAAAAAAATGTTTTGATCTGTGTCATCATCTGCGTAACTTTTTAGTCACTCAGGCCACAACATAAGGAGGCCCACTTAACCTCGTAAGGCCTAATGACCTCATATAATGACATAATAAGGTTTTGCATTACAGCCCAATTAAATAGTATATTCACTTACCTTAAAATTAAAGCCTCCCTATTTTGTGCTCAGGCTTAAATGGGAAGCAGATATAAAATTAGATGTACTCCTCAAAAATTGTACTCGAACTCGTACTCGTACATATATTACAGTTTTGCACCTCTTCTGCGGATAAATGGAAAATGATGCCTTATAGAATTAAGCCTGCCCTTTTACTGTATATAAATTATATAAAAATAACATTCCTCGCGAAAGAAATCAAATAACATTTTACAAATGGCTGCTTCTTCAACCGTCCAATTCGCTTATCATATCAAAACAATATTTGCATTATACACATACAGTCACCGACCAATATTCTCAAAATTAACAAAATCTTATCGATCTTGTCATGAGATAATTTCCAAAATATTTGTAAGGTCACGTGCGTCCGCGCGTAAATATGAAGAGTAATGATAAAGCAAAGTGGACTCTAAGCTCCATAATTAAGTTTAAAAATGCAAAATTAATGAAAGTATAAAAATACCTACTGAGTTATAATCACGTTTCAATCAGCTAATTGTATCTAGTAGGTATCTCTTAAGTACAATTGTTTAGTGAGGGATTATAATTTATCAATTATTTATTGAAAAAAAACACAAAATCCTTGAAAAAGAAGAAGCTTGGTAGCCTAGTGGCAAGCGCGTTGGGTTAAAGTTAAGATTAAAATTAAACTCTCGATAGAAATTCTCGAAGATATAAATAATTACAGTACAATTTGTCAATCTCAGCTACTCGTTGCGATATGTCTTTTATGTATACAGAGTGTTTTTTTAACTGGGACAAATGAGGAAGTCCAATGCTATAACTGATCAATTTGACATATTTTTTTTACTTATTTACATAAAAATACTTAAAAGACATATTGCAACGAGTAGCTGAGATTGACAAATTGTACTGTATTGAATGTTTTTGTTTTGTTTATATAATTTTAACGCAAATTTTGATGCGAAACAAATTACAAAAACTCAAACAACATTTTCAACATTTGTGTTTTTGTAATGTACTGTATTGATCAAAAAATTTGCTTTGCCAAAATTGTTTTAACAAAAAATGCTTGAAGGTTCCTAAGACAGTTTCACTGTATCTCTTATAGTTTCGGACTTCCTCATACTGTCCATTTAAAAAAAAAGCACTCTGTATAGTCATACTCTCATAAATTTTCACATCAATTGGACACTTATTGAACAGCTGGCCTCCCTCAAACAGTGTGGTAGTTACTTACATACTTACTTATTTACTTCCTCCATACTTTAGTCCTTGGCGTAGGTAATTAGTTTAAGTTGGTTTTTGTATCGGAGATTGTGCGTATAACTTTTTAAGATACCCGACATATAAACAAAAGTCACAAACGTTACCCCGTTAGTTTTCATTTCAGCTTTCAGTTTGGGCGTAGAACAAATCAAACTAGTACTTGCAATTAGGATCATAAGGATGTCGTTAATTAACCTTAGGTATTACCCGTCAAACCCGTTAAGAATCACTGGTATGGTTTAACGTTTGGAAAAATAACAATTATTAGTTTACACTTTTGGTACATAATATTAATGATGTTTTTCCTTTACAGCTGCGTTTGGGGGACTGCTCAGTTTAATGCTCGGCTTCACATTGATATCAGGTTTCGACATGGTACTGTTCTTCACTTTCAGAGTGGCCTATGACTATTTCATTGATCTTCTGGACAAGAGAAACAGTAAAACGAAGAAAGTGAAATTCGATGTTGAAGTGCAGCGATACAAGACGAATGGATGGTTGAACGACAACTTAACAAATAACATAAAGAATAATACGAATAACTCTTTAAGGAGATGGTGATAGTGATCTGCGGTGCCTAAGCTATTTAGGCTGTGGATACAAGTCTCTTTACTTTTATGGAATTTTACCTAATCAGATGTGTACAATCAAAAAAAATTATAAAAATGTGTACCAAAATAATGTTCAACTTTAAGTTATTCTAGTAATCATTACTAGAATTTTCTAGTAAACTCAACGTAATAGATAAAAGTCTCATAATTTACCAAAAAAGTAGTCAAATTAATGACTTAAAGTTAAAATGAAACAACTTCTTTTTCTTTCTTTCTTTTAGTTGATGGCTTCGTGCGATTAGCACATTTAGCCAGTGTCAAAGTAATTTTTCTTACAAGTAATACATAAATATACAATATTTCCTTCCAGTCAGTATGATGATGAATGATAATAAAAATGAGAAGTAAGAAATGATATACCCCCCAATGAAACAACTTTTAGGGATCTGCTCGCGTTTTTTTTTCCTTTAGTTGATGGCTTCGTGCGATTAGCACATTTAGCTAGTGTCAAAGTAATTTTTCTTACAAGTAATACATAAATATACAATGTTTCCTTCCAGTATGATGATGATGATGAATGATAATAGAAATGAGAAGTGAGAAATGATATAACCTCAACCCCTCGAGTATCTCAGATGTGCTGCCTTTACTAATTCCTCGGGCGGACTTCTTGAGAGAATTTGAAAAGTGAAGTTGCACTGTTTTGTTTCATTTGCCAACACGCGCATGAGTGTTGGCAAATGAAACAAACGACACTTATGAACACTTAACAGTTAATAATCCACCATTATTTCACATTAATATTCGACTTATCACAAATTTTAGAAAATAAAACAAAACTGCAGACATGATTCTTTACTTTCCCGCCAAGAAGTCCGCGTTTATTTTACACATTACCTACTTCCTAACGTTTCGATGGTTGGAATCTACCACCAGCCTGGGATCCCATCATACAAAATATTAAATCCCAGTCCCGACACCATACTGCCAGACCAAAAGATACTGTAAGCTCTTTCTGCGTAAAACGGAACACACCTGATTAAATTTAAATGAGGGTATACAAGCTACTAACTAATTATGAGACGACCAACACCTCAGTCTTCCCGTGACCACGGACCCTGCAAAGGGTTCAAAACGTCAGTATAAGCATTAATTAAAAGTAAAGTGTAAAATAAACGCGAGTAGATCCGTAAAAGTTGTTTAATTTCAGTGTTGAGTGTTCGCGTAAACTTTAGAAAACAATATTATGTGACAGGTTCCTCTAACGAAAAATAATAGTATAGAAATCTTAATATAAGTAATAACAGTTTTATTTAACGTAATTAGTTATTGTCTCAAACATAATATTTATTTTTAAACTTCTTCCACCTTTCGCGTTCCATTATAGTAAATAAATATAAAAAATAATAATAAATAATATAATAAATATTTAAATACTTACTTACTTTCAGTACTCTGCTTGGATATTGCTCCTTCTGTAAACTGCTTAAAAAAAGTTATTTATGATTAACTCTCTAGTTAATATTATAAGTTTTGCAACGGGAATTAACGCAAACTAATTAGTATATATCGTTTATAAAAAATGTATTGTTGTTTTTAATAATAAATTTCTTTATACCTAACTAATATTACTAATTCTTTATGGGTAGCCACAGAGGGTAGCTTATCCAAATAGAGTATATTTTTGAAAAGGTGTTGAAAAATTTACAAGATAGGTGTTCTAAATAAAATTGTTATTTATTCGCTACATAATTTGCGAAAAATTATATGTAAATAACCATGATAATGAAAGTGTACACTTACTGATTTGTTGGTTAAAAGGTTTATAAGTGAATGACCTGTGACAATCGCTATCATTTTGCCAATGCGTAAAATATTGTAAATCTCCCTGGATGACAATTGAGCAACACTCATTAGTTGAGATTAGCCAGTACTAGAAACACATTTTTTATCCTGACAATCAAGACCTACTTTGCTACAATCTGCACACTCGATTCATTTAGTGTGCTGTTGACACATCAGCTGTTGAGTAGTGCACACCAGTTAACTATATATGGCGAAGGATCACATTTGTAACGCTTATACATAACGGTGTTCCATACAAACTTTGAAGTACACAATTTTTCAAATCAATATTGTAATCATAATGGTTCTTTCACAAATGTTGAGAATAATAAAAACAATTTAAAAAAATACCATGTATGTTTTTATATTCCTTACGGGTAAGCACTTGTAATGTTGGTAAAGCCAAAGGTGGAAACGCACTTCACTCGGAATCCTAAACTAATACGTATATCTTATCATTAACAGTCGGAGCACAGCAATGCTACTAACATTGATGTTATGGCGACATATTAAGTTAAGGTGATGGTAGCCACCAGGTGGACTTATAACAAGCCCTACCACCAACCAAACCGAGTACAAACATGTACCCTCCGCTGGAAATCGATTTCTGACTTTTATTCGGGGTCTGCTTTTAACACTAAACACCAAAACACACAACTTACTATATACTCGTATATTAGATCTCTGTATTTTATAGCATTATTTGTAATTCCGAGCTCTTGAAAGTTTTATTTGTAAATGTCGTTACTTCTATTGAAAAAAAAAAGTCGTGAATTGTTAGATACGTAGTATCTCTACCTAGTTTGTGATTGTTAGTAGGCAAACAGATGTTTGGACGATTCAAAAGCAATTTGACATTGACTTTGATTTTATGAAGCGTAGAAAGTACCTTTACGGTTTGTAAACTATGGAAATTTGAAGTTTTTTTTTTTGTAATAAGTAAACTCTTTTTGTTGTTGCCATATTAGTTACTTACTCTGAGCATTTGCGGTATTACCCATGTCGAAACAAACACGTCACAATTTACCTGGGTTCTATTACATCGATTTGTTTCACTAATATTCCTTGCCTACTCAGCTTTGTCATAGACAGCGAGACTAGGATTTCTGCTTGGGAATTTCCTCTAATCATTGTATTACTTATGCAAACTTTTTTCCTCTCAAGTAATCTTAAATATTATGATCGTGTTCTTTTGTGTTTTACAACATTTGATTTGGATATATTAAATTTTTTTAAAATAAATAATTCTTGTTGTTTTATTATTAATCCAACAGAAAAAGTCATGTTTTGCTTTTAAGGTACATATTTTTGTATATTTGATACCTTTAATTTACTTGTTTCTATGACAAAGTAGTAGAGTAAATAGCCTATATACTATCCCACTGCTGCTTTGCCCAGCAGTGGGATAGTATAGAGGCCTCCATCATTCGAAGGATTTTGAAATCAAGCGCTTTGCCACTCGGCCACCGATGCGTTTTCATGAAAAAATAATATTAAAATAATAGGTACACTTTTATTTTCCACATTCCTGTTTAATTTCTCGATGTTTTACTGTAGTCGCCGTAACTCATCCTTAACGTTGGCTAATTGAAAACTAATGATATTCAGTTTGCGTTGAACCCCATTAAACAAGATATTAAAATATAGAAAGTTTAAAGCCCCTGGTACCCACCAGCTGCTACCCAGCAGTGAGATTTTTATAGTAAGTGATCAGATTAGGAAGAGTAACACCTAAAATTGGTGAGGTGTTGCTAAATAAAACCACCGTTTAAATATATTTGATCAGTAAGTTTTCACGAGTATGGGTATGCATAATACACATACATACATTTAAATTAAAGGAACTAAAATATTTGTTACAAATCAAATGACCAACAAATATCAAAAGGCATTTATTAAAATTTGTTTTTATCGAGTTTTATCTCAATCCTATATTCATCATTACAATCCTCAAGCATTATACTCTACCTACACAAATACTTTAGCACAAATGACAATAGATAATTTTTCGTGAACGCGTTTAGGGAAGTATGTATTGTATTAGTATGGTGCTATTTTGGGAGGTGCTATTTCCATTTTCGGAGACTTATCATGTGTAATATGTACTAAATAGTTGACATATTTCCATCGTCAGTCAGGCTTTCACTAATGTTTTTTGACTGTCTTTATTATCGTTGATGACGATTAGTCATTTAACGATGGTACAAGATAAACGACGAAAACAAGTCCGTCTAAACAATGTTGTGTCTCAAAAGAAATTCCTTAGACGTGGCAACATCTCCGCGACGAACTTATCACAAAATATCTTTGATACTTTATTGTCGATGTAAACTACCTACGCTATCCTTTTCGTATTAGCAGACAGCGCGTTTTTTATACCTTGGATATACCGGGAGAGGAGTGAATGGGTGCTAGGTTTTGAGACGATTCAAATAAGTGTACATGAATTAATATAAATTTACAAAAACACAATATTGAAAAAAAAATTTCCACGAGCCGGATTTGAACCTGCACCCTCCTGATATACCGGGTCAGGTGCTCGTCTAATTGAGCTATCGTGGTTCTAACCAGCTCGCCGAAATTATTCATCACTATATACTTTTTACTTTGAAAGCCAAAGGTCCGGTATGTCAGAAGGGTGCAGGTTCAAATCCTGCTCGTGGAAATTTTGTCAAAATTTGTGTTTTTGTAATTTGTTTCGCAACAAAATTTGCGTTAAAATTATATAAACAAAACAAACATAATATAAATTTCAATTAAATTCACCATTTATGGGATATTTATTTAAAAAAAATATAGATAATTTGAAAGAAAGAAAGAAAGAAAGTAAGTTGGTAAATGCGTTATGTTACACAAACATTAGGTATTGCATTCTAGTAGATGTACGATTTTCATATAATGTAACTACTCATAAAGGTATGAAAAAACTGTTGGATTCTTTCCATTAGTTAGCCACATGTACAGACGCCAGCACATCAACCTATATCCAAAACTGTAAATTTTCTTCTATACATTTTCAACTATATAACTTAGTCATAAAGTTCAAAGTCTATTGAAGAAATTTGACAGTTTGTGGTAGGTTGACGTGCATAACAATGTATTGTTATAAAGTACACACGCCACAAAGTATTGTTAAAAGTACAAACGTTTTTTTGAATATTTTTAAAATGAAGATAAAATACGAGATTGATGATGATTGATACGAGATTGTCTATCTATCTAATACCTTTAAACGAGCAATTCTTGTATACTTTATATTCTTATTGGCAATTCTCAATGGCCCTCATTTACATTGTCTGAATCAGTAGGTCCTGGGGGGTAACCACAAGCTCTTATAGCAGTATTATTGCAGTTGTGAAAACGAGACGCGTGTAGCAGCGAATATATTCGCGTCTCTTTTCCACAACTGCAATAATACTGCTATAAGAGTTCATAGTCAGGGGGCAGATCACCGATAAAAAGTCTTCGTGTATATATAATATATAATCTGAATCTCGGAAACGGCTCCAACGATTTTCATGAAATTTAGTATGCAGGGGTTTTCGGGGGCATAAATCGATCTAGCTAGGTTTAATTTTTAGAAAACGTCGTTTTATCCGTGTTTTAGGCAATGAAAAACTGCAACAATATCATTAGAATACGAGGGTAAATTTCGCCACCATCTACAAGGTTATAATATTATTATTTTATTAATATGTGTTGTTTTATTTATGATTATGAATGTTTTTTTGTATTATTATATCGTTATAATCGAAAAATATTATTCATACATACTTTATCAGTAGGTATGTATTTCTTATCTAAATATCATTTCCAAAAAACAAGATTTACCAAAAAAAAATACCGAGCAAAGCTCGGTCATCCAGGTACTTTTTCTTAACTTACATATAATTCAAGTTCTATCTTTTTTTCTTTAAGATTACTTAAATTTTATAATATTAAAATACATAGTTGAAGGGTAATCCAAAGGTTCATTGTAAAGATTTACGAGTACGTCAGATTTTTTTAAAGAAACTTTTTTTTATGCGAAAGGTGCATTCTGCGACTGAACAATTCGATGAGATTTAGTACGTGGGTAAAGATAAATTTTGTTTGGTTTTTTTTCTTAACTTATGTATTTTCTTCTGCGGTTATATACCTATTATATTATTATATATAACCTATATTAAATATATAGTGGAATAATAATAAATATAAATATTATTGTCTTCGCTTGACATACAGGAGCTAATTAAAACCCGGTTTTTGAATTTAAGGCGTATAGTTTCGATTATGTAAAAAAAGTACAATTTAGATGCTAGCCTAACTGCAGTCTGAAGGTAATTGTGAATTTGAATGTATTTGTACCGCTAAGTGAGACTGCCTAGCGGAAAGTTAATAGCAAAATGTTACATTTAACTATTATTACTTTAATATTAAGGATTAGTTCAAAATCTAAGTAATTAATTAAGTTATCAAGTAAATTAACAATACGTTATAGCAGAGATTATGAAAGGTAAATTATACAATAAAAAGGGTTATTTATGGGCCTGAACAATTATTAATATTTTTTCGAGAATAGAAACAAGACAAGAAAATAATAGTAAAAAATATTTATGTATCTCTCAATTATTCATTACTGCTTATCTCCATATAATCAAATTTTTAAATTTTTTACTTTTTTTATTTTTCAAGTGCTAATTGCTGCACTGAAGCTAAATTAAATATTCATAAAATACAGTGAAAAAATTAAACGCCCACCCGACCCGACCTGGCTGGGTCGGGTGGGCGTTTAATTTTTGGATATGGAGATAAGCAGTAATGAATAATATAATATAATATAATTGAATATTCAAGTTTTTAAATTTCATTTCAATTTTAGATATATATATATAGAATAGTTTTGTTTTGTTGAATGTTCTAAGACTTAATCTAGTGACCACCTATTCAGAATCGGAGAAACTAGGTAAACTAACATCCCTGAAGCTGGGTGTGTAATGTATAATATAACAACACATCGTGTAATGATCAAAACATATACAATCAAATGATATAGTTTTGTTTAATATAACAAACGATTGAGCTAAACTCATTTAATATAACAGCCGTTTAATATAACATTTACATGATATAATAATTAAAATACATAATATTATCTAGTATAAGAACATTCAGTATAACATTTATTTACTATAACACTATTTTTTACTACTTAAAACATATAATGATTAGTTAATATAAAATCCAATTCATATAATATCATTTAATATAAATCACCTAATTTAAATTAACTTATCAATAATAACATGCCTAATATCAACCACTCAAGTAGATATGCATTATGCAAGTAGACATGCAGCAAGCAAGCATGCAGCAAGCAAGCATGCAGCAAGCAAGCATGCAGCAAGCAAGCATGCAGCAAGCAAGCATGCAGCAAGCAAGCACGCAGCAAGCAAGCAAGCAAGCAGCAAACACAGTTTTTGTCACGGCTCCGCGGCGGCTCTCTGGCGGTCCCACGCGAGCTTATCGTCGCAGATGGTTTTCGCTCATCACCGCAGCTTCGGCTTCTGAGGCAAGCTTTTGAAACCTTCTGCTCCTCAGCTTTCCGCGCCGCGGGCTTAAATTACACGTTAGGGGTAGGGCAGACAAGACTACGTGGAGTCGGTTTTGCAGCGATTCGTTGTATACCAACAGATTATTTTATTGAGGCTTATTTTATTTTTATTGAGGATTGTACTGAGACCCTTATCTCCCTACACCACTAATACTACTAATACTATTATCATCAGATCAGCTCCATGTCATAATAATTTTGCGTTGCCATCCGATTTACACATGCATGCAAAATTTTAGCTCAATCGGTAACCGGAAAGTTGATCAAATTTAACTTGCAAGATTTGATTACAGACAAACAGACAAACAAACATCGGTACAGGTGAAACTAAATAAAAGTTTGTAAAAAGTGACCCAAACCCAATCTCTCTATCAATCAGAGATAACCGGTAACCACTGACACATGACACCTGTCACTTGTCACCATTTATTATTACTGTTAACTCGTAAAAACAACATTACAGTGCTAGTGCAACACACGGCGCTGACACGAAAGTGAAACAGAGGGCAGATACACACCCTGTGTATACTAAATGGTATTCATATATAGGGTGTCCCAAAAAGAGCGTGACAAACTTAAGGAGAAGATAGACTATTGGATGACCATCTAGACAAAAAAAAACTTTAGTAAAAGTATCACTGTTTCAGAGATACGATTTTTTTTCACATATTTTTATACTCCCCCATTTTGAGCCTATCTCTTGTTGCTGTGTGTACAAATAAGCAGATATTTTTATTGTTATTGTTGTCAAATATTTTCAAAGAGTCGATCTACCTCACTAAAGTATAATTCTCTTAATTATTTTTTAGAACCCTTGCTTTGCTTGCCTTTCTGAAATCTCTAATAAGCAAGTAATTTACTAACGTAATGTGCAGCAGCAGCCCATTAAATTTTTTATTCACCGCTAAAGGCAACAACAATTAAATACGTAAGTTCTTTTTATAAATCGACTTTAAAGTAGCGTGGGTTTAAAGAAAAGTAAGTACTTTTCTTTTAAAAGAATACATATAATTAATATTGATTTATGTTTAAATTGGTACATTTTTGCCCCATCTACCCGAGGGCAATTTGATAGCTAATGATCTTTACTATCACCCCTTAAAGGGATCGCTACGTATTTCCAATAACCCTGTATATGAGCATTCTGTGTACTACCTACTTAATTTTCACATTATAACATATAATTATTATTCGTACTATAAAAAATTTAAAGAGTATTATTTTTTTTGACGGTTCATGTTAATTTTTATGTCTATAGCAAAGTCAGTATTTAATCCACAGATTATCTTATGATTCAACGAAGTCTGCATCTCAAATAGTTCCGACAGAATGAGTAAACATGGTTAATAATATGTTGTTTACTCGAGGTCTGCCGAGCTGGCTATGATGGAATGATAAGGCCACTGACACATATACAAAACTGTCTGTTCCTTTCTACTTTACAGGTAAATTGAGTTAATGGTCTGAAATAACAATGAGATAACGTAACGTCGGCAGGTAAATTGTAATGCGGTTTTTAAGAGTTAATTGTATTTTACAAAGAAAAAATAGTATAGGAAAAAGAGAAATGTAAAAAGGTTACGAAATATTGTCATAAGTCATTAAAACGGTGGTGGTGTGCTGTCGATTTTGTTGTTTTCCTTTTTAAATTCGTTAGATATAGTAGCAGCTAGAGTACCGTTCTCAGGTACCGTATCATGAGGTCACGGTCCTAGCGGAGGTGCATATTGTTCTCTCTATTTTTTTTATTTGTCATAGGCAGGCATTTGATCACACCTCACCTGATGTTAAGTGACGGTGCGGTCGAGGATGGAACATGCCTGCCTAGAAATAGCCTATTCACTCTGGCCTTGAAGAGGTCCAGATTATAACTTTCAGGGTCACTTTAGTTGTAGGTTGTTTTGTTGTTTGGGTCTTCAGACATAATTGATAAATAAACGAGCTACCCCAGTGCAGAAAAAATAAATAAAAAGGCAACATTATTTGATATACAGCGTGTGTATTCCATACGATCCTAAATTTTAACATACGATAGATTTAAGCAGTATTAAGAGGTACAGTAATACATTTTAACAAATACTTTCAACAATTAAGCGTATTGATTTTTTTTAGTTTTTCCCGGCCAGCAAGGTAATGCAAATATTGAGTTGACAATTTTGACACTTTTATTAAAGTGCTTACGTAGACGACTTGGTTATTTGAATACATTGCGTGCCGAATTAATTTGTATGAAAAAAAATGTTTTCTTTTGTTAACTTAATGTACCAATTTACGTTAATTAGGGTCTTATCTAACTGCCCTTAAAATATAGGATCGTATGGAATACACACGCTGTATAACGACAATAAAACTATACCTATAGAATTGACAGGGGTGAGAAATCGATGGTAGCCACAAGATTATCTTTTAGTGGCTTCCTATTGCGCCCAAAAATATTTCTATCGGTGGGCGATAAAAGTAATACGTCGGACAGTATAGGCTTTTGTATGCCTTTTATTGTAGGGCCAACAATGTGAATGATATTTCCTTCAGCAAAAGGCGAAAATAAGGTAATATTTGGTACTGCGATGTCTTTATTGCACAATGTCAGCAATCGTTTGAAATTTTTGTAGCTTTCAAAAAATTTGCTAAATAAATAGTAAGTTATTGCAAATATACGAAGAGCACAACTTATAAAAAATACGTGTCTATTTGTTTCAAGCATGTTTCTGATTGATGGAAACAAATTCTTGGCTTGTGCCCGAGTAAACCCAGAGTTTTTGTTGGTGCAGTTATGATGCAAACGTCTCTCCTTATTCCTTCCTTCTTTACTAGGTTCTCCGGGCGGATATCAAGACCGGAGAAACCGAAAGCGCCTCTAAAACTAGGACTTAAGCCTGAATTAGCCTTAGCCTGAAATACATTGTCCAGGAACATCTCTGTTTGTGGTAAGGAGTGATCGTCTTACGAAGCACGCAGAAAAGAGGTCATTAATCCCAAGACTCCCAAGTAGTTCCCGGAACTTGAATAACTGAGTCTCTTGCTTACATAACTATAGAGGTAGCATATCGTTGTTGTCAAACCAAAACCTGCTATGTGTAAAACAGAAGTTATGAGATAATCAAAGACTGTGCGGAGTTCGATGGCGCAGTGGTTAACGCGCCCGGTCTGCGATTAATGTGATTAAGCAACTTCCGCAAAAGCCGGTCATCGGATCTTTATTATTATTTTTTATTATTATTTATTATCTCGAGCTCCTCCGTGCTTCGGAAGGCACGTAAAGGCGTTGGTCCTGGCTGCATTAGAAGTCGTTAACAACCACCGCCCCGCACTGGGCCCGCGTGGTGGTTTATGTCCCGTTCTCCCATCCATAGGGAAGGCGGCAGTGGGGACATTATGAGCTGGTGATGATGGTGATGAATCAAAGAAAACTTCCTCTTGTAAAATTTTACATGAAGAATTCTAATAACCATTGCCAGATTAAAGATAGCTACCAATACAGACAGTGTGTTTAAGCCCATAGCAGTTTTTGTATATAAAAGTTGCTCTCACTCAACTACTCAAAATGTCTAAATCTCAAAAAATGCCACATAGCAGATTTTGGTTTGACAGCGACGATGTGTTATATACATACATTTCAAAAGTTTGTGGTTGTCTGATGTGTATGTGTGTACATTGCACAAATCAGGGCTTTGAATATTATAATATAATAATATGGAAGAACTGGAGGACTTATCAGTCGTTTAACCACTAGACCACAGAAACGGTAAAGAGTGCTCATGCTCTTAGTACAGACACGAGCATTAACATGTATACACTTTTGACTAGTTTTGTTTGAGTCTTAGTCCATTGTTTTAAGAGTTACATTGTTTACATGTAAATACCCGTGAATGTGCTCGTGATTGGGTAATATTGCTACCGTAAAGTGCAATTCTCGATCGATTCCACACGTGTCATGATAACCCACGCTCAACATGCGTAGGTTAGTACTACTACAGATTTTCCGAAACAAATTAAAAATAAGGATACACGGCACACAACAGGAAGGATGTTCGTTCTAACGTAAATTTGTGATTTGAGTTCAAACCTTACAGTGTATCGTTCCTTCTTGGTGTTAGGCTGAGGATATATAACTACTTATTGTAACAAAAACAATTCTATTCAGATTAAATGACGGGTGTGCGACAGTGGTGTAACTCAGTGCAGTAACTCACAGAGTACTAGTAAACGGTAGTGGTGCACTAATAAATTTAAAAATATATTGGCCGTTGTTAAACTGGGTGAGTACGTTTTACAGCAATGACATGCAATCGACAGCTTACCTTTAAGTTAAGAGCACATTTAAGGGCGAATCAACGAAGCCCGCACTATGCCTATCCAGTGCGTACAGTCGCTGTGGCCGAAATCGGTCAGGAGAGATATATATGTGTATTATAAAATAACTTATATAAAAATACACTCTTACCAAGAAAAAATATCTAGATTCATCAGAAATCTGCTTAAAACACTATTCGGTTTCTGTCTCTATCAACTTCAAACCACTAACAGAGTAGGTGTACTATCACAGGGTCATATTCAAAATTTTTGTACCATCACAAAAATTAAACAAAAATGAAAAGTGTGACAAAAATTAAAACTGTAACAAAAAATAACAAAGTAGAACTATTAGGGTCATTTCACAGTAATAAAAAAACACATGTGTGATTGAATTATCTTTAATTGCTGAAAGGCGTTTACTAATAATATTTATATATTAGCTGTTGCTCGTGACTTCGTTCGCGTTTATCCCTCGAGAACATAATAAACAAAAACAATTTTCGCATTTATAATATTAGTTAGGATTACAATATGCATTACTTCCCTTGCCCTTACTTCTTTTTTGTTACGTCATCTTTGTAACGTAACAAAAAAATGTAACAAACTGTCACAAAAATGAAATCAAATCACTGTTATAATATATATATATGTCAAGAATATATCGTCAATAACCTAAAATTTAAAAATCGTTTAGCTCTTGAGTTAAATCTTATAATTCTTCTAATACTTATAATTCTAGCGAACAAATACTATAATTATATGGCGATACCATTAATCATAAACTTACCGTGCAAGAAATATCGCAATAAACAAAAGGAACACTTAATTCTTGAATTTTTCGATGGACGAAACGCTTGATGATTTTTCAGAAAAAATGGACGCCGACAAGATGATTTAATGTCAAAGCTCAGCTGCCTGATTGGTTGATGCTATATATTGTAAATGTATTGCTTTCACAATATGTTTTTAACGTTAATATTATTGACGCTAAATGTTAATATCATAGAATTTGTAATGGTGTTAATTTATGACCAAGTTTGAAGAAAAAAGAAAGAAAAAAAGAAAACCGTAATTTTTTGCTACGCTACACTATTTTGAAACAAAAATATTTGTATGGAGAGCACTACTACGGTCTAAAATTTTATTTCACTTTTTATTAAATATTTAAATAATATTTATGTGCGGAAAAAGCTACATCACCATTATTTTATAACTTGTCGTCATACGCTAGAGCGTTTTCTATAAAATAACTGTGAACACTTTTGTCACTATAGACACATGTTACTTTACAAAAGGTACAAAAGTTTTGAATAATGCCCCACAGCGCAAAAACTTACAGTGGGACAACGCCTTTGAAGTCTTGCGAAATTTAGACTTTTAACATTTCTGCAGGGTTGTAATTTATTTTAATTATAATTATTTATTGAACATCATCAAAATTATGATAACCATGAACGCGTGATGAGCGCGTTTGTATGGCCCGCCCGATCCTATAAATGCCACTACACATTTACAGAATACACTAAATATGCACACTAATTTAGGCCCAAGACACCGCGCTCGTAGAACAAGCGCACACGCGCTCTACACCAGGTACCTGGGCGCTTCTCTCCTCCACCACGGCCCGGTCAACCCGAGCCGAGGTCCGAGCCTTTAGAGGCGCCCTCGGGTTGTTGCGCTCCCCGATCCGATCCGAACCCTTCGGAGAAACTAGTAGTGTCCGATGCCGTTCCCTCTAGAAAACCTCCGAAGGTGATTCGTTTCACACGGCTTGAGGGACCCTTTACGTTCCTCGCCGCCCCCAAAAAAGCCCGGTGTAGCTGAAAATGCCGTCTGACGCAATCAGCAATATCTCTCAAAAAAAAGCGTATGCATGAAGTTTACCTTCCGCAGTCTCCTTATTTTGGGGTCTTAATTACGTAGCCGTTGGACGACTGTAAGTAAGAGATTATATAGACTGTGATACTAAGATGCTGAGAGCCATCTTACGGCCACATTTGGCTAGACCTGGACATTGGACCTCGTCAGCATTGCTCTAAAGAGCTATTTAGTCCTTGGACTGGACTTAGAACAAAGAGTTCGTGCTTATGCTATTTACTTGATGTGTAATTCAGCGGCGACAAAGTTGCTAATTCAAAGTTACTTGCCCGTATTACTGGTGTTAAGAATTTGTTAAATTTGTAAACAATCACCATTTAGTTGACCTCTTTTACGACATTATTTTCTTTGTTATCATCAACAAACGATTGAACACAAAAATATGTTGTTTTCAATAAAAAAAAATTAAAAAATGCTAAAACGTATTTTTATTGGTGAAAACTAAAAAATGCTATTTTCAATCTGATCGGAATACCGATTAACTGTTGTTCCTGTCAACGATCATGACTGCAGCACCACGAGTATGATAACTTAATTACGGATTAAACTACAACTTCACTTCAATAAAACAAAAGGAGATTTTTTTTAAATACTAACAGATTTCGTTCAATATACTGTTTTGTATCATCACGGCACGTTATACGCTCTCTGCTCTTCTAAGGGAACACGCCGTTCTATACCAACACATCAAAGGCCGGCGTTCATGAGTGATAATGCCTATCAACAATAAAATCTACTAATAGTTGCAGCGGAGCTCTTATCAAATAAGATAATCTACTTAAAAACCACTGCTATTGATACTGCCTTTCAGTGTTACGAGTGAAATCTGTTTGTCAAGTAACACTGCCCAGTGCGTCATTATTAATTTGCAAATGTTTCTTTAATTGGGATCGCATCCCACTGTCCGGTACTTCGTAAGTAAGTAAGTGAAAATTGTGTTACAGTTAATTGTTTGATTGTGCTCTAAAGTATTCAAGAGGACAATAAATAAGGACAATCAGGTTATCGACATCGTTCAAATGTTGTTTAACCATGTTCCGATTATTGCATTGTATTTTGAATTGCAATCTTTATTTGTAAGCGATTGTCATCGGGAATTCCTATTTATAATTATTATTTCTTAAGTTTTGACGATGATTCAATTGCGAACTGCTACGGTGAGCGCAAGTGTACAAACAGGAAACTGTTTAGAAACCAACGGATTGATACTGTGCGCTTTGCTCGTTATGTTAAACGACTCGGGTTAACATAAATTATGTGCCAACCTACTACTGTGTGGCAGGTGCGTCGATATTAAGAATACATTTGCTGCGCCTCACATTTAGCGAAGGCTTTATTGTTATTTTTTCTATGTTTTATTAAGCATTTATTCTGACAATAAGTGTTAGTGGTAAATTAAAACTTCGTCAGAACTTATTGACTAATTAGTATACCTACAGATTAGTTTCAACACCAGATTTGCCAGGCACCAGTTGAACGTCTTACATAAAGGCCCTAACTTTTTTGAGACGTTTTCCGTGTCTTCCTGGTTAGATGCACACCACTAGATAATAAAGAAAACAGATTTATTGAACTGTCAGTCTGATTCATGCAACACTAGACTGATTATATAGGACGAGGCCAATGTTAGACCATTTTTAAATTGGAGAAGTTATTTAACTGTCCTGTGGGTATTAAATACAAATTCCTTAGCGATTCGTGTTATTTAAGTAAAATTGTAATGAATTATTACAAATTTCAAATTGAAACTTAGCATTAATTAAAAAAAATTGGTGCGCAATGCTATAATTTACTTACATACAAGTATATAATTGCTTATTCATTTGTACTTTAAGACTGGCACAGTAGGGCTCGTAATTCTTCCTATCTACTCTTAATCGGAGAAATCGGTATTTCGATAAAATAGTTTAAAGATTAAGACGACATACCTATTATAGATAATAACTAATAATAATAGTTGATTGTAGGTAGGTCGATTAACGCTTTAAGATAATTAATTGTGATAAGTAAGCCCACAGTAAGACAACATCCAAAAGTTTGAACTACACATGAAATAAAATGGTACGCTTTATACGAATTTAGTCGTGTTTGTTTAACGTTTGCAGTAAGCCTGGCGCTCCGAGCCCTTCGCAGTTTGTGTAGGCGTTGCGCTGGTAATAATTAATTTGTGTAGAACTTGCCCTTTTTGAACGTTCCGTTTCACGCTACCGAAACTAACGGTCTATTTTAAAGTGGGCACGCATTTAATAACACAGTTCGTATCATGTACTCCATTTAAACTTATTTTATGTTATTAAATTACAAAAACCTCGCATAGTTATTGTCATCATCATGATCATCTCAGCCCAAAGACGTCAACAAAAAGACGCCGACGTGGACAAAATGTTGTTCTTGAACGATCACGTGAGATTTATTTAATTTTTAAAATAATGTTTGTCCTTTTATATTAATTTTATTGTTCACAAAAGTATAATATTTAGCCTTCATGGGTATATTAAGTATACTGCAGACCTATTTTCGCGGTACGCATGTGACGTAGGCGGTGTTATTTTACGCATGTCCCCTGTGGTTCATAAAAAGCAACAGGTAAACAAGATATTAAAATAAGTGAATCAAAAGATCTCAAATAACTTCATTATAATTGAATAAACTGTACTATAAGTTTCATCCAAACAAAGCATAGGTACTTGGCACAGATATAGGTATGGGTAGGTATAGGTATATTTACTTAAAAACTGAACATCTTGCTTAATTACGACAAAAATTGTTTAAAAAAAATGTAACACTGTGCGATGTTACAGGATCACAAGTCAAGTAAAATCATTTGACGGTAGTTATTTGTATACAATATATTTAAACACAAAGCTTATAGAGACTGTGGAACGGAAGCTTCATACAAATGCGCTCGATCAACGCACACAGACAACATCGCACGGACACAGCATCACGGAATCTCGCAATAGCTGCGCTCGAACAGGGGATCTATTTTGAATCGCACGTATGACATTTTGTTGTCGCATGCGCCTTAAGTCACACTCGTCTTTCAAGTCGCATGAAGCCGATTTTCCGTATTTTTGAATAGTTCGTTTCCGGTGCTGCTAACATAATACGAAATGTTGGATGTTATCCGTTCCACGCAGAATTTAGAGAAAACCGGTAACAACCGCAATGAAAACGGAACGTAATATCCGTGTTTCTATTGGCTGTTAAAAAAACCTTTGCTTTTTTAATAGAAAAGACTATCAATGACACAGACAAACGTGTGACATGATATTGACACAACGCATTGATTTTGACGGTTATTCTATCAATCGCTTTGTGTCGCTCGACTGCAACGAGTAGGTGAACGAGCGAGTCGTTGCGGTCGAGCGATTCAAAAATATGGAAAGCCAAATGTCGAACGAAAATCAGTAGAAACCAAGCGCTCGACTCGAGGCGAAGGAATCAAAAATAGAGCTCCAGTTCGGTGCCGTTCCGAGTCCTTATTTAGTGATACTATTGAGAATTGTTGCTTTTAGAAAAAACCACACGAGGATGATATTTCCGGTGACGGTGACGTCACTGATTCATTGAAAACAATTGTATTAATGTTGTTCACCATGTGCGTAGTGGGATTTGTCTGTTGAGAAGAATTCTCTGCTACAAATCAATTCAATGTTTTCCACATTGAAATAAATGCGGAAAAGGTTATTACGCGAGCGTTGGTAACATATTGATGAATGCGGTCACGATTGCGATCAGTATCTGCCACAGTTCAGATTAAGCGTGGCTCTACGAAATGTGTGTCTTCATAGCTACCCGAGGGCTGCTTAGACTGGTGATGTTACTTTAGATATGTAGAATACCAACTCACAATAGTGTAATAGTTATTGCTATACTTTCAATAGAAATTGTTTATAGTACACACGCCTGCACACCAGACTACCACTTCGTTAGCGCCGGGAGTGGTGTAATTTTCTATGTGCCGTGATCCGTCTCCGAATAGACTTTGAACTTTATGTAGGTATTTGGCATATGGTTAAAAAATATTTAAAGCCATTTCACGATTTCGGATACATCGATGTGCAGTCTATCTAGTAAATAGTGCTTTAAAAAACCTATGAGTACTAGAGTAACTCAGAAGTGGATTGTTTCAATAGTTATTTTTATGTATTATTTAGTAAATGTTGTTGATTTGTTTATATAATTTTAACGCAAATTTTGTTGCGAAACAAATTACAAAAACACAATGTTGAAAAAATTTCCACGAGCCTTTGGCTTTCAAAGTAAAAAAGTAAATAGTGTTGAATAATTTCGGCGGGCTGGTTAGAACCACGATAGCTCAATTGGAAGAGCACCTGACCCGGTATGTCAGAAGGGTGCAGGTTCAAATCCTGCTCGTGGAAATTTTTTCAACATTGTGTTTTTGTAATTTATTTAGTAAAATTGGGTAGGGGCACCTGTGTTCGCCAGGAACCAGTGCCCGACATTATTTTTCCATTCATCATTAAAAATGGGGGTCAGCAACGGATTTTAATCTTTAGCTACAATTGAATACAGATCACCGGCTTCCTAGCTATCATTCCCTAATTAATTATATTGTGTCTTACAAAATAAACCAAGAAAAAGGTCCGAATAGTAATTCCGTGTTTAGTCTCTTTTACTCTAATTTGAAATGACTTTTTTATATTTACGGGTAAGCACAGTGCCTTGATGTCACCTGATGTTAAGTGATGGTAAGGCCAATGATGAAAGCACACTTCACCCGGGATCCTCAACTAGTGAGGTACTGGCTATCTTATCTCTAGCTGCCGGAACACAACAATGCTACAAACATTGATGTTATGGCGACATATTTAGATAAGATGGGGCTAGGGCCAGGCGGACAAACAAGCCCTACCGCCAACCAAACCGAGTACACAAACATGTACCCCCCGCTGGGAATCGAACCCGGGACCTCAGGGTCTAAACCGGTGGTCTCAGCCACTAGACCACAGAGGCGGTTAACGTTTACATGACAGGAACAAAACACGGAAAAACTATTCTTTGTTTATTTGTATGGTACGAGTACTATGTTATTTATTGGCGATGAAAACTGTGTCGAAAACACTGGGCTTAAAGTGTCTTAAAGCGCTGGTGCCACTACGATAGTAAGGTTAATAGTAATAATAATAATAAAAACACAATATCGAAAAAATCGAAATAGGATGTTTGTTTTTTCTAAACACTTTTTTAAACACAAAAAAAATGTAAAACTGAAACATATTTCATACAAAGTATTTTTTTTATGTTATACGATTTATGATGAAAAGAGTTTAATAGCGACAAAGAACGAGCATACAAAAAGGAAAGACAGTAATTTGTTAACTTGATTAAAAAGTACATTTTTATGTAAGTACGCATCCAAATACGAGTAACGGTCGCTATCTACGGGAGAGTCCATCAACTTTCGCCAGAATAACAACAAACTCATATGATTTTAGAAGTCTCTAATTGTCTCAGTACATTAATGTAATACGCGTATTCTTAATAATTAAATATATTTAATATCTTGTCTCGATTATCAATTTATATGAATCACTTTGCGCCAATTAGTCGTTAATTATTTTGTTATCTATTGATGCTTATTTTCATTACATTAACTACCCAAGATAATCTTTAGTGTACCTACAAACTGCAAATATGACTTTTTTCTTTTTTTAAAGAGAGTTTGCTAATTGTTCCTGGACTCTTTTGGTGGCGGCGAGAAACTTAAATTGTGAACTAGTACACTACGGTGTACTAGTACCTACATGTGTATTTTATTCGAATATATACAATTTCTAATAGATAAAAATGACAAATCATTCTTACTTTCGTATCCGAGAAAGGCCATATTTGATTAGCATGAGTTAATAGCTGTAATTAATGTAGTAATTACAAAATTATAGTTAATTTTCGTATTTAGGCAAGACGGTGGGCGGCGGAACATGTGAATCGCATATGGCTTTTGTTTTGTTTGTATTATTTATCAAATTCAATTGTACTCGTTTAAATACCTATAACAACCAAAACCGTAGTAGAATTGTTAATTTAAAATAATATTTAAAAATATAAGGACCTATTGTGGCATAATGCAAGATAAATGAAGATAATGGTAATAACATAAGCCGACTCGTTATTATTTACATCCAAATCTATTGGTGATTTTTATTTTTACCAAATCAATGATAAAATTGATAACTATGATAAGAGAAGTTTACAATTTACACGGATTAACGCCAATATGAAATATATGTAGGTAATTAATGGAATAATTGTAATGTAATTAGGAGCTCGATGACGCAGTGGTTAGCGCGCCCGGTCTGCGAGTGCTGAGGTTAAGCAACTTTCGCAAAGGCCGGTCATAGGATGGGTGATCAAAAATTTATCATGTCGAGCTTCTGCATAAGGCACGTAAAGCCGTTGGTCCCGGCTGCATTAGCAGTCGTTACAAACCACCAATCCGCACTGGGCCCGCGTGGTGGTTTATGGCCCGTTCTCCCTATACATCCATAGGGAAGGCTCGTGTCCCAGCAATGGATAAAATGAGCTGATGATGATGATGATGAATGGAATAATTATCAGACCTTGACAAACGACCTCACCATCGACGTGGACAATCGATTACCGCTTGTTATGGCGACAATTTTTAGGATAACTCTATATTTTAACTAAGTTCAAGAAAACTCAAACTCATTTTTTTTTATTAAAACGGTTATGTACCTAACCAATTTCAATATATAAATATATTAAAATTTAAATGAAACGAAAGAAGGTCATGCATTAAAAAGTACATTAACATACATGCATCTTCTAACAAAACCGCAAGCACTCAAGCAAGATTCCCTTCCATCCGTCCTCAAACAAATCACAATCAGGGCTACTGTCCAGGAGAGCGTTAAGCGCAGCCAAGGAACGCGGGACAGGGGAGTAGGCTCGCGCAACAGTTCCACATATTGGCATAGCAAATAGCATGTGCTATTTGCTATGCCAATATAATAATAACAATAATATTAGTTGTTAATAGTATGTACTTACAGGAACATACAATCGGTACAGCTCGTCGTGGAATTCATCAATTATAAATTATTTAAACAAAAACAAAAACATTTTATAAATAGCTTGCCTACTTCTTAACTGATCTTTAGTGTTTGTAAAAATATTACGATCGGGTGTTAATGACGGTAGTTATTGACATTGAATGGTCGCCTTTGGCTTTCAAAATAAAAAAGTAAATAGTGTTGAATAATTTCGGCGGACTGGTTAGAACCACGATAGCTCAATTGGGAGAGTACCTGACCCGGTATGTCAGAAGGGTGCAGGTTCAAATCCTGCTCGTGGAAATTTTTGCAAAATTTGTGTTTTTGTAATATGTAGGTAAGATATAAATTTACATTAGGAATGGAAATCAACATAAAGCTCTGCTTTTGTCTCTTTTTCTTGTTGTGTACTTACGTACGTAAGTACTACTTACTATACGTCATTACGTCTTTAGTCAAAATTATAACTAAGAGTTTTTTTACGTTAGTGGTTCTTAATAAATTATTATTATTATTAGGCCTACACTACACGCGGGTTCTCACATTACTTGCGCATGTTTGTAAAAAATATATTTCAAATATAAATACACCCATAAGTTTTTTTAAATGTATTTGTAATGAGCATTTAGAAAAGCAACGACGGTTATAAGAAATGACTAACCATATGTCATAAGTAGCAAAAATAGCTCTACCTATTGCGATCGCTGATAATCACTTTTATTGTTGTTTCTAATAACATGTTTTCAAGTTTACTAATCAAATGTAGTTGTTACTAGTTCTGATAACAAACTGAACTGACATTTTCACATGTCTTTTTAATACGTTAGTGTACTCCCCGTGTGTTACCGATCCGATCAGAACCCCTCGGAGAATCTAGTAGGGCACGAGGACACGCACTAATAGTGCGTGATGCCGTTCCCTCTAGAAAACCTGTGACGGTGATACACATGGCTTGAGGAACCCTTTTTGTTTCTCGTCGCCCCCAAAAAAGTCAGGTGAAGCTGAAAATTACCAGTGACAATCAGCCAACTCACTCAAAAAAAGGCCGTGTGTTACTGGATAAGCACTTTTACCTCCTCCAATTGTAGTAATAATTGCAGTCCCGTTTCTCTAAGTGTAGGCTTAATACATTTATAATTTAAAGACGATGATTGGGATACCAAATCCTCCAAAGCAGGTTAAATGTTGCATGTATTGTCTTTTCTGTCTACCTATTTGAGAAAAAAAAAGTGTGTTTCGCATTTTTCGCATTAATTCATATTAAAGTGATCCCCAACGCATTTGGCAAACGTAGTGATAAGGCCGAAACCCAGCAGCTGTAGCGATTACTTGACCCGATCCGATCCGAACCCTTCGGAGAATCTAGTAGGGCACGGGGACGCGCACTAATGCGCGATGCCGTTCCCTCTAGATAACCTCTGAAGGTGATTCGTTTCACACGGCTTGAACGTAAAGGGTCCCCCTTTACGTTCCTCGTCGCCCCCAAAAAAGCCAAAAAAAAAAAAGATTACTTGATTTCAATGATGCTGAGCAGGGCTATTTTCGCTTTTACTCTTTAAAAAACAATCTTACTATCTCACTGCTGGGCAAAGGTTTCCATCATTGAAATCAAGTCAATGGTTTAATTACCAAGCTTGCCAATGCGGGTTGGTGATCACAAACCCGGGTTGCATCGAAAAATAGACACACTAGGTCCGACCTGGGAAATGAACCCGGGATATCAGGCCGAGCGCTTTGCCACTGGTTCACCGAGGAGTTTTCACTCTTTTATATTACTTACTAGCTGTCCCCGCAGAACCTGTTTTGCCCTATTTCTCCAAAACAAAGTTTCATTGATTTTTGAAGTCAAATTTTGGTCAGCTGAGGACAGAGTGGTTTGTATGGGACAAGAAAATTGTTGTTTTTACTATTTTCCTCGTATTTTTTACGTTTCTCTTTTAAGAACCTTCCTCAGAATTCATAAAACACAACAAAAAAGAAATCAGCTAAATCGGTTTAGCCGTTCTCGAGTTTTGCGATTAGCAACACATTTAGCGATTAATTTTTATTTATATACTAGCGGCCCGTCCCTGCTTCGCACGGCTTGACATTTTTTTATATATAGCCTATGATACTCAGCGCCAATGTAGCATTGTAATGGTGAAAGAATTCTTTAAATCGGTCCAGTAGAGAGTGGTTTGTATGGGAAATGAAAATTGTTGTTTTTACTATTTTCCCGTATTTTTTCCGTTTTTTCTCTCCGAACCTTCCTCAGACTTCATTAAACACAACAAAAAAGAAATCAGCCAAATCGGTTCAGCCGTTCTCGAGTTTTGCGATTAGCGTTTTTTTGCATTTAGCGATTCATTTTCATTTATATAGATATATATATACAGATAGATGCGAAACTTCATAAATAATTTTGATATGATTTAAAGACTTTTCCGAGTAGTAGGATGGTAGAAAGTCTAATTAATTCTTCTTTTTTACTATTTTTTTGTTTCAGGTGTTAGCAAAGTTACTGCATCGTGCGGGGGGTCAAGATGGGCCGGGGCAGGTTCGTAGTCGCCGCCGCGGCATGCTTGCTCTCACTTTCAACATGCGTCGCCTCCTTGGAGCAGCAAAGTAAGTAATCAAGCTAGGATTGGCACTAGAAACTATCGATTTCGTTATTAAGTTATTTTCTTTTTTTTATAATTTTAGTTATTGCATTTACATTGCTTTATAGCAGTTGTAAAATTTCACTAGAAAAAATCAATCGGACTCTCGGTAGCTCAGCGGTCAGAGCTTGGACTGGTGATCCGAGGGTTGTCGTGGATTCGATTCCCACTTGAGCTTCCTGAGGCTGGTTGGTTGTTTTTAGTTAAATTTTTCCATCTTTTTACCGTACGTAAATTCTTTATTGGTTATCACTTCTTTGGCTATGGATGTACTTTGGCACACTTGAACATTTGACCTCATTTCACCTTGAAATTATAGATAATGCCAAAATAATGTTTTGTGATAAAACCGGTAATAAAATAATATATTTTTTACAATTAACAATAGACAGACGAGCTCAAGATAAATATAAATTATGTGCTCAAATATGGATACAATTAACACTTTATAGAGAACGTCTATGTGAACTTGTTCAAGTCACAAAAGTCAAGTCAAGTTCACATACAAAATCGTTACAAAGTGTAATGACCTAGCCTTAACAGAAATCCGTAAACCTTGCACGGCATTGGAATATCATGACGCGAATACGCGGCCGTAACGGAAACCCACGACTCAATAGTGTAATTAGAAAAACAAGGAAAGAGTATTATAAAACTGTTGGTTTTGTTGGTGGTACGACAACCACAGCTCGCCACTACTTCTCAGCCGCGAGCCATAACGCATGCACTGTTCGTTTGACAAGTTTTTCTGTACCGTGCTACTATTTACGACAATAGATACAGCTGCGTGAAGAGCGCTTATGATATTATTGTTAGCCCTTTATCGCGATCTCCTGTTTCCCATTCAGATATCTGGATTAAGTACGGGCATGTAAACATCGATTGTCGTTATCGCAAGTGATATATGGTATTGCTGTCGTATAACCCAGATCGATGGCAGGGCTGATTGCGCGGTACTGATTAGATTTTTGGTCACAGATGTTAGTGAAGTGGACGCTGCTACATTCCTGGAGTTATACAATAGGCATGGTGATGTAGTCCTGATAGACGAAGACTTGATGAAGACGTTGGACGAGGAGCTGGCGACGTGGCATTGGACACCTTGGTTGCGGACCAGGACGCAGGTGCAGGACGGCGTAGTCCAAAAAGTGGATTGCCTGGGAAGAGACTCGATTGAGAGCTTCCCTGATGGCGTGTTCACAGGTAAGTCATATCACCTTTGCTCACACCCACAGATAACAATAAAGAAAATGATGAGACACTTTCAAATTAGACTCGTCAAAAGTTAAATTGATGTAGTTTAAATAAAAATATATATATATAAATAAAAGTCTTTTTCGAAATGGTTTATGGCTGTGCGCGGTAAAGTTTTCTTTCTATTTTTGGTGTCTATGACATAAGACAAATATTATGTCCCCACTGCTGGGGCACGAGCCTTCCCTATGGATGGATAGGGAGAACGGGCCATAAACCACCACGCGGGCCCAGTGGGATTAGTGGATGTTAGCGACTGCTAATGCAGCCCGGACCGACAGCTTTACGTGCCTTCCGAAGCACGGAGGAGCTCGAGATCATAAAGTTTTGATCACCCATCCGATGCGGCCTTAGTGAAAGTTGCTTAACCTCAGCACTCGCAGACCGGGTGCGTTAACAGTAGTTAACGCACCCGGCTTGGAGGAAGAGCTCTTCCTCCTCCTGAGGAGCAGTAGGTATATTATGTGAAAATTACATTATAGTAGTAACAGCCCGGTACACGCTTCGTCTTCGCATTAAGAGTTATCGGATGAAATGTTTTCTTACTATTGTTTTGAAATTGTGCCAATTATAGATGAAGCGGAATAAAGAACATTGTGTAACGTTAGAAAGAATAATTACGAGCCCCATTATGGTCGGGTGTTTCAATCGTTTTATTGTATCGAGGTCAAGTGTGTGCTAGTGACAATATTGTGATGTTAACAAGATTCCTCATTACTTTGAATGGTATGATCAAAACTTTTTGAGGCATCAATTTTTTTCATTTGTCTTTTCGTGCCAAAATGTACGCCATCATTTATTTAATTTAGCAACCGTGACGCGTTGCTTTCGTTCATACGGTGACGTGCCGTGGGGTCCTTCCCACGGAATAGGTAAACTGTTCTGTGGTTCATCCCATTAACAACGCAACGGTTGGATTGCTGATTTCGCTACTACTTAGAAAGTACGCAGAAACTCACAAATTGTATTGTTATACAAGACATAGGCAAACGTTCTGGAGTGCATATTATAAATCTTACTAGTGACGATGAAATTGAAACTCACATAAGTAAAAATACTTTATGGGATATGTTCTTTTTAATTATTACCATTAGATAAATTTGTAGATACATATACATAAGATGTCCCATACAAGTTCCAACTTTTTAAAGCCAATACCACTAATCCACACTTGGTCCGCGTGTCCGTTTTCCCCATCTATCCATGGGAAGGCTCGTGCAGCTGGAGTAGCCCAGCCCTTGCAGTGGGGACATAAAAATGAGCTGGTGATTGTGATAATGTGATGAAGATAATTTTATTGAAACTGTCTGTTTAAGGAAAATACAGAAATATAAATAACTAACCGGCGGACTTCGTGCTGCTTTGACAGTTTCTATGAAACAAAACAAACAAATCATTCGTGCGCTTGAAAACACCCGTACTTCTGTTGGACATTTTTGCAGCGCCACCTACCGGGTTTAATTATAAATCTAAACCATTCTCGAATCCTCTTGAACACACACATACAATTTCATCCAAGTCGGTCCAGCCGTGTAGAAGGAGTTTAGTGACATACACACGATCAGAAGATTTATATATATATATGAAGATTTGTAGAAAATGTTTATCAAATTGACTTATAAATTCAGTTAACTAACATATGATTGTGATTTGAAAGTTTCCTTATATAATAGGACTTAAAAGTTATAAAATTGAACCTGACATTTAGCAGGAAGTGAAGATCGGCTTTTAGCCACAGAATAGAAATTTACAACGGTAGAAGGTCTGTCCTGATGTGGCAACACTGGCCTTCTGCTCAACCCTGGCAGGACAAATGACAATAATTTGTTCGTTTACCGATTCCTTTAATTAAAAAATATTTCCAACCACTCCCCCAGTTTTCCTGATAGTTTTCCTTTACGATTATTGCCTTATGTTTACGTCGCATTTGATTATTTATTACTTGAGAAACGCTGTTATTTCCAATCACATTTTTTTTTGTATAATTACTCTGGATTTTTTGCGTTTTTTTAATTTTTGTGTCAACTAGTTTAAAAGACAGTGAAACACAAAACGAAAAGAGTTACTTGTAAAAATAGATATACCTAATAAAAACCATACAAAAGAGTTTTTAACTCGTCTGTCGGCATCAGTACTCATTCTGGCTACCGACCGCAGCTTTGCTTGCTGACGTGGTATTAATATTCATTAATGAAGTCAACCTCCATTTAGTGAGGTAGTCCATTTAACGAGTTAATAATAATAATAATAATAAATAAATAAATGAAGACAATCAAATTCCTCATGAGCCACGTCACGAACCGTAATAATTATCCGGCCATAAATTATTCTCAGGCATGCCTGCCGCGACGATAATCATCACTTATTGCTTACACTTTGCATGATAAATCCGTTGGCATTAATAGCAGAGCAATGAAGTTCAATGCCATCGTAGGTATCCTTATCATTGTCTTTATGGCGGCCATTGATAAAGGGATTTCGCCCTCGAGCAGTTTTAGAAGTTCAGTTATTTAATATTATATGGCAGAGGCTGGGTACGGACGCCTGCACATCAACCTATCCGAAACCCTCAAATTTCTTCAATTAATGTTCAAACATATTACATATTCATAAAGTTCAAAATTCTATTAAGAAAATTTTATAGTTTGTGGTAGACTGATGTACAGGCGTGAATAATCACGTAGGAACCTAGTCTCTTTTCTAAATATGTTTTTTAACATTTACTATATCTAAACTAATATTATAAAGATGATAGCTTTGTATTTTTGTATGTATGTTTGTAACGAATAAACTCAAAAACTGCTGGACCAATTTAAAAAATTCTTTCACCATTAGAAAGCTACATTAGCGTTGAGTAACAACGACTATATTAAAAAAAATGTCCACCCGTGCGATGCAAGGACGGGCCGCTAGTTATACATATTTTGATATTCAGAAACCCTCAGCAATCTTGCATTGTTTGCTGTAAGCCAAATTATTAGTAGTTAGTATTTTTTATATGTTTATATTTTGAAGCTAAAATATTAAAAAAAAATGTTTTTAGATGAACAGTTGCGCCAGGGAGGCTTCTTGTTGTATTTGCTATTCGGAATCTACGCGTTCACCTTACTGGCCATCGTGTGCAATGACTATTTTCTTCCGTGCGTCGAGTTTATCTGCGAAGACTTGAAAATACCGCAGGTATGTATGTTACCGGGCTCGGAGCTTTTTAAAATAAGTAGTATCTGTTGGTATAATAAGTTCAAATTGAACAGTATAAATACTGTAATACACTAGTTTATTTATAAAATATAAAGATTATTCAATTCAACGAAATAAATACTAATAAATGAAATCCAATATTGCGTAATCTGGCACAATACATTTTATAACAACACTACTTTATTTATTATTTTACAAGAATTATTAAATTAATGCGATTCGATAAGAACCTTTCATTTTCGTACGATAAACACTAGCAATCATAATTTATTGGATTACATATTATAATTCTGTATAGTCACCATCAAACTTAGCGTAGCATACTAAATATTCAAAAAGATTTCACATTTCATTTAAAATATGTTACAATACGTAATATGAATTTATTTAATAAATTGTTTCATTTATATTGATAGTGTTTAAGGTTAAGGAAATTCCCTTCGTAGCTAGCGACACGTCTGTCGCTCGGCGTAGTCGTAGAAATACATAGAAACCAGTAGTGTCGCAACGACACGTCGTCTGCTGCTGCTGCGTGGAGTCGGCTGCCAACTGGTACCTTAACTAAGGAATGTGTTGATTAATACACAAGCAAGAGTGAAGTTGGCACTTCTACCCTTCACTTTTCTTGGATGCTATCGTAGAATTTTTAAACCACAAATCTAAATTAAAATTTGCCTTTGCTTTTTTTTTTCTCCCTGTGACCACGGACCCTGCAAAGGGTTCGAAACGTCAGGATAAACATTAATTAAAACTAATGTGTAAAATAAACGCGAGTAGATCCGTAAAAGTTGTTTCATTTCAATGTGTAGTGTTCGCGTAAACTTTAGAAAACAATATAAAATTCATCATCTATTAATTTGAATTAAAATATACTCTAAATAAATAAAATCAATTTCAAGCTATTTACATAATTTGCCTGTTAGAAGCAAGGTGCCCAAAATACTGGCGGCACTGCCCCTTTGATTGGCCAAACTGATGCGCTGTGATAGATAGTGTTTAGAGGCGACTTTAATTATTTTTTTCAATCTGGGAAATTTCACAATTTTTCATTTTGGACATAATAACATTGTTGGAAATATAGTCTATTATAATATATTTTTCTTGGCGTTGTATGCCGTACACTTTTTATACATAAATCATACATAAATGTAAACTGAACACGTGTTCCCGCCTCCACAGAATGTAGCCGCAGCCACATTCATGTCGGTGGCGACGTCCTGCCCCGAATTCTTCGTGAACGTGATCTCGACGTTTCTGACCGAATCGGACATGGGCATCGGCACCATCGTGGGCTCGGCCATATTCAACGCGCTCGGTGTCGCCGCCATCGGTGGTCTGGCCGCGATCAGCGTGAGTTATCTTTAATGTTGGCATTGTTAGAGCAGTGGTAGCGAGACATGTGGTTTTTTCAGTGATCGATACAGTTTTTTTTAACGAGAGTTTACTGGTTGCCTCCTGCGCCATTTTCAGCGACACCAAACTTTTTGGGGGCAGCGAAAAACTTAAAGGGGTCCCTCAAGCCGTGTGAAACGAAACACCATCGAAGGTTTTCTAGAGGCAATGGCAATAGCACTAGTGCGTGTCACCGTTTCTTACTAGATTCGCCGAGAATTTTGGCGAACTCGAAAGTTTAGGTTTGGCGTGGACCTCACCTGGATCGGTGGCCTTGAAATTGGTTTTTATTTCTTTATTATGGCATAATGATATGATATAGAATTAATAATATTTCCCCAAAACCCTTGATAAAAAGCAAAGCTGTGATCTTAAACGAACTGAAGAGAATTTGAAAAGTGTGTATTGTTTAATTTGGCAACACCTATGCACGTTCACGAACACTTTACGATTAATAATCTAAAACCAAAGGTGCAAACATTACTCTTCACTTTCCCACCAAGTCCCTTCGTCCTGTCAAATGCTTAAAAACCCCCAGCGGTTAGTCTCGATAACAATGACAACATTGTTAAACTCTTTTGTCACGCTTAACAGTATTTATAAAAACAAACTCTTAGGACGCTTTAAGCCCAACACGCATGCTTATGGTTGACTTTTTGACTTTAGAGCTGTTCAATTAGGCTTGCCTATTTCTTTGTATATTGGTTTCAAAAATTGACGAGCAATTTCATTTAACTTACAGCCGATTGCAATCGAGTGGAGACCCGTCACCAGAGATGCCCTTGTGTACATGGTGAACGTCAGCGTTCTGGTGGTGATCGTGTGGGATGGCCAGGTGGACTGGTGGGAGGCTATGGTGCTTGGGATCCTGTATATCTTCTACTTCGTCCTCATGTTTAACAGCATGAGACTATTCAGACTATTGGATAGACTGGCGGCTTCTTGCTGTAGCAAGCCAAACATTTTAGAAGGTACGTGTTATTTGCATTTTGAAATATTTCAACGATTACTATGAGATTTGTGTTAATATTGAACATATGGTTACAGTAACAGAGCTGTCACACGATAAGCCAGTTGAAGACGGAGTCGACAATAAGGCGTTCAGTGAATCCACTGCTAATGTCAACGCTGTCGGTAACGGGAACGGTGAAAAGTTGGCGATCGTCGATAATGGTAAGAATGAAAATCACTAAGTGTTTTGGGTTGTTTGCGTCGTTAATACGGAAGCGGGTTCCTTTTTTTATAAAAATTAGTACTAAAAAGTGGTCGAACAGGCCTAATAGCGAATAGTACCCAAATATTCGGGGCATCTTTAATTATTACTTTGATACATTTCATATCTGAGGTGACAACGGTATATCTGTATTCGAATATGTTTTGTAGGAGTGTGCCCAATAAATGGTTTTCTTTAAGTAATACAATCTAGAAACTTATTTCTTCCTAGTTGAGGACTTCGAAGAGAAGCCAAAAAAGAGTCTGTTCAGATTCCCCAGCGAAAAGTCTGTGGCATACCGCATCTGGTGGCTGTACACTTGGCCGCTGAAGGCCATCATGACCGTGACGATCCCGTCGCCGGTCACCTACAGAAGATTCTACCCGGTGTCCTTTTTCATGTGCATCGTATGGATTGGTGTCAACTCCTACTTTGTATCGTGGAGCATGACAGTTATTGGTAAGCATCTATTTATAAACATTCTTTTACACTACTTTGTGGCATAAACTTTAATTTTCCACACAATTGCGGTTCCCAGTTACTCTATTTGTCGTTTTTAAATTCGATCTACCTATTTATTTGCTGATGACATTGGCATGACCATCAGCTTTCTTGCTACTAGGAAGCGCTTGGCGTTTATCTTACCTGATGATAAGACCTAAAGTGGAAGCACTATTTTTTTTATTGTTTTTATTTTGTTAAGTTTATTATTACTAGTTACATAAAATTGATGTTGTTTTTCCTTCTTTAAAATTTACACAAACTCTCCACATTTGCATGCCGTGGCGGTCAATAATAGAAGGCTGCACTTAGCATTTAAGATATTATTGCATGTTACATAGTTTTTTATTTAGTACAAGTTTTCGCTGACTGTCCTTAATAAATAAATAAATAAATAAATAAATAAATAAATAAATAAAATAAATGAACACTTCGCCCTTTTTTTTTTGAGAGAGATTGCTGATTGCCTTTACGGTATTTTTAGCTTCACCGGGCTTTTTTGGGGGCGGCGAGGAACGTAAAGGGTCCCTCAAGCCGTGTGAAACGAATCACCTTCGGAGGTTATCTAGAGGGAACGGCATCGCGCACTAGTGCGCGTCCCCGTGCCCTACTAGATTTTCCGAAGGGTTCGGATCGGAAGGGGAGCGGAGCAACCCGAGGGCGCCTCTAAAGGCACGGACCTCGGCTCGGGTTGACCGGGCCGTGGAGGAGGAGAGAAGCGCCCAGGTACATGTCTGTACCTGGTGTAGAGCGAGTGTGAACCGGTTTTTCGTACCCTTGTTCTATGAGTACGGTGTCTTGGGCCTAAACTGGTGTGCATGTTTAATGTATTCTGTAAATGTGTGGTGTCATTTAGAGGATCGGGCGGGGGGTAATTTAGAGCATCGGGCGGGGGGACACTTCGCCCGGAATAATCAACTACTGAGGAACTGGCTATTGTACCTATCTCTAATTTGTCGGGACATAAAAATGCTAGTAACACATTTATTTTGACGATAGACTTCGATATTATTTTCATAGCAAGTCCGGCAATCGTAATCAAGCCCTAACAAAACGGGTATCCCCGCTGGGAGTCGAACCGGTGGTGGTCTTACCACTACACCACGGGAACGGTGTGAATGAACATTCTACAAGATTTAGCTAAAGTAATTTGCAACGATTTAAAATGTTGTTAATGCTTCATTTACGATTATTAATTACAGGACACACGTTCTTCATTCCGGACTCAGTGATGGGAATGACTTTCTTGGCGTTTGGCGGCTGCCTGCCTGAAGCCTTCTCCATATTCATCATGTCGAGGCGAGGTATGTGTGAAATGATCATAACATTGTTTTACGACATCAACAAGGCATAGGTAAAGAACCCGTGCCCCAGACAGTTCAAGCACATTACAAATATAATCAGATTGTAATTGACGCTGTAATCGGTAAACTTTTATAGGATACGTCGCAGCAGATTGTAGGAAACACAATCTTTTTATTGGCCCCAATTAAGGTTACCTTTGTTTACTATTGACACTGTTTTGTTGGCTTAGAATGCTTTTTATGCGTGGAACTTTACTTAAAACTTCAAAATGTTTTTGTTTTGTTTATATAATGTTAACGCAAATTTTGTTGCGAAAAAATCACAAAAACACAAATCTTGAATTATCTTGAAAAATCTTGTATTTTTACAAATACTAAAGATCAGTTAAGAAGTAGGCAAGCTATTTATAAAATGTTTTTGTTTTGTTTATATAATGTTAATACTAAAGATCAGTTAAGAAGTAGGCAAGCTATTTATAAAATGTTTTTGTTTTGTTTATATAATGTTAATACTAAAGATCAGTTAAGAAGTAGGCAAGCTATTTATAAAATGTTTTTGTTTTGTTTATATAATGTTAACGCAACAAAACAAAAACATTTTATAAATAGCTTGCCTACTTCTTAACTGATCTTTAGTATTTGTAAAAATATTATGATCGGATGTTAATGTTAATTTTTTCAACATTTGTGTTTTTGTGATTTTTTCGCAACAAAATTTGCGTTAACATTATATAAACAAAACAAAAACATTTTGAAGTTTTAAGTAAAGTTCCACGCATAAAAAGCATTCTAAGCAAGCCTTTGGCTTTCAAAGTAAAAAGTAAATATTGTTGAATAATTTCGGCGGGCTGGTCAGAACCAAGATAGCTCAATTGGAAATTTTTCATTTGTGTTTTTGTGATTAAAACTTCAATAAAAAAAGTAATCTGTAGTTTTGTAAATTTTTTGGTATTTATTGAGAAAAAATTGCAATCAACATGAAACATTTGATTTATCATTTTAATTGCACTCGGGGTACAGTCTGCCAATAATATCGGCTACCATCACATTCTCTTCCAAGTAAACATACTACGTCACATAAACATTTACAAAAAAAAAGATAAACCTTGTGTGGCCTGTACCTGACCTGCCCTCTTGCAGTAACACTTCGACCTATCGGGATCTTAAGCCTTACATACACATAGTTTACATTTAAGTACATGAAGTAACATGAAGTTTTGTCAACTGATAAACCTGCTTATTGGCTGACTGTACAATATGCTTTTAGTATCAGAACAGCAATCATAAACAATTTTCTTATTTTAGATTTGTTTTTGCTAGATTATTGGTGTGTTTCGTAATTTTCTAATAAGTAACAGATACTTTATTGGAACAGAACTATTTATGTATAATTTACTAATGAAGATAATACTGACAGAGGCAAAGAGCTTAAGGAAACGTGGAGCGAGATGAAGCTTATGAGCCATTTTGCATTTTGCTATTCCAAATTTCAAAGTTCCGTTTCTGTAAAACCAATAAGCAAATTTTAATGAAACTTAAAAACTTTTAGGTTCGGGATTTAAAGTCTACTATGGAAAGTTAACTTACTTACTTACTAACTCACTTAATTAGCAAAAAAGAAACAATAAGTAAATTTTAATGAAACTTTTAAAAGAATTTAACATTGAAGTTTGTAAGAGATACGGAACTGTAAAAACAACTCTTATATTCTATTGTTTGTTTGCATGATACTGGTCGTGACTGTACTAAAGTTCTGAAATCAAAATAAGTTATCTGACACTTATTATTAAGATGTGAAGCCGCCGCCTTGCGCTGTACACATAATTCGCTGTGATTTTATCTTATACAGTATCGCTTGCGCACATGGCTTGCGTACAACTTGCGTAAATACATTTTATCATTACATTTTATCGGCGACAATTTTGCATGCCGACACAATGCATGATTTTTAGTAGCTGATTACTATGTTTGAACTTATTATACAGCAATTTGTCTGTGAAATGGCAGACTTGATTCACTGTTTTAAATTAACTTACGGTTATCAGGCGCACATATTACTCGTTTCGGGTTCGTGTGACACTGCTTTAAATTATGTAATGTGTCCCCGATCCGATCCGTTAACACTAGTTGCAAACACTGTAAACTAAAGCCGTCTCTCTCTTTCATTCATGTCTGAAGAGTGCCGGAGTCACGTTTAATTATAGAGAAAATAAACGATCCCTAATGAGTTTAGTTCGCTGCAAGCAACAGCAGGTTTTATGTTTCCAGCAGCAACAGACTAGTTCAATATAATGGGATAATTAACTAATTACATAGATATTTTAAACAATTTAGGATTCTCCGATTAATTTTAAAACTGTGTTTGAGTTTTTTTCGGTAGGTGCAGACTATTTTAATACACAGCATAAACAATTTTGTTTAGTGTTCAGACTTCTGCTCATCAACCTATCCCATACTGTCAAATTTCTTCAATAAATGTTCAACCATATACCAAATACTTAAAGTACACTTTTATATTGACGAAATTTGACAGGTTGTGCTAGTCTGATCTGCAGGCGTGTGTACCTAAAGATATTTCGTCGTGAACTATGCAATAATTATATTAGTTTTAATTATATGTTTTCCATTTTGATTAGAGATTTGTAACCGATAAAGGTGACCTACAAGGTTATTAAGCTTTAGTTGGTAGCCGAAACGAACGGGGTGATACTAAACTTCTAACCGAGCTCGCATCTATGACAAGGATTTAAAGTAAAGACTTTATATTGTATAATATACTTGTTATAAACATATAAATATAACTGTTAAATATTTTGTTCTTAAATATATTTTTAACAATTACTTTTAATTTTTATTAATTGTGCTACTGTACATCTTTGAACTATGTAACGCTAATCGTACTTATTGTGGTTACCTAATGACATCAATGACATGATGTTTGAAAAAAAAATAGTTTCAATTGCTTTGGATATATTGTTATATCATCGAATAATCAGTATAAAAATAAGAAGCGAATTTTCTTAACGTGAACAAACATTTTGCATATTGCGAATTGACTTTTCAAACTGTGCGTGTATTATTATAAAAAAGTTACTTAAAAATATATAATTTCATAGAAATATATGTTTGCCTCACAAAACACAGTTATATTATAATAACAGAGCAAACAATACAATTTAACTTCATGGGCATAATTCTAAGCAACCATCTAACAACACACAAAACAATTATCATAAATACAGAAAACTATGTTTGACTATATAATAAAAACAATACTACGATTATACAAGTATGAAACACTATAATAACATGAATATTTGAATTAATAAATACATTTTTTAACGACTCACAGACCTCTGCGTTTGCTGAAGTTAAGAAACTTTCGCAAACGCCAGTCATAGGATGGGTGACCAAAACTTTATCATGTTGAGCTCCTCCGTCCTTCGGAAGGCACGTAAAAGCGTTGGCATTAGCGGTTGTAAACCACCACTAGCACTGGCCCCTCGTGGTGGTTTATGGCCCGTTCTTGCTATCCTTCCATACTATAGAGAAGACTTGAGTCACAGCAGTGGGGATAAAGACTGCTACATAGAAAGAATGAACATACATATGAACCAGATCGGATAGTGAATAAAAATCAAACTCAGTACTCAGCACATTACTGTCTGCTGCTATCTGTGTAGGCACGGCATTGGTATACATCATTCGAACACCAGAAAATGTCCGATCCGATTCAAGCTCCTAGGTCAAGTAGAGAAAGGGGACACGATTCCTCTAGAAACCGTCTGACGGCTTCGATCACTTGGCTTGAGGAACCCATAAAATTTCACACTGCCCCAAAAGAGTCCAGTGACGCTGAAAAGTCCGTCCGAGGCCATTTAGCAAACTCTCATAAAAAAACAGAAATTGTAATTAGTAACTAGTTGACTAAAAACTCTCTTTTAAAACAAATAAAGATGAAAAGTTAATTTGTGTAATCAAATTTGTAACGGTAGTGCCCCGTAGAAAATAATCAGGAAAGATTATGATTATCAGGAAAGTCGCGTATTTGGTTCATGAAACATAACATAAGGTTATCTGATTTGATAGTATCATATAGGGTGCCATAGAAATAATGATCGAGTGGTTGACAGATTTTCGTATATATTAAATATTTGTTGACCGCTAATTGACTGATAAAATATCGAAATAGCACATAATTTTATTGTGCGACGCTTCAGCGATAAAATAAGTTTATAATAATGTCTTGCCTGTATTTATTTGCGTACCTACCGCTTATTTTTGGCCAAAGCTATTTTAATTTTATTTTTTAATTCGGCTTAGCGAAAACATTAGAATTAGATATGTTTATTTTGTGGATACAACTATTTTCATTGTATACATTTATGTTATTGATAAACCCACCTCAATGTTTACTTAGTTGCTATATTTTTTGACATTACCCTTTGTTACAGGGGAGGGTGGCATTGGTGTCTCGAACGCTTTGGGTGCGAACTCCTTAGCGATACTGTTCGCTCTCGGCGTGCCGTGGCTGATCAAGACCGTGACGTTGGTCGCCCAAGGCGCGGAGGAGACTGCGGTCTTCATCAACTCCTCCGGTATCGACTTCGTGGTCGGCTCCCTGCTCGTCGCCGTCGTCTGTCTGTGGATCACGCTTTTTATAGGCAAATTCAAGTTAAGGAAAAGCGTCGGTATCGTCCTAGTATTCCTTTACATCATCTTCATTACGTTCGCCATTCTCGTCGAAATAGGCATCATCTTAGACAGGACCGACGCTCGGTGTTTGTTCTGATTGGATGTACGATATCAGATTGTGTAGTGAATTGTGACAAGAGTGTATAGTCACTTGTTTATGACTATTTTGCATAGCCCTCTGTAAATAGTTAAACCTTTGGGCCAATACTTCAGTGCTGATAGAACATAAAGGCTGTAATAGTGATTGATGCATTATATTGTAATAACAGTATACGGTAGAAACAGTATACGGTTAATTAAGTGTGCCGTGTACAAACGGGAATACGGGAAGAACGTTATAGAGGAAATTTAATAGCACTAGCGGCAATGAAATATCCTAGAGGAAAATTTAGAAGCGACCTGCACCATATAACGATGTTAAAACGTAAGTTGGTTAACTGTAGGCAATTTCGCGTTTACATTGCATTAAGAGCAGCAAAATATAGAAAATTGTATACTGACTGAACTTGTGAGAGTGCATCCAAGTATATATTATATTTAAAGATGTTTTTAAAGGCAGCCGTCTTAATACATCTAGTATTTAAATAATAATTGCTTTGTTGGTTGTACTTCTAAAAGAACATTATTGACTGATAAGCCGATCATTAAAACTTCCGTCTAAGATAACATGCCTACTCTTTTAATTGCGACGGAAACGAAATGTATTCAAATTAAAAAATGGCTTTAAAAGTTGTAGCTGACTATATTCTAAGAAATTGATTTAGGATGCTTCGATTTCTATCCGTATTTAGTCAAAAAAACTTGACGCGTAATAATGTTTGCTACTGCGTTACCTTGTTTCTAAATTTAGACCAACACGTTATTAAAATGGCTGATAATTCTTACTTTAAAAAAACGACAGGAAAAGTCAATACACATTCCTCTTAACATTTTCACGAGACTAGTTTATTTCTGTTGAAAGTATAATATACTTATTTATTTATATTTGACGGTGAACACGGATTGATCTATGCCATTTAAGCTGTTATATTTGTAAGGATACTTCTAATTAGGTTTAGTTGTAAGCATTGACGATTTTCACGCATATGCGGTGAAAAGTAACTACTTGTGGCAACGATATATTGATTATTAGATAAGATCTGATGGAAAAAAACGAGAAGGGTTGGCATACAACTAATTTAAAAATCGTTAGTGGCTTTGTCGATAAATGGTTTGTCGATAAGTGAGAAAACAAGAATAGAATATAATATAACACTTTATTGTAATCACAAAAAATACACACGATAAAATAAAATTTAAGCTTTTAAAACAGTTAAAAGAGTTTAAAACAGTTTATGGAGTCGTACGAAGGGCGGCCTTCTCACTGAAACAAAAACAGGCTTAAAACAAGTAGGGATTTTGTTTTGTTTTCTTATAGTTGTGTTTTGAAGAATATTAAGTGAATGATGAGACATTAAGTAGATTAGTTGCTAAGAGTACAAAATAAACGGTGGTACAATACCTTCATATTTCAGAAAATTCAACATTTTTGAGTTAGGAAAAAGTAGAAACAATGTTCGTCTACTAATGGCCGCACTCGGAATCGTCAATCAATATAAACTAGAGGTCGCCCAGTAATTAGTAATTCCTAACAAGAAAATACTGTATTACGTTACGGTTGAATGCTTCGCAAGTCTTTCTCCATATAAACTTTAACAATGCCAAATTTTACACTCGTATGTGCTCTAAAATGGTCACGAAGTTTTGGCTTCACGTATTAATATACAGATTACAATACAATACAATTATATTATTTTGTAATTGGTTGAAATCGGTTTGGGGTTTCGATTCTCCTATTTGAAACAGTCTGAATCGAGACCCAGGGGTACAGAAAAAGTTTCCTGTCTTAACCAAACCTAAACTGATTTAGGCACTTAAATTTACGTATTTTCCTTAATATTTTTGTACACTTGAGAACGCAATGGGTTCGAAGCTGTGACGGAATGATCAATATTTGTAGTCATCGAGTCATCAAACATAGTCATTATAAAAAAGTAGGTATTCTATAATTAGATAATTTCGTAGCTGTAATATAAATATTTGCTGTAATGTACGTTGAATTAAGTGTTATATTTTTTATATTTGAAATAAGATTGAAATTTATATACGTGTTTGTGTTTCATTCTACTTTAAGAGCAAGAAAATTAATGATACAGTAATAGCCTAAACTTTCCAAAAAAATATTACTATTCATACTTAAATGAGAGAGTTTTTTTTTTCTATTTCTATTTCTAGAATCACTATCGTTGGTGGTATTATCTGAGTTTTCTTTTTCTCTAATACCGAAGTTAAGACTCATAAGAGTTTTTATTAACCAGTAGGGTTTCCTGTTTTTTTTTGTTATTTGTTAACTTGGAGACTGTTACACTATACTTTGTAGTTGCGGTATTATTAAAAGAAATAAAAGAAAAAGCAATCTTGAGTTTACCGATTGCATTTTCCTTGAATAAGTATTTTCTACAGACACAACTTACTGTGCACTCAACACCATTTAAAATGATTTTTATCTGCATTAGATACGTTTTAATTTATAGCTATATAGGTACAAAGCAGTCTATTCAAATCGTTATTGATTATTCCTTACAAGCACTTGGCCATAGTCTCACCTAATGTTAAGTAATGAAAAGGCCGAGGCGCACTTCACCAGGAATCCTCAACTACTTAAGGTACGGCTTTCTTTACTCTAACATGAAAACATATTTAGATAACATGGTAGTGAAAACAACCCTAGAACCAACTAAACCGAATTTAAAAAGCTGGGAGTCGAACTTGCCGTTTCTGGCTCTGACACCAGTGGTCTTAACTACAAGACCACAGAGGTGGTGAGAATTTGCAAAAAGTCGTTATGATTCATCCAGTACCTAATCAGTGACAGGAAGTAGTTAGTTCGACAGACTGAGCTATTGAAGATTTGTATATCAAGCAAACTCTTCCTCAACCTGAGATAAATGGTATGAAGATAATGGGGATTGTATGTTCATGAATTTTAAATCAATTTATATTTTTATATTAATAGTTTGTTTTTGTCTAGATACACAACTCAATAGAGTAGGATTGAAAAACAAGCAAAAAGAACTAGGTTTTTTGTTACTATCATATTTTATTCAAAGTAGTGTTTTCTTTTCTTATATTACAAAGATAGACCTATCTTACCTATGCTCTTAGAACAGATACCATTGTGAAAACGAGATGCGTGTGGCGCCGTATATACACGTCTCGATTTCACAACTGCAATAACATTGCAACACTCATTACTTAGGTCTTCATAGTCGTTCGTTACATTCTTGGCACAGTGGTCGTGGTCATTACTTCGGTCCATAACGACTGTCTTGGGAAAATAGTACAGTGGCTTCCCCTTGCCTTCTGCACCAGGTTTTTTTGGAGTGATTTAAACCCCAAGGTCACTGAAGCCTCTTCCGCCATTGCTTGATCGCCAGAGCCTCGTTCGTTATCTAGCAGGGAGAACTACGGCGCGGCGTGCAGGTGAGGTTGACAATAGGGTTAGGTGTAGATCTTATTTCTGTTCTCCCCTTTCTCCCAATTACTTCTCTCCTCCTCCTCGGTCCTCTGGGGTAATATTTGAGAATTTATGGTAACTCACTCTTGCAGCGCTGCTCTATGTATTTAAACGAAAAAGTAAGGCACGCGAGCGCACGTGCTGTCAGCTTAACGCAGAGGACGCTCTAGGAGTCTTTCTTAGTGTGTTTTTTTTTATTTGCTTTGCCGAAAATTAATTAGGATTAATTGTAAGTTGACGTAACGTTGTAAGAAACAACCGGTTCGTAGATGTGCATGGGTGTTAGGAAATGGAACACAACAGGTAAATTATCAAATTCTCAAGGAGCCCGGCGTGTGAGGTAATGTCCCACGCATGAAGTTTCTCTTTGTCGGGAAGTTTACTTATCATTCATTATTAAATAATCATCAGTCACTGTCAACTATTTATGATTAAACTGAAGACTCGGCTTACCGTTCTCCAAATCAGTAATAGGCTACTTGCGTATCGCATCATAAAGCCCTCAAAAAAAAAGCTGTAGGCAGGCTATAAAGGATAAATGTCTGGTTGCTCATTGCCTAAATCAAAATAAAAACAAAAAGAACTTTGCTAGAATTAATGATTAATGAATTCATGGGTAATAGAAATGAAACTTCATATTTACACTTTATTAATTTAATATTATATTTTACCCTTTTTCCCGGCAAAAATTCATGCTCACATAATAATCTATTCCATAGACAGCAAAATCTCCTGGCGCGGCTTCCTCGGGTCCAAACATACAATTTTGTGTATTATTATTTTTATTATCTACCTACTTAAACACACCTACTTACCTAATCTGACAATTAAGTCAGCAGTAATACATTTTTATCATCGTTTGATTTATTTAATCGTCTACAAATTTGCTTTTTGCAATTTTCATAAAATACATCAATTTCCATATAACGTGTAGTTTTTTATTTAATAATTACTTCGCATACATTGCGGTTACACTACTATTATACTGGTGATAACATGTTGGTTGATATTGAGATAAATTGTCACACTAACAAGCGAATAAATAGTTACAATTATATTGATAATTACACCACGTTCTCTCTGGTATTCATCAAACTCTCGCCAGCCGTAACACCTGAAAATGAAAAAGATATTGTATTAAATTAAAGTCTTTCGACGCTTGCTTCTACTAGCGCCATCTTGTACGTGAGCAGGAAAGCATTGTGTAAGAAACCTGTCGTTGAAAGAAGCCTCACTGCGATATATACGAGGACCGCAAGCCATGCTCTTATTGTATTAAAATTCATTATCATTAACTACTTTACTAAAGTCAGTTACCAACTTTACTTATATATCAACCAATTAAGGTTATTTTTATGTAAGTACGAGTCTTGGAGGCGGGTCTGCTGTTACGTACTATTTATTATTATTTTAATTTTGTTTTTCTAATGAGTTTTTAACTTTTATCAGAGGGTACTGTATACCACTGTAGAAATATTGTTTGGTACCCTGATTTGCAGTATTATTGTTCTTTATTTTATTATTGGTTCGTGTCCTTCTATGACAAGGAGGACATTTTCCAAGCTTCCGAGTTTCTTCCCGGTTCAACCACTGTGCAAGGTCTCCCGCCCGCCCTACTGCTAAGGCTACTGGTAGCCTAAACAATAAATTTATATTTCGAAATTTGGAACTAAAAAGTGTAATAGTCACCTGTCATCGCTATGCCGTCATTTCTCTTGAAGAGGCGCGCGGCGGTGGCCCTCACCAAGACCACTACGTCGTGGTTGGTGAAGCAGAACAGCACTGCGACGCACAGACCCTGGGGACAAACATTTCTCTTTATATTACTGAACTGACAAACGAGTATACGGCCTGCCTGATGGAAAAACGCCACTGCGATCCAGCTATCTATGGACGCTTGCGACAACAAGGGTAATTAATATACGGGTAATATATGCGTACGTGGCTGTCATTAAATTTCAGTTTTCAGTTCGCCTTTTTTGTTTTTTCACGCGGCAAATGAATTTAATCTTCCTGATAATAATTGTGAGTTTTCTGATTCTTTCAAGCGGCATTTGTAGCGTGACCGGACTTTGGCTCCTTCTGATGTTAAGTGAAAATGAAGTCCAGACGCGAAGACAACTGGTTCAGTGTAAAAACAACGCAGCATCAGTGACCCTCACTCTGCCGGCCTACAATCTGCTTCTGCACATCGGTTCATTTGGTTAGAAACCGTGACCGTGAGTGCGCTTCCACCAATTGGCTTTATCACCACTTAACATCAGGTGAGATCAAGGCACTGTGCTTACCCGTAAATATAAAAAAAAAAACCAAATTACAATTTGGCTGGTCCATATGCACTAAAAAGGGACCATTCGCTATAAACATGTTTTTTAAAATTTATTGATTGAACCACAAACAAGTTTACTTACTATACAAATTTACAATACAAAAATAAAAATAAATAAATATATAATTGTCTCAATTGTCGAATTTACTACGAAGCGTTCGCTAGTCAGGCACCCACCTTCGAATAAACCTGTATATCAAATGATGGAAAGCCATCGTGACAGACGCAAAGGTTCTTATAACTAGCTTAAACTAGCTTAATTACTAACTTAAGCGAAATAAAAAATGGCTTAAACAAATTATATAAGTACAGTAATTCCCAAGCTAGAGTTATCTGTTAATTTGGGAATTCTTGCGTCAACCGTTACTTTGTATGTTTGTGCATGCGCGTTGGTGCATATGTGTAAGATTGTGTGATTAAGTGTAATTGAAAGAGTGTGAACTGTGTATGATTATTTAATTAGGTCAGTTTTATATATTTGCAATAATGCTTCAGTGTAGCTAATACATCTTCCGTTTCTGCTTCCGTCAAGGTTCTTAGCCAATTTTGAAGCTTACATGTAGTTGCCCGTTTAATATAAAGGTAAGTTTTAAGAATTTTGTTGGTGTTGTTACGAGTATAAATATTGCAACTAAGGACCCCAAATGCCGCTTAGCAAGGTCAGTCCTGTGGCGAAGGATATAGACAATGAATTAAAGTGTGTACTAAATTAATAAATATAATACCAACTATCGATCTAAAGATGGAAATTTTCAACTCTAACTTGATCCAAATATTATCCATGCTCCATTTCGACCTGTTCGGCTCAAGCATCTCACCGAACTAATGAGTTATGCCAGTCACCATTAATAAATTAGGTGCCATCACATCTATTGAAGGTTCCGCAGACTTTTGAAGCTTACTAAATCATAGATCAACCTTTTAGAAATACAAGTTTTCTATTGTTACAAAAATGTGGAATCTTACTTTTTAGCACACACTAAATTGTTTTTAGTTTATAACTGTAAGTATGTTAAGCAAATGTTCTTTGTTTAATAATATTGTTAAAGTTTTCACTTAAAAATACGACAAAAACGATGAGAACATAGAATGAAAATGAAAATTTATGTTTAGAAAAATATGCAGATTATTGTTATTGAAACATAACAGACATGTATTTAGAGACAGTTTTCCTATAGATATTAGCCTTTTTTATGTTTACATTGTGAGACAGTGAGAAAATTTAAAGAAATAATAATTACTTATTGGAAAAAACTTATTAAATCCAATTATTCATCGTTTCTCCAATCGTAAGCGTATTGATTTGTCTTCTATCAACTATTGTGATATTAACCTATTAATTTAGGCCGCATAAATCGCAGATATTTTTTAGGTTTGTTTGGATCGCAGAGCACAATCGCGTTTGCAATATTAGGTATTATTTTACGTACCGATCACTATGCAATTCTTGGAGCGCACTTTGTTTCATCCCACAGACCTCACACAGCTCGGTTCTAGTAATATTTAATGATATAAGTAGTAAAAATTTCATAAACTTTCGTTATCTATTACAATTACCTTACCTATTGGAAAAAGCTTATTAAATCCATTCATTCATCGTTAAGCGTATTGTTTTGTCTTCTATCAACTATAGTGATATTAACCTATTAATTTAGGCCGCATAAATCGCAGATATTTATTAGGTTTATTTGGATCGCAGAGCACAATCGCGTTTGCAATATTAGTTATTATTTTACGTACCGATCAATGTGCAATTCTTGGAGCGCACTTTGTTTCATCCCTCAGACCTCACACGGCTCGGTCCTAGTAATATTTAATGATTTAATAAGAATTTCATAAACTTTCGTTACCTATTACAATTACCTTACCTATTACCTACTACCTTAGAAGTTGTGGTGTTACAATGGTAAGGACAATATTAGGGTTCCGTAGTCAACAAGGAACCCTTACAGTTTCGCCATGTCCGTCTGTCTGTCTGTCCCCAGTATAACGCATAGACTCTTAGTACTAGGTAGCTGTAATTTGGCATGGATATACATATTAATCACGCCGACAAAGATGGTGAAGTAAAATTAGAAAAATATTTTTTTATGTTACTACACGTGGGGATGTAATTTTTTTTCTTGTCTACCCCATAGTGAGGGGTGTCGTTGAATAGCAATTTCAAAAATATTGCGGATTTGTAAAAACAGTTTTTTCATTAAGGCATCTGTTTGTGAACTATTAAGCTTTAAAGTACCAACTTATAAAATGTACTTGGCGCAGTACAAATTCTTCATTGGGAACTACTTAGATAACGTTGTCAGGTGTGTGAAGCCGGTAGTATCTACATTTCAGTATATGAGCCATCGTTAAAAATCTCTTCTCAGAGTCCGCATTATTGAGATGGGCTACGGAACTTTACACTGCGCGTGGCCCGACACGCACTTGGCCGATTTTTTTAAAGTGTTAAGTTTAGAACTAAAGAGAGATTGAGAGGCCCTAAAACATATTGTAATATATAGTAATGTGTATTATCACTTTCTAAGCAATAAAAAGTAATCAGATAATTTGTCCTTCTCTTTGATGATACATGCTACAGGACCGAATTAAGAGATGCATATGATTATATAAATAGTTTAACTTTTTACTACAAAAATACAGCAGTAGGCGGATTTAACACTAATGCATTTTCTGCCAGTCGAGCGAAAAGTGTGTCAAAAAAAATATCTGAAGGTTAAGTGATTCATAGATTATTTGCAACTTTTAAGTCTAAAAAATAAATAAATAATTAGAATGTTATTTTTTAAATGTTGCTACCTGGTAAACCAACCAATGAAAACAGCTAAAAAGGCACTGAAGACAGCATTCACAGCTGTCTGTGAATAACTAACCTCTCCGCTCTCTTCTTGTACTGTCTCTGTGTCTGTACTCAGATACAGTATAAGAAAAGAGACGTGGAACCTCATGAATATTCCAACATGTTATGTTGGTATTTAGAAATTTGCAACTTAAATATTAGCAGCATCTGTCTCCCCGGGTCATCACAAAACGAAATAAAGCAGAACAACGCTAACGTTTTTATATCGCTACTTAAGAGAACTCTCTCGTCTGTGTGAAACTAAACTATTACTAAATTAATATAATACAATCAATGTAAGTATAATTACTATTTTAATTAAACGAATTAAAAGAATACTTTCTGTCTCAACTACCGCTATTGTTCCGGATACCTAAGTAAGCAGCTAAAAAAAATAATTATTGATAGTTGTCACCTTAAGTACTATATTTTACCATCATACCATCCATTGTCATTTGTCAACTGTTTTTATTGTGTTAGTATTTTTTTTATTGAATAGGAGTGAAGTGAATCGTCTCTACCTTATATTAAACAGCAGCGGTGTCCAGATGTTAAGACAGCTAGTGAAGCGGGGTCGAGCCACACTAGCAGTCCTCACTCGCCGACCCGAAAGTTGCTTTTTCACAATAGTGTAGAACAGTGTAGAATAAGCTATTGGTATAGTTCATAGCCTCGCTTTTTGTAAATTTTGCTTAACTTTTTAATTAAACCCAAAATTGCAGAGAAAGATTTTCATAAAATGCGCATAAAAGTCACTTTTTTGAGCTCCTAGATTGAATTACTGTTCTAAACAAATGAAATAAAGAAATTAGAATGTTATCTCGTATATATTCGTAGCGGCCTCGAAATTTTTAGATAATTTATTATCCTATTTCGATAAAAACGATAAAGACAACTGCATAATTACTACAAAATGCGATGTGCCGGCTGTCTGAACGATAGATATTCTCGCAGAGTGGAGATTTGTAATAGGGGGTAAAAAGGGGTAAAAAGTCTTATAGCGGCGACTGCCTGTAACGTCGTCCGTATCGTAACGTAAACATAACGTACCATTCGCGGCGAGCTTGATACGTCATTGCTGACTATAAGATAAGTACTAACCAAGCGAATGCTAGCATCGAACATGTTACGTTACGATGATAAACTCCAGTCAGTCTCCACCATAATATTATCTTACCTGCAAGCTGGTCAGTAATGAAGAAACCACTTGGTAGACTTTCTCCCCTGGTGAGTTGGGTGGCGGCAAGAGCGGTATCAGGATGAAGTGAAGACCAAACAGCGGAATCTGGACAAAGGAGTGTACTCAAATCAGATACAAACAACATACATCTTGTTTTACATGCCCTAATCAAATAGGAATGATACAGTTATAAAGACATCTTGATCATAATTAAAAGACCCAAAGTGTGTATCGGATGTAGATCTTGTGTGTAAAGTTCATCATATTCATCATCATTTTCCGCCCGAATCTACCCACTACATGTTACGCCATTCGCTTTTGTTTTGAGCTAATCGCATCCAGGTTTTCCAGCGACCATCTCTATATCTCTGGCCCATCTAACAGGTGGTCGGACAGCGCTCCGATGTAAGGTTACTTAGACGTAATTATTAACTAATTTGTCATGCGATTGTTAATTAAATACTAATAAGTTTCTTGCTGGGTTCTTCTTAGTAGAAACATTCCGTGGTAGAAACAACCTTCCGAACCAGCAGTAGAATCACATTAAATATATGTATAGTTTTTTTTACTATATACAATATTACTATTATTGTGTGTATGTACTCATGTTATTTTATTATATATTTTGTATTTTTAAGACATGTACTTACTCGACTTTCATAAGTGCACTATAATTGTGCCTAACCTGAATAATTTTTACATTTAATTTAATTTCACTTAGATTAGTGACTTCATGCGCGTCAGGCGTGTATGAGCAAACGGTAGTAATCATACATGTAAGTACACTAAGGTTACTGAACCACTGGGTCTGTTGACTTGTTCATTTTGATGTGACGCTACAATAGAAATATTTAAAAATTGTATAACAAATTAAAGTTAATAATTATGTATTAGTAACTCTACATACAAGATCTAGATCTAGGTCGGATCCACTTTGGATCTTTCTTGATCTTTTTGATGAGCACACCTATCTGAAACACGTTGTAGATGAATGGATGAGACAATAATTATAACATGCAAAATAGAACAGAAAAAGTTTTATTTCATTAAAGAACCATAATTATGTTTATAATGTTGTGGTGATGTTCCCGGGCCGTATTTGTCGAAACTTATTAGACAAGTAATATTAGTCCATGAACTTATAGTGTACGTTTCTGGAAGCTACAGTAATAAAATATTAATTATTAGTTACCAACTAATAAATATTAGCTAATATTATTATAGTCAACTGGGTTTTGGTTTCATGAATAAAAAGAAAAAAAAAACATACTATAATACACTAATAAAGCTATTAGTCTCGGAAGGTTTGTAAAAAATATCAATCGAAACTATAAGTGTATTTTACCAAACAAATTTATAAAATGTGGACCGTTTCCGACGGTGAAGAAGATTTAAATAATAATTCGCTGTCATCAAGTCTTTTTGAATAGAAATACGTACGAACTATTTGAATCCACGTTCCAGTTTAATGAAAGAAAGATTTAATTTGACAAGCACAAAAATGGAAGAGCTGATTAAAATTATCGGGCCGGGGTGCAACGGTTGACCGAGAGAAGCCAGGCCCTGGCACCAAAACAAATGACTGTAATTGCTCTACATTGGATGGGTACGGGAGCACGGTACCACGCAGTAGCTGATATGCATGGTGTACCAAAAGCAAGTGTTTGTCGAGCTGTTAAGAAAGTGGTTCATTCGATAGTGCTAAATGACTGATTGATTTGAGACTTCTTCCCATTTTTTCCATTTTTTGACTTGTTTTGTCAAAACATCTGAAAAGCTCCCAACAGAATTTCTTTCGCTTCTAATATGCTTCTTAGAACAATTAACTTGAGATCCATTTAAAAATATATAACAAATTAAAGCAACAATCCCTTTTTACCGCCAGTGTGCAAACGTCAAAAGAAATAAAGAAAACGAATACAAAAGTGGCGGGAATTTTTTCCGCTTTTATTGGTAAGAAGGCATGGGTAGTAAGGTGCCAAGTCAGATTAATATTTTTTATTATAGTCTACCAGTATTAGTTACCAGTCTAATCATTATTTTTGAGAAACAGAAAATATTAGAACTCGTAAATTTTTCACTAATTACTAATATACTAGTAAACTAATACTTTCGAGAAATAGAGCCTGGTAAGTACAATAATACCTATTTATCAGGGCATCACCGCTCTTCCAATTTGTCTTATCTTACAGCTTTGTTACAAGAGTCTGTTTTTTAAGGGCCCTTGAGGAATATTAGACTGTGAATGAGTGTGTAGTGGTTACTTAACATTTCAGTGGAAAACGTTATCCAATCGCTATCAAACTGTTCATTTAATTTAAAATTACAGACACCTAATCAAAATAGTCAAACTTATAACAAACCACAGACCAAATATCTAGATAGACGACGCATGTTTCAAGATTTGTATGAAAACCAAGCGTGCCACATTTTTTTGACATACTATGATTTGACAAGCGCTATTTAGTGACGGAAACCACCTTACGCGTCAATCCATTAAAAAATGCCGCGTTGCGCATTCGCAATCAAAAATAATTATTTTAATACATAAATTGGTTCATCGATTTTGTCATCGATTTGTATCGAAAGCAAAGCAAATATCTTATTAATAAGTTATATGTTATTATTTAAATTTTATTAAGAAATAATCAATAGCACAATTTATGTGTGGTGATTGAACTAATTGTTGAATGGAAACGCTACCTATTTTTTTATTTTTTTTTATTATATTAACGGGTAAGGACAGTGCCTTGATCTCACCTGATGTTAAGTTATGATAAGGCCAATGATGGAAGCGCACTTCACCTGGAATCCTAACCTAGTGAGGTACTGGCTATCTTATCTCTAGCTGCCGGAACACAACAATGCTACAAACATTGATGTTATGGCGACATATTTAGATAAGATGGTGGTAGCTAGCCAGGCGGACAAACAAGCCCTACCACCAACCAAACCGAGTACACAAACAAGTACTCCCCGCTGGGAATCGAACCCGGGACCTCTAGGTCTAAACCAGTGGTCTTAGCCACTAGACCACAGAGGAGGCTATCTAGGTATGCGCGGCAAGAATCTTCTTGCAGCGCATATGCCGTCAGGTCGTTCAATAAAAAGAAAAGGCCAGCGGTTGGTTTTTGAACCGGTGACCAACTCTCACGCTATGATATCAATTACGAACGAATGCTCCTTTTTCTTTTATTCAAGGTCACTGGTAACTTATCTTTGACACCGAAAATTCTTGAACGGTATGTATCTTAGTAATCAAATTGTATAAATGGAAAAACTATGATATTTCATAATGTATTTCATTTTACTTATGATTCGAGATCACCAATGAGATTAAAAATCGCCCCCCAGTACCTAAATATAACAATTATACAGACATTTCGGTATAAACAACGTGTTCAACGAAAATATATAAGGCATTAGGAAATGATCACAAAACTGCCATTAGGCCAACGACCGACAAATTATAATGGCGATGACAAAATAAACTGCATTGGTGTGTAAAAAAAATCCCTAGAATTTTTTAAAAAAGGTATCATTTTGTGGAGGTAATAGGTTTAAAAAAGCCCTCTCTTAGAGATTTTGAATTACTTTCAATATATACCTAATTTCTTTCCAATCATTATAATTTCGTAAGCGATTAGAATCGAATAGACGTTTTATAGAGTAAACGGAACTAATTAGAAAATTTGACAGAAAAATGACAAAAGTTAACACAATACACTAGCCACATGTATAGAGCTAAGTAAAGCCGCAATGTATGACGAACATGCGAGATACTCTAGATTTTCTCAAATCAAAATAAATAATTTAAAATTATTTACGAATATTTGTTTCATAAAATTACTTTCTGGCGGAAGCCATCGTGTTATACTGATTGGCTACTTACAGATGAAGTGTTTTTATTTATAACGGCACATCGAGGCATTTTTCTTATTTTCGACAGATGATGCACAAGGATAATGTCAACCGCGGACTAAATGTAGGAAACTGGCAGTGAGCACAGATGGGCTCACACGAAGCGTCTGAAGTAGGTGTACTTGCGTGATCTATGTTAATATAGGTCTGTGTAACAAACAGATCAAGTGACATGCAATCTTTTAAAAGTGAACCATGTTTGGCGGCAAAGGTTATTGCCGCTATTTTATAACCGGTCAGCCACGCCATACACTGTGCTGTTTTCAGGAGTCATTGGCAGTAATGGTCGCCAACCTAAAAGTGACCCGGTTGCCATAAACAAAAGTTGAAGTTGAAGTTTATAAAGGTTAACTAGACACGCTGTCTAACAGATTACTTAATTTACTTAAAACATCGGTTTAAAAGTGGCTTTACACAACAAACTAAACGTTCTGGTGTAAGTTCACCAGCCGCACTTGGATGCGTTTTCGTACGAATATGACTCGTACGAACACGTACTAATATATATCCCGATTATAGATGTGAAGCTGGTTACTAAATTTAGCCTGGCGGCTAGAAACGGCTTATTTGGCTCATTATCATTTCTAGCGATAACCAGCGGCTGGAAACGGCTGCTTACATTTCATTGATATATTTACATGATTAGTCTTTTGTTTTTGTTGTTTCTCTTCTGATTTATTTACTATAGGATACATTTAACATAAATAGACATAAACAATGCCATTTGCATCTGTATTAAGTGTTAAAAACTCAAATTCTCATACAAAATGTGACACAGCAGTGGAATAAGACTATTTTAATACTTATTTGTCAGTGATGTTTCGGAAATAGGTATTTATCCATGAAATAAGTGTGGACAGATACCTAGTAATAGTAAGCATTAGTTGTATTTCTTTGATTTGATGATTAAATCCAAAGTAAACTAATTTAGCTACCTTTATTCTTATAATTTTCATACACCATCACCTAAACACAAACGTTGTTTCATAGTTTCATGTTCGTCTCTGTATTAAGTAATAGTAGGTCTTAACGGTGTCTTCGGTGTTTATTAAAAAAAAAAACTAAAATAGCAGAACATATAATAGCAGAAGCACTTATGCTTTGATAACGCGAAAGAAAAACGTTCAAAACAAAAAAACTTTTACTGCTTTAAATGAGGTATTAGATAGGCTCTTTGAGAGTGCTTATTATACTCGTAAACGGTCTGGCGACAGCGCGATCACTTTAAACAACACAATGTGATGAAATGGCCGGCCTCTGGTTAAAAGATCAAAAAGCAATGGTTCTCGAAATAACTGGTGCAAAGAGGTGGAGATCGTGTTCACTGGAGGCAAGTCGTCTGTCTACTTCACTTCCAAAATGTTCCAAAAATACTCTAAAATAACAATTTTATAGCAGGGTAGTGGCACCAGTGTTCGATAGGACCCAATGATCGACAGGACCCAATGATCGACAGAACCCAATGATCGACAGAACCCAATGATCGACATTTTTTTTCTCTTCAATCATTATAATTAAGGGTCAGCAACTGATTTTAGTCTTCAGCAACAATCAAATACCGACCACTTGCTTCCTAGCTATCATCGCGTAAAATTTCAATGACGACCATTGCGGCGCTAACTCTAAGGTCCCGGGTTCGATTCCCAGTCGGGTCAATGTCGAAAACGAACTTTGTTTGGATTTCCATGAAACGAGTGCTTTAGCTACTTACCTTGGGATCAGAACATTGTATGTGATGTTGTCTAAATAAAAAAAACAAAAATAATAAGAAAGAAAAGACCAATGTTATTTTTGGGCAAAAAAATGTGTGAATACCACTCTTAAAGTGTCGAACATGGGTGCCACTCCTCTACCTATCTTTTGTTTGTTTATATTTAACCCCATTCTTGGCATAGTGGATTATTTGAGATACCTAACTAACAAAAAAAATTTGAATTATCAAACACATTTTATACAAAAAATATACAATCTGTATTGGCATGCACTGTACAAACTTTAGAGGTGGATTCTACATTCAAATAAATAAAAATATAAAATATTCCAAACTCCACGTAGTAAATTGGTTAATTTGTGGTTTTGTCGCCATTTTTGGCCTATTGATGTTCGAACTTTTGGTTACTAACTGATTGTTATTTGCTTGCGACTAGTTTCACCTTTTTTAGCACCTGCAAGAATTTAAGACAAAAAAAGGCTGCCGTTTCTAAACTATTGAGCTTGGAATTTTTTAAGTACTTATCTATTTTTATTATGTGTATTTGAGTGTAGAATCCACCCCTAAAGTTTGTACAGTGCATGCCAATACAGATTGTATATAATTCCACAAAAAAAAAAACTCTGTCAAGTATATAGTTAAGAATATTATTTTTCGCAACAAAATTAAGTGATGATAAAACTAAAGGAAGACGCTCACTTCACCCGGATTCCTCAACCACTGAGAAACTGGCTATCTATCTCTCAAAAACCAACAATGCTATGAAAATTGCTGTTATAACGACATATTTAGATAAGATGCTAGCCATGTGTACCTTCAACAAGCCCTATCACCAACCAAACCGAGTACAATCTTGTACCCCCGCTGGGAATCGAACCCGGGACCTCTGAATCGGAGACTGGTGGTATAAATCACTAAACTACAGAGGATAACTATCAGGCCAATCAAATATTATAGTGCATTTACGACGTGACAAGTTTTTATAAGCTTTAACTAACTTGCAATATTACGGTCAAAGCTTGAAACTGAATTTTTATTCATATTCATTCATTCAGACATAACACTGTTAGAAAGCATAATCAACGTTGTAACTGTCAACATTCACATCAGTTCCAACAAACAACTACTTTTAATCTCCGGTACATCGTATACTCATTAAACTGACTGAATGATAAGATCAAATGAGATATCTTTAGAGATAATCTTTTATTTCTTTTACGCAAAAAGGAGTACATTGACGTATATAGATTAAACGAAAATAGCTAACAACAACAGGTGTTGGTTTGCAGCACTGAGATACGCTTTGCATGTCCGTGACTCATTGTGGTTGGGGAAACAAAGGAAAATATGTTATCATCTTTATTTTCAACATCAACCCTTTAAATCTTACTGGTGGACCCATCTTCCACGATGTGGATGGGCCTTGACCCACTATGTTCTGACCCAAAGGGTTGGTGGGTAATTGTATGAGCATAGAAGTTTAACGCGCCCGGTCTGCGATAGCTAAGGTAAAGCAACTTTCGCAAAGGCCGGGCATCGGATGGGTAATCTAAAATTAATTATATCGTAATTATCGTTTCTGGAGGCACGTAAAGTCGTTGGTTCCGTCTGCATTATCAGTCATTAACAACCACCGATCAGCACAGGGCCCGCGTGGTAGTTTATGGCATGTTGTCCCTGTGGTGTTTCCATCCACTGGGAAGGCTCGTGCCCGACCAACCCTGCTATGCACGACTTAAAGTTTTTATACTGACATCTCCTACCAACCGTCAGGTTACAAAAAGGTATTAGACGATCTTGCGCAAGCAAACTAACTCGCACAAGAGACCATCAACGTCAGGTCATAATGCCAGATTTGGAACTCTTAAGACTAGTGTCTCGTGCCCGAACAATGGGCACATAAAGAGAGTTAGTGATAAGATTCGTATCATTCATGACTCACCAGAATGAGAGTAGCTCGGACAGCCTTCCTGGCAGCCACGGAGATAGGCTGGTTGGGGGCAGGATGCAGCTTGGTCAGCAGGACTCGTACCACGTTCACCAGAAACACTTGAACAATAATCTATATATTATTACGTGAAGCAAAATCTTTGTGCCCCTTTTTACGAAAATTGCGCGAACGGAGGAGTAAGAAATTTCTGCACACTTATAGTTTATGTAGAGAAGGAGTGCAGAATGCTAATATTTTTTTAAAATTATGCATAAAAAATACATTGAATTAAATAAACATTTCATCAATTCAACATTTCGTTTCATACATTTTCGGCGGCTCGAGAAGCCTTCATTATTATTGTGAAGTTTGTATGGTTGTCCAGACCACCGAGGACGCTAGGCTAAGAAAGGACTTTTCGTAATTTGCAAGTACGTATCAGCACGCGCGGCTCATGAGGCGTGCTATTATAATAATAATAAATTATGGCTACGTTGTTATGCTCGTCAGAATAAGATTAAGGTATATCAGAATTTACATTGCTTCTGTTTTAAGTTAAGTACAGGAAATATTTACTTGAGCAAGAAAAAGGGCAACAACTTTTCAGCGGGCGACTTTATTAATAGCATTATTTTTATAACATTACACACACATACACTCCCTTACCCTCTCACACACACACACTCACATCACGGGCTCCTCTGAAAATCAGCGTTACAGTTTCTTGAAGCTGCAGCTTATGCTGAGAGGAGGAGGAGGAGGAGAGGATTAGTTTTTTTGTTAGAACCTAAGCCTGCTACGCCGAATTAATATTTTTAATTAAAATTTGAATTTGAATTTTCGCATATCCAAATGCAACTATCCAAATGAATTTGCAGGGTCCGTGGTCAATTAATTATTAACTTGCATACCCTCATTTGAATTTAATCGGATGTGTTCAGTTTTACGCAGAAATAGCTTTTTGTAACTTTTGGCCTGGCAGAATGGTGATGGGGCTGGGTCGGTACTTTTATGTAGACGAGCAAAAGTGTCGATGATGATAACAAAAAACCCAGCAAACCGCATAACCCATTAATTCGTATTGGGTATGTCAGTTTTGTTTTTGTGTGATAAAACATACTCGTACCTTAATGTTGAATATTCAATGATAAGGTATTACGGTATGTCCACTTACATTGACCTTTAATAAATAGCAGATCTGGGATCACGTCGCAATTGGCTTGACCTTCGCCGCTTGACTGTGATGGTGACCCTAATTCTACGTTAAAGGTGTCTTTTGTAAAGCACTATATGTTTAACGTCTTGTATTGAGAGACAAATTGTTCTCGTTAATGCGACCTTTTTCCTTCTACCTTTGTTACTATATTGTTAGTAATGTGACACTGGATTAGAGGGGACTCTTGGCTCTTTGGTGTTTGGAATGCTTTGAACAAAAGGCTTTTGAAATTTTAACAAAATTTACATCATGTGCTTAAATTCTACAAAGTGTTGATTCGCATGCTCGCCGTTAATTTGCAGTTGGTTATAAGTAACCGCATACTTAGGCCCGATTTGTCAATCCTCAGATAAGTTTTATGCAACAAATAAATGTCATTTTGACATATTTTCTAAGGAGAATCTGTCGTTATGTCAAAATTATTCAATGAACAAATTTTAACTGGACTTCTTGTCGGGAAAGTGAAGAGTCATGTCTGCGGTTTTGTTTAATTTTCTAAAATATGTGTTATATCGAATATTAATGTGAAATAATGGTGGATTATTAACCGTTAAGTGTTCATAAACGCGCATGAGTGTTGGCAAATGTAACAAAACAGTGCAACTTAACTTTTCAAATTCTCTCAAGAAGTCCGCCCGAGGAATTAGTAAAGTAGTAGTTAGTAGTCGATCATTTAATTAAACGATTTTGACCTAAATTATTACTCTATATCTACTTCTATCTATCTTCTTAGCCTTCCTTAACCATTTTGGTGTAGGCTTCCTTCAAACTACGCCATGTGTGTCTATTTTGGACCTTGTGCACCCAGTTAGATCCGGCCGCTTTCTTGATATCGTATCGCCAGCGCATTTGGGGTCTTCCATGGGGACGCTTTTCACCCCAGGGTCTCCACTCGACAAGATTTTTGCACCACGAGTAGTTTTATTCTAACGACATATACAGCGGGCCAGCCCATTCCCACTTGAGTTGGGCAACCTTCTTGACAACGTCCGTGACTTGACTTGGTTGACGAAGCTTGATGTTGGTTTTGTGATATCGTAGTGTGATCCCGACCATTTTTTTTTCTATTGCTCTTTGGTCGACTCGTAACTTATTGAGGATAGTTTTGGTGATAACCCTCGTCTCATCTCCATAGCAAAGTACGTGCAATATGCACTGATCAAATATGCATGCTTTTTGTTCGGTGGAGACGTTCATCCTGAATGCCAATTCTATTTTAGAGTAGGCAGCCCAAGTTAGACGGATTTGTCTGTCGTTTTCATTAGCTTGGTTTTCTTTACCTATCTTAATCTCTTGACCCAAGTTATCTATATCTTTACTAATATTGTGAAGAGGAAAGCTTTGTATTTTTGTATTTTTGTTTGTAACGAATAAACTTAAAAACTACTGGACCGATTTAAAAAATTCTTTCACCATTAGAATGCTACATTAGCGCTGAGTCACAGAGGCTATATAAAAAAGAAATACTACCCGTGCGAAGCCAGGACGGGCCGCTAGTTATATATATTTGATATAAATTAGAATAGCGACGTCAACCAACGACAAGGATGCACGCTGTAGTAGAGTAGTTCGTCACCAAAAAATAACAAAGATTTTCATTGATTTAAAGTAATTATTGTCGGTTCTGCGGCTAATGGGACCGGCCCACTGCCACTTCAGCTTGCTAATCCGATGGGCTCTGTCCAGCAGTGGACTAATATAGGCTGATGATGATGATGATGATGATGATGATGATGAAAGTAATTATTTATTCAGTGCTTCCAATTCATTAAAATTACAATAAGTTTCGTATATCTAACGTATAATGAGAAACAACTGAAAGGGCTGACCAGCTCAGCTCGTGTTGTAGCTTGTAGCCACTACGCTGATATTCAGCTGGACCCATAAAAAATAAAAACCGGCCAAGTGCGAGTCGGGCTCGCGTACGAAGGGTTCCGTTACTATTATCTATAAAAACGACAAAAAAAAATCATGTCTGTTGTATAGGAGCCCCCTTAAATATTTATTTTATTCTGTTTTTTTGTATTTTTTGTTATAGCGGCAACAGAAATTCATCATCTGTGAAAATTTCAACTGCCTATCACGGTTCATGAGATACAACCTGGGGACAGACGGAAAGACAGACGGACTGACTAATATCGTTTACCAGCCCAATTTCTGAGTAAAGCCTGTCTGTAAGGAACTGGGGACATAAAGGTACCTAATACGCCAAAACCTCTTATGTGTTAAACCCTTCGATCAACAGTATTGTTGATCGAAGGTTAAACCTTGTAAAGATATAACAACAGTATGATGTAGTCATTTCAATTCCATTTATGTCGAGGATATCAAATGATCCGTGTGAGAGGTGTAAATGACACCCTGGTTTCTTACAGAAAGTCGTAGTTGCAAACCTCCATGCCTGGTGTCTTTGTACACTTCCAATTAAAATACAAAAACGAGAATATGGAAGTCTTATTTTGAAAGAGTCACGGTCCATCCGGTTAAATACATTTTAATATTAAGTCCTTACCTATGAAACTGACGTTTAGTATGAAGATTTTTACTACAATGAAACAAAAGGTCAATTCCGCTAGCAAGAAGTAAATAAAAAAAAATTTGGCCCATAATAACATATAAATATAAAAATCATTGCTATTACTTAAGCCTCAGTAACATAGTCTTAATTAAATGTGTATAATAATATTAACATCCGGTACTAAGTTTTAGAAGTAATACACTTATCAATGAGTGAGAAAAAAATCTCAATGTCATAGGTAAATACCCAATATTAATTTGAATGCTGTATATACCTGAAAAGGCATATCTTAAAAATTTGTTGTTATGTCTTTATATACACACTTGTATATTATGTATTATTAAGTTAAATGATACTATCGATGGTGATTCTTAACTAAATAAATTGCTAAAAAGCAAAAATACTACTGAAGTGGTAACACTACGCTTACCTATAACGTATGCTCTCTGGTAGGAGATCTCGCTTTAAGTAATGAAACCGCCTCGAGCCACATTCGATTAAAAGATCTCTAAGGTTCAATTCCCAGCGGGTAGTACATATTGTACTCGGTTTGATTGACGATAGAACCAAGCCTGAATGTTATCAACTTCCAATCTGCACTGGGCCCTCGTGGTGGTTTATGACGCGTCCTTTCTATCCATCCTTAGGAGAGGCTCGTGCCCCAGCAGTGGGGACATAAAAAACTTGCTGGTGATGATGAAGATGCCAAGAAGGTCAAAGGAGTCCAAAACCAAGAATTTCCCTATAAATAGGAAAGAATATAAAGGCAAATTACGAAATTTCTAATCAGACTTGACACAAGCAATATACTCGAGTAACGGCCATTTTGGCACGCCACGGTTCCGAATTCTCGGTGAGAGCTAAATATTTAGTTAAACCCAGTGTCATTAAATTTAATACTATGATCTGCCCAATAGCATTCAAGTCTCAAATAAAGCTCTCACTCCCATTGAGTAAATGAAAAATAATCAGTTTTTGCGGCAAATGGGTAGTGAATTATTTGTTTATTACGAGGGAAACTGACTTTCTTGGGCTCTGCTTAATTCAATTCCGTAGAGTTTTTCTTTCTTAGCTGTAGTAGGTAATGGTAGTACTTTATTATCGGCTGTTGTTTATTTAGGCCCAGTTTTACCACACATGACAACATACTATGTAATTTGAGTCAGATAGTATAGCTATAAACTGTTTATGCTTTATTTAGATATGCAAAAGTTTTACAAAAACATCTATTAGGAGGTGGTAATTCTGGTCCTTAGATAAAAAAGAAGAAGGTTATCCGTTAGTTTAACATAATTAGATATTGATGACGTTCTGATTTACAAATAATAAACAAATTGTTTATATTAAAAAAGATAAGATCGATTAAGTTATTTCAATGTAAACCCCCTGGATTATTATCTTTGGATGCCCATAAATGTTGGCTGATTGACTATGGAAAGTGATACAAACCAAATGACGCAAGCAAAGAGAGCAGCACTGGGACAGTGATGATCCAGAAGGTGTCGCTCAGCTCCATCCAGCATCTGCAACAAAACAAAGTAAGCTATTATACCGTTATTGGTGTGAATGTTGTTATTGTTATTATTTGTTATTGTTATTGTTATTATTGTACATGTTGTAATCGTCGTCGTCGTCGAGGTCACCGCACAAGGGCTTGATTATTTCAATACCTTTACAGAGAGATAGTGGGAGACCACCAGCCCTTGCCCAGCAGTGGGACGAATGCAAAATAAAATATATAATATGAAAACAAATAACATGATGCAACAAATAATTATGACTATGGCTGTTCTGACTTTTCAGATTAAGCTATTATCTTCAAATTAATATATACATAAAATATAGTCCACATCTTAGTGGATAAACCACCGCTCCAGATCCAAAGTCCGGGATTCTCAGCCGGGTACATATTGTACTCGGTTCCGTAGGTGCTAAAGCTTGTTTTTAGTCCAGCTGGCTAGTTATCTCCATCTTACCTAGGTCTGTCGTCATAATCACAGTGTTGGCATTATTTGGTTCCATTATTGCAAATGTTCATATGGGAAAGCCTGAGACCAGGTAGGTAGACCAGGTAGACCAGGTAGACCAGTAGGACGTATATGTATGTTTAAACGTGTTATAGGTAATGATGATGGTGATGAGGTAAGATTAGTTAGACAGGCGGGAGAAAAAAGTACCTAGTGCCACAGTAGACAAACTATAACTAGTAATACATTGCAATCTCTCTTAAAAGGAGACAGCATTTGCTATTTTGTTATTTATCGTAACAACCCTCCGCGTATTTGTAAGTATTTTTCCTTAATCCTGTTGTTTGCTCAGCGGTTTATCGCAATCAGCAAGTATGTTTGTTTAACAGAAAATAATACGCCCTTTTCATTTGACACAGGCATTTTGTTTTAACTAATTGGTCACTGGAACGTTATTTCAAAACTTTTGCTAACAAGTAGAATTAATGAATGAATTAATAAACATTTATTGGTAATACACGGCACATCTACAAAGTCAATTGTTTAGGTTCTTTTCATCAATAATCTATCAATCCACCTTTTCTTAAACTAAGGCTCTATAGGTACGAGTATGCCTGGTGCCTTACCCACGTATTAATAAACAAAGTGTAAGCTTGAAGTACTTACTCCGTGTTTTGTTCCCGCCATATAAACTTTATTTTATATTAGAGTAAAAGAGACAAAACACGGAGTAACTACTCTAAGCTTACACTTTGTTTATTTATAAGCCCCTTAGTGACTTTATTTATATTGGAACTTAAAGAAAAAATTAGAGCAACTATGATGTTACAAAAATAGAAGTGAGTTTATTTCAATTTTATTTTACATTGTGAGAAACTTTTTTTCATGGCTTTGGCAAGAGGCTCTGTATAGTCTATAAAAAGAAAAAAGTGCGATTAAAAATGTAAACACTGTCGCGCGTAATGCTGTTTTAACAACTTTCTTAGAAAATACGCTGTTAAATGAAACAACTTTTACGGATCTACTCGCGTTTATTTCACACATTAGTTTTAATTAATGTTTATCCTGACGTTTCGAACCCTTTGCAGGGTCCGTGGTCACAGGGAGACTGAGGTGTTGGTCGTCTCATAATTAGTTAGTAGCTTGTATACCCTCATTTAAATTTAATCAGGTGCGTTCCGTTTTACGCAGAAAGAGCCTACAGTATCTTTTGGTCTGGCAGTATGGTGTTGAGGCTGGGATTTAATATTTTGTATATGGGATCCGAGACTGGTAGTAGATTCCAACCATCTTCTCTATTAAAATAAGGATGTTTTTTAATTTCAATACCCTCGCGTATCATCCTAGGGATGAATCGTTGTTCTCTAGCGAGTATTTGTGGTTTATCAAATCTGATGTAATGGTTGGGCCCCTCTAGGGAATGTTCGCATACTGCAGACTTATTTTCGCGCCTATGCTTGACGTCGGCTATATGTTCTTTAACGCGGGTTCCTACACTTCTCTTTGTTTGCCCGATGTAAGACATTTATTATTTATTTAAAGGTACTTGTAAATATGATTGTTCACAGTATTACATGATAAGCATTTGGGCATCATGTTGCGTTGCCACCACGTGATTACAATTGGCATCAATACCGTTGCAATTGGTGAAGAGAATTAATCAAAATCCAGCCTATTGCGTGGAGTCAACTGCCATGGAACACGGCTATAATTTTTTGTATGTACTTATTTATTATTAAAACAATCACCAAAATATGCCTCTATATCGAGAATCCAATTTATCCAGTATTACCACTATAACACACCTTTATCTTATTTTAATCATAACCTGACATTTCAAACGCATTAAAGACATTTAAAGAAACAAATGCCGCTCCATTAACGACCTCGTGTCGATAATTTGTGCCTTTTTTTAAACTTAGTTCATAGCCTCAGGCGGCATTTTCAGCGTCACCGGACTTTAGATAATGTGTGCCATACATATTCTTGAAATTGACGATACTCAGTCATTGACCCCTTGTTATGTTACGTCAGCTGTTTGCATTTAGAATTTTCAGGTGACGGTACATTTTATAACCTGAAAGCGTGCAACAGACAGCAGAATAAATATAGCCGCTGTCACAAATAGGATGGATATACGAGTATACTCAATACTCAATATTTATTGTAACCTTAATGTTTACAAAGATGATTTCATGTGTTTGTACCTGTTCACATTTAGTTATGTATTTGCCCAAGTGTTATCTGTTTGGAAACAATGTAAACAAACGTTGGTGAATCTAATAAATAAAATAAAACAAAAAAGATGTTATTTTAGGATGGACTGATTGATAAGCACGACAAAAAGTTACTGTTACGATTTTGATGGAAGTTACGTGCAAGCTAAATCCATTGCTCGACACCCTCCACACTACACCTATTCCAAATCGAATGATAAAAGCAAAAGCTTCCAGGAAAGACGTTCGTCTCTTCCCAAGAGAGTAGGTATTAGTATACTGCCAAAATATATTTACTTAGAGTAGTTTCGGGCGATTGCAAATTATTCCCCAAGGATAAACGATTGAGAAGCTCGATGGCGCTAAACTGAGAGTGCTAAACGGTTTGCGATTGCTGAAATTATGCAATTTTCACAAAATCGATCATCAGATGGGTGACCAAAAATGTATTTATTACCTCGAGCTCTCTCGCGTTTCGGAAGGCACGTCAAGCTATCGGCATCGGCTGCATTAGCTTTACTTACCAACTACAAATCCGCACGCGGCTCGCGTTGTTATTTATGGTTCGTAAGATTCGTGCCCCGGCAGTGGAGACATAAAACGAGCTGGTGATGATGATGATAAACAATGAGGAGTACTCACCGGACAGTTGCTCCCGGGGTATAGTAACGGACCGTGGTGTAAACGCCGACGATGATCAGAGGCAGGCCCCAGCCAGTAGCCATGAACCACCGCATTGCCACATCGTCCTTCACGAATACCTGTGGCAAAGTATTAAAGTCAAAGTATTTTTTTTAAATGCAAATATACTAAAAGTACGTAGGTACTTTTGAAACGTCTAAACATTTTTTTACCAACTACCGCCGCCGGCGCCGCAGGACGTAGCAAGTAGGAACTTTACATTAATAATAAATTATTTTTTAAATCAAATACATAGTAGGTACAGAAAATGAGTAAACATTTTTTTAAGTTAAACGGTTTTATTGATAATTGTACTAAAAGCTACAAAAAAATACGGTAGGTCCTAGGTACATACAGGTACAGGTAAAAAATAAAATCGTTGGGCGCACGTAACCTGCGTAAATATGTAAATAGCATTTTTCATTATGATATAGTGATTGACTTGATAGAAATTTCACACGCCCAACGATTTTATTCTTTACTTACCTAGGACCTACCGTATTATTTTATAGCTTTTAGTACAATTTTCATTAAAACCGTTTAACTTAATTTTTTTACAATTTTTTTTATTTTCAGCTTTTTAGTTTTTAAATTTTAAATTTTATTTTCATAAAGAACTATTCTACTAATCAAGCCCTTAATTTGATACCCATATTGAGGAAGTAGTGATGTGTGACATGTTTATAGACCCTCATACCATTCAGCCCTCGGCACGTGCTCACCTTGGCATTGGGTCATCCATTTAATCAAATACATTCATAACAAACGGAACGATCGAACGAACGAACTTATTTTCCCGAGTTCCTATGGCCATCTTCCAGCTCCATCATCAGACCATGGTTACCATCTAGCACCAAAGTACTCGTCAAGACAGATCAAACGAGTCCAAACTCGATGGGGTTGTGTCGTTTAACTACCGAGTGCCTGTGGCCTCCTTCCGGCCTAATAATAATTTTGCATTGTCATCCGATTTACACATGCATACAAAATTTCAGCTCAATCCGTCAACAGGAAGGGGGTCAAATTTCAATTACTAGATTTGACCCAAACAAATAAACAAATAAATAAATAAACAGGGCAAGCTAAATAAAACCGTTTAATAAAAAAAGTTTAGGTGAAAGAGTAACAAACATCATTCCATACTTACAAACTTTCCCGTTTATAATATTAGTAGGGTTTTCCAACATTTCTCTTAATTGCCATGCCCCTGCAGCGTTTATTTAAGCACGTCTGTTTCAAAGGTAACTTTCAAAAGTAAGTTTGAGTGTTTACTGAACACGATATTAAACCAGCTTAGTCTACAACTCATATCAAACGTTTCCATACGAATTAAACAAAAAGCGTTCTAATTACTTCGTACTCTTGTGAACAACAAACCGCTTATTCGAAAAAAATATTCAAATTTACAAAATTCGAAATTCAAAATCATTTACTTAGTTTAGGCTACAAGTAGATCTTATGAATGTTCTATGCCATCGGTTCGTTCGTTTACACGGGGCGGGAAACCTTGTACTGAGAAGAACCGGCAAGAAACTCAGCAAGGACGTTTCTTTTCTCCCGTACAGCGTTAAAATAATGGAAAATACCCTGCCCTATATATCACATTAGACATACTTTCCACAATTTCCAAAAAAAAAACCTAACCGTAAACATGACTCATCCCTTTTTTTGCTAAAATTTTTTTCTCTAAAGTTAGGTTTACGACAGTCTGTTTTATTTTTACCTGAAAGCCTTCCAAAAATGCAGATTAAATTTATGACATTCTAACTAGGTTTCAGTAAAATATGGAATTTACTGATTTGGCCGACTTCTGGGACGAATGATACAAATAGTTGTTACTTTCTATAAAGACTCATGCAGAAACAACTTTGGTAATGCACTAACGTGATACGTGATACGATTTTTACGTTACCGGTTTTAGTTAGCTGATTGCCACTGGAAAGTTCCAGCTTCACCTGGCTTTTTTGGGGGCGGCGAGAACCTTAAAGGGTACCTCAAGTCGTGTGAAACGAATCACCGTAGGGAACGGCATCGGCACTAATTTCTCCGAGGGGTTCGGGTCGGATCGGGATGTTACCGGGTGTAGTACCCACCCGCCTGCCCGTCAGACTACCACTAACTGTTAAATTTCCTCAATAGACTTTGAACTTTATGTCTATAGCTTATGGTGGAACATTTATTGAAGAAATTTGACAGACAGACAGATGTGCAAGCGTCATTGAAAACATCGATGCGCTCCCGCTTAAAATTGCATCACGCTATTTTGTTGAAACCAGAATTTGTGATTTGTTCTACCCATTTCATTGCTTGTTACTCATGGCCCATAAAGTGGTAAACGGAAACAGATCATAGGATGTTGTCAGTGCGATTCCTGAAAGTTTCAGTTTTAGTTTTATCCTGAAAATTGTGCAAGTCAAAATGTGTTTTGAAGTTTCTGGAGCTTTGAAGTAAGTAAATGATAGGTTGTTTTGAGGATTGTGAGTTTTGAAATATATAAAACTGTGTAATACTTACAACAACCAGGGCGATGTGCAAATGCAATCCTTCACAAAACATCCAGATGTAGCTTGTGATCATGAAATAGTTTGTGATGATGTGCAGAACTTGACACCATGTCTGTTGAAAAAGAAATTATTAGTAAAAACTGTAAAAGCAAAAACCTACAATTTTGATTACTAATAATACTTATATACATATTTCTTAAATTGGCTGATATCTTGGAAGACGAAATATAAAAATAGATTTCTGTTTGAATGTCGAGTACGAAGTTAGGGAAATGGCAAACCGAAGTAACAATAAAACATAATAATATTGAATAAACGCATTTGGACACCAGTCATCCCTTCAATACACCAGTACACAATTTTATTGAAATAAAATTTAAATAAAACAGTGATGCCTCTGAGGCCTAAATCCTCAAACATATTTATTTGTTTGGCATAGGTAATAGTTTGTCGTTTTCATAGAGTTCAATACAATAAAACTAAATTGGCAATATGCCAATATTTGCGCCGCTAAATCTCGTTTCCAATTTATTTGTAAACCTCATTTTCTGTAAGTAATGTTCTGTGCTGTAAGTTAGAGCGTTATCCTTCATTGATGTCTTGTCTTTAGAAAATTTAGTTCGATTCATCTTATTATGATGATAATGTTTACTTGTTTGTTTAATACAATGTAGTTATAATGTTTGTGATACTTCTAATGTTTTCATCATATCCAAAGAAGGTGATTTAAACAAAATAGTTTAAGCTATCTCCTATTTAATAATATTGTTAATTACTTTATATATTTAAATTCTACTTTTTGTCAGTTATATAAATCGTGTAAAATGCTTTGCACCCCTGACTCGCAAAACTTGTTTTGCAGTTTCTATTCATTAGCTCGCCCGGCTCAGAACCGGTTTGTTCAATGTGCACGGCCGAATCGCATATTATTCATTGCACACATCTCACTGTTGTATTATTTTATAGATTACACTTTAAGGTTTATACAATTTTGCTTTTTAGCGCTTCATTTTATAACGTTTGCTTCTTTAATTAATTACTTGCATATAGCTGATTGGACATTGGTATTGTTGATGACACTGTTTGACTTCTGTGCTGGTTTTTTGTCGCGTTATGTGTTGATTAGCCTACTAGTTTATGCTTTGTTGACGTGTTTACTTGATGCCATTGTTGCATATTTATTTGTTTATTTTATTTATAAAGTACAGAAAAGCTCATCTTTATTATTAGCTAGAATATTATGTTATGTGGTTGGCGTCCTTAGGTTACCGGATAATTATTGTTGGCCTTGGTGCTTTGTTCAAGTTATTTTATGTTGGTTGATTTGTTTACTTATTGCCCTTGTTATTTACTTATTAATGTATTTTATTTATAAATTACAAAAAAGTATAAGATTATTATTTGCTAGAAGAATATGTAAGGGTTGGTGTGTTAAGGTTTCCCTGTCATTTGTCGGCTTGGGTGTTATATTATTTGCTGTGTTTTATGTTTATGTTTTCTGTGAATGATAAGTAATAGTAGTAAGTGCCTAAACAACTCGCTTAGTTTTTACTACCAAAATGTACGTGGACTTCGGTCTAAAACAAATACTTTTTATCGTAATTTGTGTCTGGCCGATTATGACGTTATTTTATTGACTGAGACTTGGCTTGTTGACGGGGTTAGAGATACCGAGCTATTTGACAATAGGTATGTTGTGTGGCGGCGGGACCGTGACTATAACCTAACAAAACAGTCAAGGGGCGGCGGTGTGCTCATCGCAACTCATAGAAATCTGACTGTCATGCCGCAGCATTCTTATCATTCTACTGCCGAGGATCTGTGGTTAACTATTAGCCTTAACGCAAGTAATCGTGGTGGGGCTTACTTGCATATTTGCGTCCTTTATCTTTGTGGTCAGAACAATGGTATCACTTTTACCTCGCAATTAACAAACTTTTTAAATAAGTTAGAACACGTATTAACCGTTAATCCGAATGATATAGTTTTGGTGGTGGGCGACTTTAATTTGGGCGGTATTAAGTGGTTATCTAATAGCAATTATTTCTCACCTACTAGCCCAAAATCGTCTGATGAATGTTTGTTGATAGACGACTTGAACTTGTTAGGATTAGCCCAATATAACGGTGTTCTTAATGATCACGGTAGAATTTTGGATCTGGTATTGTGCAATAATAGCCTAATTGTGCGCAAACCTGAGGACCTATTGGTTCCAGCTGACCCTCATCATGGTGCTTTATTAATTCAAACGTGTTTTGGTTGTGTTACTCCTTTGAATACGGCCCCCCAAAGAAAGTTTTTGTTTGATAAAGGTAACTATACAGCCATAAATGCAGATTTGCAGATAATTGATTGGTGTCATGAGTTCTCTTCAAGATCTATGGACGAATGCTTGGACCTTTTTTATTCTATTATTCGTTCACTTAGAGATAAGTATATTCCAAGCAAACTTTGTAATAATAATACTTACCCAGTGTGGTACTCGGCTGCACTAAAGAAAATTATTAAAGAAAAATTTAAATTTTTGCGGAAATATAAAACCTACCGTAACAGTAGTGATTTATACACTTTAAAATTGTTGCGGTCTAGGGCTAAAGCTGTTGAGCGTAATTGTTATACGAGTTATATTTCTCTTATAGAGAAATCCATATATAAAAACCCAAAAAGATTTGTCAAAAGTCGCCTGAAGTCTAATGTTATGCCTAGTTCTATGTATTATATTGATAAAAGCTTAAACTCGGGACAGACTATTTGTAATGCTTTCTCTGATTATTTCGGGAAGAATTTCATTATTACCGATGATTGTGCACCTGTGGTAAATTCCCAATACGGTGTTAGTGGCAGTACATGTGAGACACCTGGCTCTCATTTGTCTTGGATTTCTATAAGCGAAGAAGTTGTTCTGAAGCTGCTCAAGGGTTTGGACTCTTGTAAATCAGCCGGACCCGACGACATTCCTGCCATTTTGCTAATAAATTGCTCTAAATCATTGTCATTACCCGTGACCCTGCTGTTTAGAAAGTCCATCGGTGAGTGTTCCGTACCAAGGATCTGGAAAACTGCCTATATTACACCTGTCTATAAGAAGGGCTCTAGAACAGATATACTCAACTACAGACCCATTTCCAAACTCTGTATTCTGTCCAAAATATTGGAAAAAATTGTCCACGGACAGATCTATGATGCTATCGGTAGGTCATTGAATGGTTTTCAGCATGGTTTTCTGCCTGGCAGGTCAACTGTTTCTAACCTTGTTTTTTTAAACGACGATATCACAGAAGGTATGGATAGGGGTTGTCAAACTGATGTGGTTTACACCGACTATAGTAAGGCCTTCGATCGAATACAGCATGAACGCTTGTTGATTAAGTTGGAATTCGTTGGAATATGCGGTGATTTGCTGAGATGGTTCTCATCGTATATAAAAAATAGAACGCAAGCAGTTGTAATAAATAACTATGTTTCTAGTTGGATTGATGTACCTAGTGGCGTGCCTCAAGGTTCGATACTGGGGCCGTTGCTTTTTGTGATATATATTAACGACATTGTGTCCTGCTTACATTCTTCTAAATTATTGTGCTTTGCCGATGACATGAAGGTATATAAACAAATTCGTAACATTGATGATGCTCATGAACTACAGCGTGATTTGCATCGTCTGGAGTCGTATTGCTTGAGTAATTATTTAGATTTGAACCCTATCAAGTGCTCAGTAGTCACGTTCAGTAGGAAGATTAATAACATTGTTTTTGACTATGAGATTGGCGGTAAAGTGCTTCCTAGAGTGGTGTTCTCACGGGATCTGGGTGTTATACATGATTCCAAACTTGCGTTTGATCATCATGTTGACAAAGTCATTGCAAGTGCCTCCAGGGCTCTAGGATTTGTGTTGCGTAGCTCCAGGGACTTTAAAGATATTAAGACTTTAAAAATTTTATATTGTACTTACGTTAGAAGTATCCTGGAGTATGCCTCGCAGGTTTGGAACCCCTGTTACGACGTTTACAAAACGCGTATTGAGCGTTTACAAAAAAGATTTCTGAAACATCTTTGTTTTCGCCTTAAATTGCTATATAGTGCCGATTTATACGAGGACCTATGTAGAAGGTTTCACATTTTGCCACTCCATGTGCGTCGTGATATAGCAGACGTTATATTAATTTTAAAGATCATAGCTGGTACTTTGGATTGTCCTGATCTGTTATCTAAAATAAGTTTCAACGTCCCCCGTAGTTTTCGTCGTACTGTACCACTTTTTATCCCTTTTTGTAACACCAACTACCGGAAAAATGCCTTTATTTGCAGAGCTGGCAGGCGGATCAACACTGTTGCCCAATCTATAGATTTAGATATTTTCAATGCGAGTGTCCAATCAGTGAGGAAATCTCTCGGTGATCGTTTCTTCGTTGTTCATTGATTAGTATTATTGTAGTAATTTAGTGTTAGTTATTAGTTATAGTTTTTTATTTTTGTGTGTGCATTAATCAGTAATTATGGTTAGCTACTCTAAAAAGTAATAAGCTGTTTGTTTTAATTTTCTGTTTTACACTACCTTTATCAGTGCGAATCTTTTAGTAGCTTTTAAGTTTTATTGTAAGTTTATTTCATTAATATAAAGCTGATGATTTGCCGAATAAAATAAAATAAAATAAATAAAATAAAAAAAAAGTTCTTTCAGTAATTTTGGTATTGTTAAATTACTTGTTTCGGATCAAAGGGCGGTTCAGTAGTTTATATTTTATTCCTTTCTAGATATTCACCAAAACACTATTAATGCATCTAATGAAACTCTATTTTTATTTGAACTAAAAGAAAATCAGTTCCTTTTTAATTCACAACTGCAAGTTATTGAAATAAAAAAAAAACATCCTATAATACCAGCTAATTACACTTTAACGTGTCTTTCCATTATTTTGTGTTAAATAGAACTTTACAAATATATTTTGTATTTATTATTTGTGGGTGAGCTCTACATAATATTATTAAAGTATAAAATAAATGTAACATTTGATTCGAAAATTTAACGCCTACAATAATATCTTAGCGTTGTGAACACATGCTAATAGAACCTTATTATGTTATAGAACCTTATTTATGTTGTGTATATCTATTTAAACTGTCAGAGGATCTAACGGTTAAAAACAGTGCCTTGATCTCACCTGATGTTAAGTGATGATAAGGCCAATGATAGAAGCGCACTTCACCCGGGATTCTCAACTAGTGACGCACTGGCTATCTATATCTCTAGCTGCCGGAATACAACAATGCTTCAAACATTGAAATTATGGCGACATATTTAGATAAGATGGTGGTAGCTAGAGAGGCGGACAAACAAGCTCTACCACCAACCAAACCGAGTACACTAACATGTAACCCCCTCTGGGAATCGAACCCGAGACCACTGGGTCTAAGCCGGTGGTTTAACCACTAGACCACAGAGCGGTTGTTATTATATTATGTGAACGTTAACAATATGAGATTAAATCAAATATTGTGATATATTTTAAGACGTACCCGGGTTGGGAAAAGCCATGGGCTATTTTTAATCCCGGTCAAATACAATGTTCCCGGGTGCAAGCAATTTAGAATTCTCTGCCATATAGAATTTCACGGGGTCGACGCCGCGGGCGACAGCTAAAAATAATTTATAACATTGCCTCCATTAATTGCTTAGACTTAGCCTAGCCTAGAGTAGCCTGCGTAGTGACTTTTACCAATGAACTTTCCAACAAATTTTCCTAAATATTGTATTATTTTGAATTTTGCATTCACAAATAAGCAAAATATTATCTTGTTAGTTAGTTAATGGCAATTAACTAACTAACAAGATAATATTTTGCTAGATAAAATCCACCAGCCTCAGGAAGCTCGAGCGGGAATCGAACCCCACGACAGTCCAATGCTCTGACCGCTGAGCTACCGAGACCCCTCCGCGTTCTAAGACTGGTAAATTAAAAAAAAAGTTAACTGGTTAGTTTAAAAAAGGTATACTTTATTTCAAATTAGAGTACCTATTAGACACGAAATAATTATGCGAAGCTTATACTCTGTTTATTCGTGCAGAGGTTTGTTTTTTACCATAAACGTACTTGTATCATTGTGCTCGGGCTCCATGGACCATAGCACAGGTGACGAGCCACGATTTTTTTTGTGAGAGTTTTCTGATTGTCCTTTTGCATTTTTAGCTTCATCGGGTTTTGAGGGGGGGGGGGGGGAGGGGTAGAGGACCGGCATCACGCACTATCTCTTCCCTCATTCAACTATCATTCTACTCAAATGCGGGTTAGTGGGATATACGTTTGGTATTTATGTAACTGCTTTGTGATATGACGATAAGGATTTTCCTTATTGATTATGTTTACTTTTTGAGCAAGCACCAATATTGTTAGCGTATAGTCCAGTAGCAGGCTTTTAGGCAGCCTCAGCGCTCCTAAAGGCACGATAAGCCATTAGGCCCAGCTGCTCTCATGAAAGGCAATCGCGCTTCAATTCGAATTGGTTATCGCCCAATTCCTTAATGTGTTACAGCTTTTGTAGAGAAGTTTGATAAAAAGAGATGGGACTGGAGTTGATGCCCCATGGTCTGCAGCTATTTTGATATTTTTTCTTATGAATTGTATTCCGATCCATTAGGGTACAAAGTAATACGGAAAAGTTTTTATAATTTCAGAACATGCCTAAGTTCAAAAACCGAAATGAAGTGATCGACTAGTGACTAGACCAACCCTCCACGAAAACATGAAACACACAAAACATGTTGCTGGACCGAGATTTACGGAACACACCAACGGTAATCTATGTTTAAAACTATGGAACATAATCATTTTTGGGAGTGATATTTGATTGATGTCAGAATTAATGTGACCATTCCAAAATTTGTTAACGTGGTTGTTGAAGAGGACAATGTAAAGTACTCGTATAGAACTTGACTAGATTGGACTTTTTGACATGTACATTATATTGACTTTGATACAATTTGCAGAGAATAAGTTTAAATTCATAAAAAAAACAATAAAAAATAAAAATAACAATAATAATAATTACAAATTCATAAATAAAAAACCTCAACTAACTCGCCTATCCGAGGCAAGGTGAACAAAATGCTGGCGGCATTGCCCCTTTGAATGGCTAAGCTGTGCGAAAAAATGACCTGATCTCCGGTCACCCGTTGCCTCGTACAGGCGATCAGTTAAGTCCTTAACTCATATTAATCTTATTAAACCGGGCTCCCGATCTTTTACCTCGTTGTTCTGCACGACGCTGACTTGGTCGATGACAGCCTTGTACCACACTATCCACAGAAGGTTGTTCAGCGCGAACGCCATGAACAGGTGCACGTGGATCCGTATCCTCGTGCATTGCAGGGACCTGTGGAAAATGAACATTGAATCAGAGTCTATAGCAGTTGTCAGCAGAGGTCTACGTAGTGACTGTGTGCCTATTCAACTTGTGGGTTTAAGCTATGATACGCAAGCGAGTTATTGAGCTGCTTCCCTAATGAGCCAGGTGAGGAACAGTGCAATAGTATTCTGAAGGCAATCTCGCTTAAATTTGACTGTCCCATCCTGCAGCACACCCAGTGCCCAGGGGTCAGGTAAGGGGGTCCGGTCCTACTCGGTGTTTTAGGTGAGTCTTTCTAATTGATTTTAGATTTTTTTGTGTTTTACTAACGTAGTTTTAAGTACATTTGTTACTTATAAAAATGGATCATGTGTTGTCTGATTAAATAAATGAATTATATAATAATATCACTTCATCGGGTTCCCATCTTTCAGACAAACAAGTGAAGGGTGCGCCTACCAAAAAAAGCCAAAAGTGTAGTCACGGTTAAGTTGATATATGATGAAAAAACTATCGCATTACATTAACAAAACATATATTTAGTATCAAAGGGAACGTGTTTACAATTAGTCCAACCCAAACATTCATATCATAACAGAAAAAACTATAGTCTTAGTTTTTTCTACAATAACATTTAAGTTGCGTTTAGTTGATGTCTTATAGTTTATCTAAATTATTATACCTCTAATTATGTCTAAACAATCACCAATGTCTTAACTACAAATCGTCCGTCTCATAATTTTGATTTATCGAGCGGTTTTTTAAATATAAATTTTTCAAATTAACACGTTAAATTCCCCATACAAAATTAGTATGGCCGCGCGGTATCAAATATTCATTTGAAATGTCTTCGTCCATATTTATATGACACTTGTCACTTACGGACGGCGCACCTTTGATTATAATATACAAATAGCTTTTCTATGCACAAGTTGGCCTTATCTTCACTTAACATCATGGTGAGATGAAAGCAAAGTGTTTACCTGTAAGTAATAAAAAAAAGTAACAACACCATTACTAATAATATTTTACGGCAGCTTTCTTCCAAGGAAAAAGGATTTAAGTTGAGAATAACAACAAAAACAAACATAGCAGTTTTAGACTAACGCTGCGAGTGAGTGGGTGCTTATTAACGAGTGTAATCTGTGCTTATTAGCAACATTCGCAAAGGCCGGTCATCGGATGGGTGACTAAAAAATTATCATCCAAAGCCGTTGGTCCCGGCTACATTAACCACCAATCCGCACCGGGCTCGCGTGATGGGGATTGGATTATGGCCCGTTCTCCCTATATGGAAGTCTCGTTCCCCAGCAGTGGCAGCTGGTGATGTGCTTTTTATATAAAAATAAATACCTACTTTTAATACGTCCTGGTTCCTAAAAAATGTTATCCGTAAGTTAGGAGTCAATTCCTTCTTTAAACTTTATAATTACATACAATACCATTTTAGTTTTAGTCAATTTACAAAATAACTTGTACCCAAAAAAAAACTGTTTAATTGTAATCTTTTTTCCCGGTCCATTACAATTTTCCCGGAGGCAGGCAATAAAGTCTTTTGTGACAGATCAAATTACACGCAAGCAAAGCTAATTTACTAAAAAGAAATCGTTGACTTTGAAGAAAATTGACTTGAATTGTTTTCCCAACCAACACGTAATCCATTGTAAACACAATGTCAAAGGGGTTATAATATATTAATTTCTCAGTAAACCTAAACTGAGAAATACATTTTTATTAGTTTTTTTGTCCCGTGCTACAGTTTCTTAGTACTTTTTTTTACTGCGAGATAAATGTTTTTGTCTCCCGGCTTATGAAGATCAAGAAAAACATGAGACCAAGATGGGATCCTTGCGGGACCCCTAAAGGAACCACAAACTCATGAGAGTGGTACCACGAAGTACGAGAAGTTATAAACTTTCATCGAGTAGCTAAGCTGAACCCACAATCTAAAAGACAATGTCACAACACTCACACTCACTACCGGTACGTAGTACTCATTATTATACTGTGCAACCGGCAATACCACAAAACAGAATAGTTTTTAGGAAAATAATCCACAAGTATAGTTAGTATACTATACTATAGCCAAATTCGATAAAGAATGTTTATCAACAAAGCGTTGTCAAGCAACCAGTGACAGGCATGTATTGACAACCTTTTTCAGTTGGTCACTAGGAAAGATTTTACGTAAAAGATTTATTTATATTAAATATTGTATGAAAAGTTTAAAAACCAAAAACCATAGTACAATCATAGCTTAGTTTTAACCTATGTGAGTGAATAAATTAGCTACCTTGAAATTAAAAAACTGCACTTGAAGATTCAATAATTTATTTATTACATAATTTAATCAACTGCTGTTACAAACCAATTTTCTTTAACGCTAATTCAATTTGTTTATGAATGTTTGTTTTGAATCGCAAATGCAAAACACGCTGCAAATTTCAGAGGTATTTAATATAATCGACCACATAAGGATACTAGTGTCATCTTTATTTGGAATGCTAGTTTATGATTACGGAATTGTTTAGAATACCTCAATTTTAGCAATGACATTTGCTTAATATGGTTAACAAGTGAGAATAGACTTCTTGGCGGGAAAGTGAAGAGTCATGTCTGCGGTTTTGTTTTATTTTCTAAAATTTGTGTTATGTCGAATATTAATGTGAAATATTGGTGGATTATTAACCGTTAAGTGTTCGTGAGTGTGCATAAGTGTTGGTAAATGAAACAAAACAGTGCAACGTCACTTTTCAAATTCTCTCAAGAAGTCTGCGTGAGGACTTAGTAAAGCCCCACATCTTTACTGAGATACTCGAGGGGTTGGGGGTATATCATTTCTCACTTCATTTCTATTGTCATTCATCATCATCATATTGTATATTTATGTATTACTTGTAAGAAATATTACTTTGACACTGGCTAAATGTGCTAATCGCACGAAGCCATCAACTAAAGGAAAAAAAAAAAAAAAGTGAGAATAGTTAACGTTTTTTTTACGTACTTCGTATTAAAATGTTTTTACCGACGTTGAGCGACTGATTTAAGTGAGATGTGTATTGAGAATAATAAGTCTTACAATATCTTTTATGTAAAATGCTGTAATCAAGTAATAATACTAAAAACACGAAAACATTTGTGCCCAGATTTGTGATGACCCTAATTTGGTTTGTTTATTCTTTATCGAGTTTGGCTAGAGTATTAGTTGTCCCCCGCGACTTCGTTCGCGGATACTACATTTACCCACAGGAACCTGTAACCTGAATATCTTTCATGTACAGACTTACGACTCTCTTTAGCTTTATGATACTCGTATGTATAACTATAATCTAACTTGATCACTAAATTGTTCAATACACTGGTTTATATGATGGATATTCGTGAATACTTTGGTATATGTTTTGAGCAGATTACTCCACTTTTACTGTTTTTTTTCACAGCTAAGATCACAACTAAGCGTTTTTTTCGGACGACCTCCAGCAAAGAAAAATTGCGATTGCTGAGGTTAAGCAACGCAAAGGCTAGTCATCAGATGGGTGACCAAAAATGTATCATCTCGAGCTTTTTCGTGCTTCGGAAGGCGAAGTCGTTGGTCCCGGCTGCATTAGCAGTCGTTAACAACCACCAATCCGCACGGAGCCGCGTTGTGGTTTATGACCCGTTCTCCCTATCCATCCATAGGGAAGGCTCGTGCTGAGCTGGTGACGAGTGCTTGTTTTAAGTTCAGGTTCATCAGAGTCTAGCCTTACTAAACTAACTTACAGCACTAATTGAATTTCGACTTAGCCTATAATAAACATTTGTAAGAAAGCCTACGTTTTTCCATTAGACAGAAACTAATAAACATAAGCGGTGCATTCTTCAATAAAACAAGTGAATAAACGTTAAGGAAACTCATTAGGTTGGAAAGATCGCAGTGGCATCCCTGTATACGTTCGCCCAACCCGAAATTAGGGCACTGTTTTTATTTTCTCCATTATTAGACTTTTTTTTCTGTTTTCCTCTGGAAAATTCGTTGGAGTTGAATCGTGTGGAATTGGTAATGAAAGTTAACCATGACTGAATATATAAATTCTTTCTGTCAAACGTTTTCGCGTAGATATATGAATTGTTAATGTCGCTATGATACTAAAGTTGTTGAAAAGATTTTACGTGAACTAAAAAAAAAATTAAAAATTTGTAGAGAATATTATTTTAAAGGCCAGGTCACGAGTACCCTAAACCGAAGAGCATGTATGAAGGGAATAATGAAAGTGGACGAAGCGAAACAAGTATGTAAGGATCGTAGCAAGTGGTAAAAAGTGGTCTCTGCCTACCCCTACAGGAAAGAGGCGTGATTATATGTATGTATGTATGTAATATTATTTATTTTTACTATCTGCTAATTACATCTAGTATTTATTTGTACATCTAATGTTCATTAAAGCGAGACATAGAGAAGTCAATCTTTTTTTTTGTACTACAAGATGTTAATGGAAAGTGTTGAGTTTTATAAGGATAAACGTAACGATATTGATTTCATAGCGAGAGAATTAGTCAACGATTCACAAATCGCCCCACAGGCTTGAGCCCCACAGGCTTGACTGGAGATTGAGCAAATACCCACCGAGCTGGACCTATGCGGGTTGGATGGTTTTACCGACTTCCATCGCTTAAAAAGCCTTCCGAATCACTGAAAAGTGGATTATTTGAGACTTAACTTACAAAATATTTTAAGTAGTGAAATAAAAAAACATTTTGTACAAAAACGATATACAATGTGTTACAGAAAGGGGTAAAATTTACAATTACATAACAAATTGAAGTTAATAATTATGTCTTAGTTACTCTGGATAGAAGATCTAGAATGGATACACTTTGGATCTTTTTATTTTGACCACATCAATAAGCAATTTTAACATTTTATTCTGATAAAATGGGTCAGGTATTAACATATTTTATAACTATAAAATAAATGCAGTAAATACTCATTAGAAGACATTTCACATATCAAAATGACCTTTGATAGTACAATCACACAATATGTCACATATAATAATAATATGTCATAATAATATCGATTTTAAATTTACGAAATGGCGCGCGCTTTAGCGCGTCCCCGACTTCCTGTCACACTGTTACACCTATTTCCGTCACATTTCACGAAATCACTTCCACAAATTGTATCTATAGAGAGCGAGCGAAAAGATGTTACAGATCAAAAACTTTGCCAAGTATAGGGTTAACAATCAAATAATAACAATAATAGCCTTTTGATTTCATCTTCATATTATCATCATCACCAGCTCATAATCATTATCCTCACTGCTTGCCACGAGCCTTACTTGAACCCCTCGGAAAATCTCGAAGGGAACGGGGTCACGCACTACTGCGCCTGCGGTATGCCATTCCCTCTTGAAGACCTCTGACGGTGTTTCGTTTCACACGGCTTCAGAAACGCTTTAAGTTTCTCGCCGCCCTAAAAAAGTCCGGCGACGCTGAAAATTTCGCCTGAGGCAGCACGGAAGAGCTCGAGGCAACTATTAATACTATATTTTATCAATGCAATTCAATGATTTTTATCATACTGCCCATCCATACCAAATATTTGAAACTTTTTTTTTTGCAAATTATGTATAATTCATTATTTCAAATTACTTTTTGTTACTTCGCGTCGTGAATATTGTTTACCATGTTGTAAAACTCTGTTATTGGCTAAGTGTTATATATAAGTTTATTAAGCATGATTGTTGAGTTTCCTAATAAAATAGTACAAAATAAAAATAAATTGGTCCGAAAACCGACTTTTGCGGATCTTGCATAACTTCAGCAATTGCAGACCGAGCGCTGCTTCAGTGCCATAAATTATTATTTTTAGTCTATTTTACACCATAGATTGCTGTATACACTTTCGACTAGTTTTGACTCTTATTCCATTGTTATATGAGTTACATTGTTTACATGTTAATGCTTGTGACTGTACAAGAGATAGCATGTTAAAAAGAACTCTTACTTAGTACTATATAGCGTCGCGACAGTCGTAAGATTTCAGAATAATAACTAAAGCTATTAGTTATCATTCTGAGCGTAAGATAGATTTTTCTAGATGAAGAAATTCAACAATGATTGAGGTAAGGCTATCAGCTGTTTTTGATCAGAAAGTAATTAAGTTGGAGTGTAGCCCTTTGGAATGAAGTTTTAGATTTATTTATACTGTTTAAATTGTTAACAAATTTTCATAATATTTACGAATAGGTAATATGATTTTACGCGCGCGGCACGTACAATTACGAACGCGGAATGGAGGCAGATGAGAGGTGAACGTGAACTTATTACCAATCTGCAAAAAATAATAAATTTGAAGCCATTTATAGTGACAGAGATTCTTTTTTAAATAATGTCAAGTAAAAACTTGTCAGAAAATTTAAAAATGCGTACCGTCCCCAAGCTCTTTCACCGATAGCAAACTATAAATAATATAAAAGCTATTCAATTAAAAAAAAATTCTCTAGAAAATTCGCTCTGACATTTAATAAAACCAGTTACCAATAACTCTTCGCACTGGGAGTACTTTTTAAACAACAGTAGTTTGTTACGTTTCTAGTTTTCCCAACTGGCAAACACTGACTGTTGACTACGGATCTTAAAATCCTGACCGCCCTTATCAAAAAAAAAAAATATTGGCGGTTATTAGTCTTTATTGCGGTGAAAATACCTGAGAGCGACTTTAGCTTTTGCCCGCCGAGCAAACTAAAAAAAAACTAAACTAAACTTTTTTTATTTTTTCATATACTAGTAGGGCCTTTATTTACAATATATCAAAATATAATTGTGAAATAAAAAAAAGTAAAAGTAGTGTTCGTGGTACATATTTATTTTGTATGGGAATCGCCACTTTGGATTACTTTTATTAGATGGTGTTCGTGGTACATATTTATTTTGTTTGGGAACCGCCACTTTGGATTACTTTTAATAGATGGTGTTCGTGGTACATATTTATTTTGTATGGGAATCGCCACTTTGGATTACTTTTATTAGATGGTGTTCGTGGTACATATTTATTTTGTTTGGGAACCGCCACTTTGGATTACTTTTAATAGATGGTGTTCGTGGTACATATTTATTTTGTATGGGAATCGCCACTTTGGATTACTTTTATTAGATGGTGTTCGTGGTACATATTTATTAAAACTTAGACAGGACAACGTCTGTCGGGTCAGCTAGTATAAACTAGAATATTATATTTTTTGCATAATCTAAATAGTTTTATGTGAATAGGATATTTTTTGTATATGATAATTATTATGATCTTCTATGTAGTCGGCTATAGTACGCAGTATATTTTTTTATAGTTGTGTATCTCATTAACTAGCTACTGTTATACAGTACTCATTATTATACTGCGGTAATACTATACTATCACCCATGGTCTGCCATAAGAGATCTTTTTATAGATAAGTCCATTTGTGTATGAACTAATAAAAATTGAAGTAAATAAAATCCCTGAGAATGACTGAGCCCAGCGTTGGGACGACTATAAGCTGGCAACTAAAGGTCATATTGTTTTTATAAAGGTACTTCCATTTTGTACCGTTTTATTTTATTTATTTATTTAACACGTACACAAAAACAGTTTGCACTCCAATACGCTTAATAATTATAACTAGGTTGTTAATATCTATTAATGACTAGATTATTAATCTATTAACAATCTAGATCAAATCTCAGAATACAACCTAAAACATGTGAACACAATCAAAAAACAGGTATTACAGAATGTTGAAATACATTACATAATAACAAACTTCAAAAAAACATTTATAAAAGTAAAAAAAATATTCAAAAATAATTATAAAAATAACCATTAAAACAATTCTGAAATAATACATTTCACTCTTTCAATGTACTCAACTCAAGTATGCACTTGACAGACGGAACAAGTTGATTTTCCTGTGACTGTAATAAGATTATTTCATTTCTGGTTTCAGTATTTTAATTATGATAATTACGACTCCCAACGTAAGTAATTGGGCTACGTTAAAAGCCCTTGTCTGAAAGTAATACTTAAAAGCTTAAATTGTTGCCAGCCCAAGAAAATTGATAAAACCCACATTCACAACAATAATTATACGTATAATATTGGCCCAAACCAGTAAACAAAGCTTTTAGATTTATTAAAATAAAAAAAGTTGCGGAAAACATTTTCATAATATTTTTAGCAATTAAACACGGGTTTAAAAAATATAGTTTTAACAATAAATCAAAAGTCTTGCGTTTAAAATAGTGATATAAAAAATAAAAATTGAAATCTACTAGATAAGACCGTTGTGAAATAAACAAATAATTTAATAATAATAACAATTTTATTGATTGTGTTTTAGTTTGTGAAATTAGTTAAATTAATTCAGTTGACCCTAGCATAAAAAAAATGTTTAAACTCATAAATACAAAAACATAGATCAACAAGAAAAACTTTAATACTTACTTGAAGTAGAGAAAAATCGCAATAGAGATGAGCAGTGCTGCCACTGAGAGGGAGTACCCCACGACGTATATGCTGTTCACGATGCTCCGGAACTGTAAGGGAAACCCAATTTAGTATATAAATGTCATAATCTTTTTGCTGGACAACAATACAGCTTGTTAAAGAGTTGAGTGCTCGCCTTATTGAAGCCTCCGGTGACAAGGCTGTCAGCTACCTCTACCATCGTATTAGCTTGGCAATCCAGAGAGGTAATGTTGCCAGCATTGGAACCGTTCCTATTAGCCCACAGTTTGAGGACATAGATATTTTTTTTCCTGTGTGGTGCCGGGGATAAAGAATTGCACCACCTCATCTCTTCCAGTAGGCGTCGTAAAAGCCGACTAAGGGACCATTTCTGAGGAGGGGCAGCAGCATCTCTCTGAGGTTACTGGATAAAAATATAGAGATAAAAGGTGTGCTTCAGCACAGCTGGGCCACAGTGGAAAACAGGCTTTTGGACTATGCCAGGAATTAGTCAATAATTAGTCGAAATTAGTCGCCAAGTAACAGAATTAGTCGGTGACGTGTTTAAAAGTTATTAGCGGTTATTTGTGGCCCAGCTGCGCTGACGCGTCAGCACAGCTGGGCCGGGCCACCACTGGGCTGGGCCACCTGTATCTTGAGAACGGGACCACGTAGCGAAAATCTAATTGCATAGCGAATTAGTCGATAATTAGTCGATACATCATACAAAATATTAATACGTATATTAATACGAATATTAATAATAATAAATAATAATAAATTTTTATTTCAGACCAATTTGATCCATAGACTTATTAGTAAATGTTAGTAACAATTGGGCTCAATCCTATGTTAGTGTTATTAGCATATTTATATTTATGTACTACTTCTTAAGCCCCGTTGCAATCTCTACCCAGTATCTTTGAATAGGGCAGTCCTGTCTGACAACAATCATCTTAAGGATACTTTTGCCGCTCTTACGTAAACGCTGCAGTAGAGAAGCCGCTTTTTTGCGCATTATAGCATGAAACCCGTCTGTGCGAGAGTCAGCAAACATTTTAGAAGCGCTACAGCTATTAATACTTGATTAATACTAATTGAGGAGTATGAAATTTCGCACACATAGTTTTTATAATGAAGGAGTGCAGAATGCTCATATTTTTTTTAATTATGCATAAAAAATGCATTTAATTAAATAATCATTATTTCATACATTTTTCAAAAATTTCAAAAATGAAGAGGAGCGGCCCAAATCCGTCAATGCCAATCCAAACTCACATTCTATCTTTTTTACTTTTTCATTGCTTATGATACAATCCGTGCAGCCTTAATAAAATTGCGGTCCAATTTCGACCACTGGGTGACCACTAGTAATTAATATTTGGCTCTGTGTAAAATTTACATGTTATCTAATGAAATTCAATCAATAAAATAAACGAAAAGATTGAATTTTCTGCTGCGGTACAAGTTCCAATGTAGTAGAAAATCCGATTTTCTGAAGAAGTAGAAAACTAAAATGTTTTTGTTTTGTTTATATAATTTTAACTTCAATTTTGTTACGAAACAAATTACAAAAACACAAATGTTGAAAAAATTTTCCACGAGTAGGATTTCAACCTGCACCCTTCTGACATACCGATTCAGGTGCTCTTCCAATTGAGCTACCGTGGTTCTAACCAGCCCGCCGAAATTATTCAACACTATTTCCTTGTTAACTGATCTTTAGTATTTGTAAAAATATTAGTAGTTGATGACATTGAATTGGCGCCTTTGGCTTTCAAAGTAAAAAAGTAAATAGTTTTGAATAATTTCGGCGGGCTGGTTGGAACCACGATAGCTCAATTGAGCTCGGGTCAGCCCGGTATGTCAGAAGAATGCAGGTTCAAATCGTGCTCGTGGAATTTTTTTCAACATTTGTGTTTTTGTAAGTAGATAACTTTGAAGCTATGACAGTAAAAGTTTTATATAGGTTGTAAATAATTATATGGGTTATAAACAACATTATAGTTATTTTGATAATAATTAAGAATTTTAATAAAGTGCTCAAGTTGAATAACTTAAGGTGGCTTCTGGTTCCGTGACTCTCATTTGTCGATCCTTCTTTTCGAGACTCTCGAATGAAGGTGTGATTTTGGCAAAGGACTTTCGTTTTTACACTTTACTCGCTCAACGATAAGGCTAAAGTTACGGCCTCTGAATTGTAAAGATATATTAACTAAAATTAGATTTTCTACCAGCATTAACTTAAACGGGTGGTTGAGATAGCTGTATAGCTTTCTGAAAACATTTTTCGAGGTTGGCGACCCCTTGAGCTTTCAACATGACAACGGAATTTATTGCTTTAGTTATAAAAGAGCAAGCCATATTATGGCTGACTTGTAAGGTAAAGGTAATAAAATTACACCCCAGACTAATAAATAAACACAACCTTGTCACTTCTATACCTACTTCTTTTGTTTATAGTTATTTTTTATTAAATTCATCATCATCATCATCATCAGCTCATTGTATGTCCCCACTGCTGGGGCACGAGCATTCCCAATGGAATGATAGGGAGAACGGGCCATAAACCACCACGCGGGCCCAGTGCGTGTTGGTGGTTGTTAAGGACTGCTAATGCAGTCGGGACCAACGGTTTTACGTGCCTTCTGAAGCACGGAGAAGCTCGAGATGATACATTTTTGGTCACCCATCCGATGACCAGCCTTTGCGAAAGTTGCTTAACCTCAGCACTCACAGACCGGGCGCGTTAACCACTGCAACATCGAGCTCCTCATTATGATTTGATTGATTATAAAATTACTCATTTGAAATTACGATAGTCGATTTATTATTAATAAATGGGCTACGGAACCCTACACTGCGCGTGGCCCGACACGCACTTGGCCGGTTTAATTTTTGTTTTTTTCTAAATTGGGGTTACTTTGGACAGCAATAATAAAAACATCGGGTATCAAAGCAACTCCATTTTCAGTTTAAAGTTGATAGGTTGATTTCTCCAAAAGTATAAAGCCAAAATTTTTGATTAAAAAATTTTTTTTTGTAATTAGTCGTCAATAAGATTTTTTTTACATGTCTAGTACGTAAATTGAATGAAATAGAAGCCTTTTAATTTATAAATTGATCAAAGTCGCCCTATTCTACATAATTACTTTTTTTTACCTATCAAGAACATTTAGTTTACATAAGTAAACTGTCATATTAATAACACAATGTGATTCTAGGCTTCTCCAGAACAGACAATTTTTCAAAATAACTTACGCTACGTTACTATAGTATTGTTATAAAAATATAAAACACAGTACAAAGTGATAGCGAAAATAGATAGATAGATAGATAGATAGATAAATAGATAATGCAGAAGCGAAGTCCACGCAAAATGTAGGTAAATATGCATTTTAAGAGTGTATTATAGCCGTCTTGGGCATACCACATCACATGTCACGTTATCACGCAATGAAGATTATCATGAGGAATATTGCAGTACATATTTAATGGACTTCAGCCACAAAAGAAATAATAGATTAGAACAGAATAGAATAGTCTTCTTATTTGGTGGTAAGTACCGTTGTATTGTTGGTACATCGAAAGAGTTCAGATAAGGATTCAATTCGAGACGAGATTGAGACACTCTCTTACTCCCAATTTCCACTAACCTAACTAATTAATAATAAATCTTATATTCCACATATAAAACACATATTAAAACCGACTTTATAAAAGACATGTACAAAGGTGAGCTTATCTCTAGAAAAGATCTCTTCCAGCCAACCCTAGCTGTGGTGTGGAACGAAAGTGAGGATAGGAAAATATAATAGTTCCAAAACAACTTAATACTATTTTAGTCTTATGTGTAGCATCCCAAAAATTCGCCGCAAACCTGCTTCCTAAGTACCATAGGCAGACAGCTTGCTCGATAATTGGTCGCATCCTGTTTCCTTATTACCACAGGCGGCTTACCAGAAGCTATTTAAAAAAACAGTTCGTAACTGAAACTGAACTTGGCTAGCTAAAATAAGAAATAAAAACTTAATTAAAGATCAAAAATTTAAAACCCAAAAGCCTCTATTCAAAGTTATTTTTTAATTAATCTTTTGCATACTAATAACATTCACCACAACTAAAACAGATGTGACTGTTCGCACAATCACAATGCATGGACCATGGGATTTGCAGCTTTGCCGCCATTTCCGGGAAGTTGGGGAGTGGATTAGTTTTCTTTCTCCCTCGCACGTAGTAATTTCAAGATGTTGCCCTACATTATGGTGCCATATACCGCATTCTGTTGTCCGAGATTTATTCATGACAACACTATTTATAGTTACTTTGCAATGTCGTCGTCGTTATTAAAGCAGAATGGCCAATGTGCGTTTTATGACAAAAGTGTCGTTGCCTATTATAAAATAGTCAACTTCAAAAGAAGTGAAAGCTGCTAGAACATTGACATCAGCTATTCTTACAATATTTCAAGTCAGGACTTATTACCGTTACCAAATTCCCACTATAAATACCGGTAAGAAAAGTTATTTGTATAAAGGTAATTTATACCGGTAATGCAGGTAACGTTATTCGCTACTTTTTTCGTTAAATATTGCGCTTTAGCCAATCCGTGTACAGAAGTTAGTTAATTTACCGGTAAAAATATCTCTCCGGTAACGATACCAAGCTTCTGTTACTTTTTTACCGGTATCTTTGTTTGACAGAAGTTTCGATATCAATATTTTAACGGTATTCAAAGCCATGATTCAAATGTATACTTATAACACTATCAGTAAAAACTTTGAAACCACATATTACCTTGCTTTAGTGGGCTAAACACTATACTTGGGATTTAAATATAGTTCAAAATATCTGGGTTTTTATGTCTCAGGTAAATTGTATAAGTCGTCCGTTCACTAAACAGCCTCGTCATTTAAGCAATTTATATATTTAATAAAATATTAGACAACATCGCATACATCGCTTTGACTCCAAAGACAAGTAGTTCTGTGTTATGGAAATCAGGAACAGGTTCAGAAAAAATCAGTAATAACTTAACTTATAAATTAAAAATTTACTACAAAAAAGCTCGCAGGCAACGTACTATGACAGTAGGTCCAGTAGGTACATTTACTAGCACCTGTTATCATAATTTTCTCTATTAAATAACTTAAAATACTACTGATAGAGTAATGACTGTCGAGATGCTACAACTATTATTAAATTTCCAAGAACTAAGAATAGAATTTTATTCAGAAATGTTAAAGAAATATTGTCATAAAATAAACGGGGCAGTGCGGTTACAATGGAAAACTTTGTTCATTAAATCTGCTAGATCCACTTGTTTGCAAAAAAGACTACTTTATCTTTTACAGTGTCACCGCTGCTGTCACTAAGGGTCTTTTTCGTTTTGAACAAGATTAGTTTTCATTCATAACGTACGAATACGATGGCGGTTGCAGACTGGAGACCGCAAGCGGCACTAGTACTTTTTATGAGTTCATTATGAAATTAATGCCGAGCGCAGCGACACTGAATGAAACGAATTCAATGTATGCACATCAACCTACCCAAAACTGTCAAATTTCATCAATAAATTTTCAACCATACAACTTAGTAATAAAGTTAAAAGTCTATTGAGGAAATTTGACAATTTGTGGTAGGTTGATGTGCAGGCGTGTGTACATTCATACAAATTAGTAGGCCACCAAAGCTGTGCGTGACAGCGTCTTTATACTGTCAGCTTGTCTCCGGGAACCCTTTAAGTTTTTCGCCGCCCCCAAACAAGCCCGGTGAAGCTGAAAATGCCGCCTGAGGCAATCAGCAAACTCCTCTCTACAAAAAAATAAAAATAAAAATTGTCTCCGGGCTAGCCTGGTACACCATAGCCACCTAGGAAAGTACGTAGAACTGGTTAGAAAGCTGGCCGCGCTGAACTGCTTGCTGTTTTTTTGCATAATTTCTCAGAACAATAACTAAAGTTATTCTTTTTCTGACCATATTCTAAAGCAACATGGTGACATGTAAAAAACGAAACAATTCATATTTGGCCTTGATTTTCTTTGTTTATGATAACTTTGATTATCATCACCCTGCTTAATACATTTAAATTTATGATTATTGAATAACTAAATATTATTATAAAATCGAGGGTTGAATTTATCACTAAAGAAAAAGATGTGATTTTGCTTAAGGGAAAGTGGCTTCCTTCTTTGTATGTTAACGTTTCCTGCTAAATCTGATGTTGAAATAAATTAAACCACTTTTACGGATCTACTCGCGCTAATTTTACACATTTATTTAATTCTAATGTTTTTCCTGACATTTACGAACTATTTGCAGGGTCCGGTGTCTATTCGGTCTACGGACGAGAGTAGTTTCGTAAATCTGGCTACATTTTAATGTGTAGTGTTCGCGTAAACTTAAGAAAACATAAAATCTGATGTGTTGAAATAATTAAAAGTTATAATTCCTTTGTAAAATTTTAATATCAATATAAGTATTTTTTACTTACATTTAAGTCTTCAAGGTCAACGCAGTTGGTGTAGTTAGTCCAGGGCTTGTTACCCTCAGGGTGCATAAACCAGGTCCCATTCTCCATGCATCTGAAATAAGAGTGAGATTTGTAGCACCACGTTGAAAGCCTCGCCCAAACAGAGGCGGACTGCGGTCGCGGTCGCGGTCGCGGGTGGCTCGCGCATTAATGCTATAAAATGGTCAATGCCAACTTCATGTTTACCTCTTTATCATAATATCAAATCAAGTCAGCTGTCAATTTCGAAGTACAGACGCATGCAAATTAACCTATCCAAAACTGTAAAATTTTTTCAATACATTTTAAACCATAACTCATAGACACAAAGTTCAAAGCATATTGAGGTTTGACAGTTTTGTATAGTCTGATGTGCAGGCGTGTGTATCTGCGTGTGGTCGCCTGTAGATCGCGGCCTGCCGGCGCTAATTTGATAAACCTACTTCATAATAGACTACCATATTCGACCAGAATCGTGTCCGCGATCGCAGACCGCCTCCGTTTCGGCGAGGCTTAGTCTTAACATGGCCAGCTAAGCTACCGACCGACGCTTTTTAATTGCTATCTTCAAGAGTTTTATGTTTGTACAAGGGAAAATAAAAGTATAATAGAACTAGCTTTCGGATATATATTTTTTTGTGTCAAGTTAATTAATGTTTCTTTTTTAATACTATTTCTTTCTATAATGTAATATCCTTTTTAGAATGTTAGTAAACCAATAAGTTCGAAGTCTAGGTTATAAAAAGTCTGAAAGTGCACAATCGTAACTGTGGTGCTCTATAAGGTTTTATGTAATACTTAGCTTATTTATAAACATCCGTTTATATATAACCATAGGCAATATCGAAACTAGCTTTTTTTACGTATAGGTATACATTACATACAAATTGTATGAGAAAAAAATTCATTCAATTTGACTTACTTCCACTGCTCTTATATTTTCTTCACAAACAATGAAATCATCCTTATATAAATCAGAGTTGATCCGCATTGAAAAAGACTTGAGCAAAACAATTGCTATGGCAAAAATGGTTTTTACAAAAAAAGACGTAATGGTACCTAAGGCAGATACCCTGTTATCTTCTTTAGTTTAAAAGACTTTTCCATACTTACCCAGTAAAAACGCTTTGCATACTTTAATGTATAATGCATCTGCATGCATACAAGCTATTAATTAATAAGTATTAAAATGAAATAAGCTTTTGAAAAGCTTATTTCGTTCAAGTTTTAAATAAAAAAAGATCCATTTTATTGCTTTTTAAAAATCGGACAAATTAACTTTTTTTATTCTCATTCAAGTATACCGTCTTCAATCAAATATATTCTTCTATACCCATTTTAAATGGGTAGAATAAATTTCAAACTCAGTGACAGTGATAACTGTTCAACGCGCAAAAGATAAAACGTTATTTGTAAAACTTCTTATACTTCAAGTACTCTATTTGTTAGGGCAAAGTTTCTGAAAGAACATTTATAGGAAATCGAGTTTCAAACCGGTGCATTTAAGTAAGTAAGTAAGTAAGTATTTATTTCTTTATTGGAATCGTATCGGAAATCGAAAGATTTTACTTCAAATAATGGTCTCGTATTTTGTTTTCGCCTTTGATCTTTTATTATTTTGTTCTATTCGTGTTTGAAGAAATTGCTAGCACATCTAAAATTTAGTTAAAAAAAGTTTTCATTCGAGTTACAGGTTCCCAGCAGTTGCAGTCGTGCTGTGTTGATATTGTTATTTTTTATTTTTAGTATTTATTTTTTATATAACCTTACGTATATACTCGTGTGTAATGTTTATAGTTAATATTGTTTATTGTCACTGTGTTGTTTTAGCTCTGTAATGTGTACATACACATTTTTAAACTCATTTCCGGAGCTGGTGCTTGCTTTTACTGGTTCCACAGACCATAAGCGCCTTGCCACGTCAATGTCAGGGCATTAGATGAGTGGTGACCATTTCGGTTGCATAGATAAAAGTAAAATGTACATTATGTTAAATATGTATAAATAATTTTCACTTTATAAAATTTCAAATTCAAAATTAATGGGACGTCTTCTAAGAGATTCTTGTTCTGTAGCGTTTAAGGTACTTCACTGACCTGGTCTAAATATGGACTCGGCATAATATCCAAGAAATGCACTTTATTTATAAGAATCTAGGTATGTACTTGTTCATATATGCATTAATTAAAATTATTTTAAAGTACTTATTGCTGTACTGAAGCTGAATTAAATATTTATTAAATACCGTGAAAAAATTAAATGTCTACGCGACCCAGCCAGGAATCGAACCTGGGTCTTCTGCAATCCGGGCGGTAACTTGTTACTGAAAGGTAAAGTAGCTTTTTAAGGTGGGTGGTTTTAGTTGAAGGCTTTTCTGTTAAGAAGGAAACTCAACATAAACTTGATTTGATTAAACTTCGTTTCCTGATTTAAGGGAAAACCCGAAGGTATTTACAGGCCTTTTACGAGTAAATGCAAAAGCACAAAAGTTTTACGCGTAAGCCGATTTAAATGCTTATCTACAAGCGACTTAAAATTATCTTATCTTATTTTCTAGTGAGATGAAAAACCAAGTATTCATTAACAAAGTAATATTACATTTTATATAAAATTAAAATTAATCTGGCTTTATTTCAATCTAAAGAAATTCAAAAACAATACCAATAAAAAAACCGGCCAAGTGCGTGTCGGGCCACGCGTAGTGTAGGGTTCCGTAGCCCATCTCAATAATGCAGACTCTGAGAAGAGAGCTTTTATGAACATATTATTTAATGTAAATACTACCGGTTTCACACACCTGACAAAGTTATATAAGTAGTTTTCAATGAGGAATTTGTACTGCGCCAAATACATTTTATAAATTGGTCGACTGTTACTCGTAAACTTATAAAGCCTACTTAGTTATGATAGTTTTCCTTTCAACTTCGTCATATATACAACTACTTTAAATTTATATTCAACGATACTCCACGCTATGGGGTAGACAATAAAAAAAAATTATATCCCCACTTCACGTGTAGGGAAGGAACCTAAAAAAAAATATTTTTCAAAATTTTACTTCACCACTTTGTCGGCGTGATTAATATGTATATCCATGCCAAATTACAGTTTTCTAGTACTAAGAGTCTATGAGCTAGGCTGGGGACAGACAGACAGACAGACATGGCGAAACTATAAGGGTTCCCTGTTGACTACGGAACCCAAAAAAGGACAACTGCCACAACCTACAACATTTAATATTATAGTAAGAAAAATTTATACATTTTCAGATAAGTTAATGTTAAAAGGTCTAAATAAACCTTTTAAAAGGAATGGATATAAAATATTTATCGTTTCATTAACTTCTCTAACACACGCCGATGCCTAGGGACCGTGTCCTGCCCGCAATTCATAAACTCATTACCTTCAAACTGGAACATAGCAATGCAGGACATTGTCACTGGACGCCATTAACACACTCTTCTAGCACAGACTGTTAAAAAAATGTAGTAAGGAAGTGGCACCGTGTTCGACTGAACCCACTGATCGACATTTTTGTCGTTTAATCATTAAAAATAGGGGCCACCAACTGGTTTTAATTTTTAGCAAATATTTACTAAAGACCACCAGCTTTCTTAATGTCATCCCGTAATATTTCAAATAAAATCTATTTTATATTTTGGCGACGAACACTCTGTTGGCCACTGGCCTAAAATTGCCGCTATCCTATATACAGACTTTCCAATTTAAAAACCTCATAGGACTTCTTATCAAGCTTTCGGTCGGGCTAAACTTTGCGATAGAGTACATTTATTTTAGTTAAATTAATATAACAAATGCCAGAGTGTATTGATTTATATTTACTTCACCACTAAATAAATGAGTAAATATAAGTTTATTTAGCAGAAATATACAACATTATCCAAACAAATAGATTCCCCGCTCATTCAAAAATGGAGTTACAGATTTCTATAGATTTTGTTGCATGCATTTACATCAAATCGAATTTCATCCAGACAGTGCCGACGCTGTATAAGCAGTATTAGAAAACGGATAATGCTTAGCTTAACTTTACCGGGTTTTTACAAATTTTAAAAATAATAAGTAACATTTATTCAGATGAAAATAAAGTAAGTACCTATATACCTATATACCTATATGCTCTGAATCTGCACGGTGACTTGTGTCGTTTATTTGTTCCTAATAACTACAATCGTAGCAGAAGGCATAAGTTGTTTGCGGTACCATTTTGTCGGACAGTGGCCCGACGCCAGTCACCTATACCACGCAGCCTTTCATCACTCAATGCTCTCCTAGATGCCAATCCTGAATGCGACTTGTTTGCGGATGGGTGGTTGAAGATATTGTCGGACTGCCTGCGTTACTGTGAGAGAAAGGTATGAGTGTGTGTGTAGTTTTTTTTTGTAACTTATGTCTATTACTGTTATTTTGTATTATCGAATATTTATGTAATTGATCAAATTTCATTTTATTATTGCTAAGTTATTCTGTTTTTAATTGTATTTAATCTTATTTAGTGTAATCTTTAAATAATGTAATTGGTCTTTTTTTTGACACCGTTTTAATTAAAGTAAAAATAAATAAATAAATAAATAAATAATACCCAAAACATTTTTTAACAAAAATACCGCAATTGTACAAACTAAGCCGTAACCTGTAGAAAATGTAAATAGAAAGGTATTTTAGGTAGGTATAGCGGAATTTACATTTTATTATTACATGATTTGATTTAAACCTAACCTAACCTAACATTTACGTACTGCACTGTACTTGACTAGTCGTATCAAATCATACTATGTATGTAGGTATATGTACATGTACCCGTATACGCGAAAACTATCTAATTTATTGTGTTGTATCGTCTGTATACATCGTTTGGATTGGCAAATAAAAAGTTTGCGCGGGCTGTGATTCCCATAGTGACATTTTTCTTTTGATTAAATTCGTTGTGGGATCTAGTCGCTTCGCCGCCCTCGAGAGATTGAAAGTTCATTGTTCAGTGTGTATCTGTTGCCTTCGCGGTTGGCCTACTATTACGAGAATGCGTTGGAAAAAGGAACTGAAAATGGGTATTACAGAGAGAGAGACATATAAACATCAAAGCCAAAGTGTTTTTTATATTTAAATACATTTTAAGGTAAGTAAGTACTTTTGAATAGTCCAAACATTTTTACCTACTACCCAATCTGGACGTCTTTCTTCCAGCAATGAAGAAGAAATCGCAAGAAACATAACAACTTTTATAGAAGTAGCATTTACAAAAAAAAAACAACATTTACGAAAGAGGGTTATTTCATTTTAAAGACATTTTTTCGTTTATTAAAGTGTTTTATTCTGATATATTTTGCTTTACCTACCTAAAACTTACTATAAGACATAGGAGAATGATGTACTAAGCACTGAGCAAGTAATCACTTAGTTATAGTACTAAGGTAAAGCTACCAAAGAGCACGCACTATCAAAGAGTACCACAGAGCTACTAATTGAATAATATTAAATCGTGCCGGACTTCTTGACAGGAAAGTGAAGAGTCATGTCTGCGGTTTTGTTTTAATTTCTAAAATTTGTGTTATGTCGAATATTAATGTGAAATAATGGTGGATTATTAACCGTTGAGTGTTCGTAAGTGCGCATGAGTGTTGGCAAATGAAACAAAACAGTGCAACTTCACTTTTCAAATTCTCTCAAGAAGTCCGCCCGAGGAATTAGTAAAGCCTTACAATAATAAAATATTAGCTAAGGACCGCAATAGGTGGAAGAAATGGAGAGCTTTTGCTCAGCAGTGGGACAGTGAGGGCTAATAATAATAAAATAATACATACAGAAAGAACAATAAAGGAATACAACGTGAATGAGTCTTTGAAATCTTATTGAATCTAATTTTACTTAAAATCTACGAAATGGTAGGTACCAAAGAACTTTTTCCCCAACTCCTATAATTTCGGACTCCTCCATATTGAAGCATTGGTATTGCTCACCCTGCATCTTCTTCTGTCCGAATCATGTTTTCCTCTGCCATTCCTGCTGGTCAGTCATCATCAAATCTACCTTCTCACTCATATCATCCCCTACAAATCTAATTAATAGTTTCTTATGTCTTCTTCTCTTGTATGCATTACTAACGGCCCGTCCCGGCTTCGCACTGGTGGGCATTTCTTTTTTATATATCCTATATTACTCAGCGCTAATGTAGCATACTAATGGTGAAAGATTTTTTTAAATCGGTCCAGTATTTTTTGAGTTTTTTCGTTGCAAACATACAAAAATACAAAGCTTTCCTCTTTATAATATTAGTATAGATTAGCTCTCATATAGATTTAAAGAAACTTTATTCTCATAGCATACCAAAAACAAAATATTATGAGATTTATAATTCTTAAAATTAATTAAATTGCCTTATTATGAAACATGCATTTAAACTAGACTATACTTGTGTCTATTATTATTAAAAATCCAATTATTTTTAACAATCCCAAAACAAATTTCGAATAAAGTGGAAGGTAAAATATAGTAGCGAGCAATTTTGTTGGGCGGATCACTCAACGAGACCATCGAAAAGTCACTGCGATACCCTCATCTCATTGACTCATGAAAATCATAAAGTCATTGTGTTGTACGTGTTACGTCCCTTACTATTACCAAGTACCCATTATAGAAGGTCTCTTGTTTTCCTTCCATTTTAATTATGTCCAAACAGCCAACTTTTAGAAGTTTTTCTGAAGTTTACTTAAACAGACTTGTGTATCGTACACACAATTAACGCCTTATCTTGAAATACCAGCAAACTCGCCGTAGAAATAGCTAACTATGTAATATGTCACACACATACTATATAGTGTGTACCGCATTAAATCATTATTTATTAACTTCGTGAGATGAGAAGGATTGTTCTTAGATCTTTGTACTTTATGAATGTGTTAATGAAGTAGTTACAATTGTTTTATCATAACCGTTGGTGCCACTGACTGTAGGGTAGGTAAGTAAAGTAAATTAATCTTAATTAATAGCTTCACGCTTAGCATTTAGCCAATTTTAAGTTTTTTTTATTATAAGTAGTAAGGGTATAATTGTACGGTAGATATAGCCAAAAAAGCCACAATTTATTTCAGTGAGAGACTTCCATATGTGATACAATTCAATTATTCTTACAAGGAACTACAAAAGACAATGTGGAAATGTTTCTTTGTGATCCCGTATCAAAAGGTAGAAAGCTACGAGCATCACTAAGTGAAAACACGTTGGCTAAAGTTACCCTTGACTCAAAAGCAAACAAAAAACAGAATCAGTTTTAAATCACATAGATGATTTATTATCTGAAGAGTTGAAGTAAGATGTTTTATTACAACAAAAATAGCATAACACAGCTAATTAAGGGCGTACTTGGGATATAATCCCTGTTGAGAAATAATAAAAAAATGTTAAGTACTGCTTTTTATCGGAAAGGGAGGAGAGAGTTTCCTTCGGCCCTTCATCGTTTCAATGATCCTTGTTGCTCAATTAGTTCTTATAAAAGGTACAAAGCTTCGTTACAACGATTATTCTATATAAACTTTATTAATTGGAAACGGGTGTTGGGCACGCGCCCATCAGGACAAAACAGTATTCGAAGTAAGTATGTCTTATCAATCAAAGCTCAAAGCAAAGGAAACTAAGAGTCTGATTACATTAACATTAAGTTTACCACTAACTTATTTCTGAGTCGAGTCGAGCGAACAATGTTACACAGAGTACCAAGTGCGAGTGTTATTCACCATTAGATCACGTTAACAAAAAGGAGAATTTGTATGGGTTTGTTTTGTTTTGTAGTTTTTATACAGCTTGACTGAATATTTCGGTTCAAAATCATTATAGTATTTATTTATTTATTCTAAGGGTACACAAACAGATTACAATCAATGCTTACAATAACATATTTGGTTAATCTTATTAGCTAGACGGTAATCCAAAACGAGTGTACACACCATGATATTTTGCATATAGTTAAGTAGTAGTTTAAGTTGTAACTCCAATATAATGTGTCTTATGGGAAATTAATGAAAGCAGAATTTCTCCGGAAATGTTTATTAGTTAGTTTATTAGTCCATAGTTACAAGTAAAGTCTTGAGGCTAACTAAAATACATTTAAAGATAATGTTTGTTGACCCGATTACGAAATCTTTCCTCCGATGCAAATACAAGCGAACGTAGCTATTTTATGTAGCAGTCACTTGTAAAATATATTATGTTGCAGTCAAACTCTAAACATCGACATACTACATAACTATTAATATGTTCCTACCTAAATACCTATCTACTAAACTTGCATGCGTGTCTAGGGTAAATAATTTGTTTCCCTATAAGCATAACATCTGCTATGTATTTACACAATTTTATGGCAATAAAATGTTATCTTATCTTATCTTATCATATGACAAAACTGCAACCTCACCTCGTTTGCCACCAAGAGGCGCTGCTTCAATGCCATACAAATTTTCGTTTTCGTTAACGTTTGTATAAAACTCGCATTCAGCACCCTTTTGTAAAGATAGGCAGCTGTGTTTTAGTGTCTATTAGATAGGAAGGAAATGAAAGGGCTCGTCAGACGATACAATATATTTATTGGGATTGCGTTATGCTGATATACCCACGGTACACACTCCTTGGAATTGTATTACGCAGCAAAATCTTGTTTTAGCTTGTAAGAAATACGTCAACATTTTGGCAATAAAATACTTCCTACAGTAAATAGGTGCAACCAGTAAAACTAAATAGGACTTTAAACTGTTAGAACTCTTTCAAAGAAACTTAACTGTATTTGTGTGATTTGTAAATTGTTTTTACATAATGAGGAAGCTCTTTGCCTTAACCCAAACAGTATTTCACCTAAAATCGCCAACCACTGATGATCTGGTTAACTTATCTCTAACTGTCGGAACACATTTGGTGATAGTGATAGACTTAGATATGATGGTGATAGCTAGCCAGGCAGACTTAAAACCAGCTCTACGTTTGAATAAAAACGCTGGGATTTGAGTCCGGGTCTTCTAGACCGCTCGAACGAAGTAGCAGTGAATCTCTATTCTTTATTCACATCGATCATAACGTTTTTTTTATTATGTGAAGCAAACGATCTCTGTCCAACGGGTGCTTAGGAAGTATAAAAAACGAACGCGAGGACTAATTACTTTTTCTTTAGTTGTAAGATTGCATCCTGAAAGCAAACCTCTGTATCTGTCAATCTCTTTTAAATTATTAAGTCAACTCTAATGAAATTCTTAAGGAGATTGCAGAGATCTTTATCCGAGTAGTGACTTTTAAAACACTAATCGTATTTACAGAAATAAGTAAACATTGAACTTGATGAATGCCTTTTGATAATGTAGTCTCTTAAATCCCTATCTCTCTCTCTGCTTTATCGTTGAGCAAATAAAGTTTTATTAGAATTGACTCATTCTTTTGAAAGATTCTAAACTTTGAAGTTTCTTTGGCACATTATAAAGCAAGAGCAACATAAGTAACTAGAATCTTATTATGTTTTAAGTCACTATAAATAATAATATAATAATAAACAAACGGCCGTTATGTAGGTACTTCAACTCAAAATTATTTTGTATTTAAGTCTTTGTCATTGTTTGTTTATCATTAATTTGTAACTATTTTTGGTAAAATTAATACAGGACTTTACGCTTGGTTAGATGTAGACTAAAGTGGGAAACTAAAATTTGTATGATATCAAAGATGCTTACCTAGTGAACTTGAGGTTAAATCAAACTCGATCAACTGTAAAAATGTCTCTTACTCAATGCTTTCCTCACTGAACACGAGGCAATTTGACAACAGTTTGAATATCGTCATTAAAAAGCTTTCCCCTAGACAGCTAGGGAGAAGCAATTCCGAAAAAACCCCCGAGCATAATTATTGAAAGTTCGCAGTGATCTATAAGAGCCGAAATGTTCTGTGCAGAAAACATATTTTGTAGGAACAGAGAATATGAGCGGAATAGATGAAATCGCTGCAGCTTAACGTTCATTGCCCGAGGTGAGCTCGCTTACGATCATGTTTTAAAACAAAATCAATTTCAACCTTAAAATGGTAATTACTCTAACGCTTTTAAGTCTCAGCGTTATGATCCTATCGAGTTGATAACGAAAACTCTGTTTAAATAAACTTTCCGTTCCAACACATTAAATTTGTGGCTTTCAAATAACACGAGTCTCAGCGCCTAAAGCCTCAGCGGCCCTACCGTAAATTGACGATTGAGAAAGCGTAATATATTGCTAGCGAAAAGCACTTATTTCATCGTTGTGACATGATTTTGTTTATTTTTGCATACACTGTGACGATCATATCTACTATTTCTTTCCGTGACTGTAACTCCTGTAGGGCCAGATTAAATAATCAATAAATTGAAACAAAACCATTTGTTTTCGTATTTATTTTAAAAGTGTCGCTTAATTTAATTGAGGTGGAAGTGTTGAAAAACTATTCTTACTATTAATCATCGCTCTGTCGAACCTGTTATTTTTTTATGTTAATAATGTCAATGTCCCACTTCAAGGACCACCAGTGGTCTATTGAGGGTGGCATTCGTACACAGTAAACTCGCGTAGAAGCCCTTAGTAGGGCTCCACAGTTGGGCGCTCGTGACTCTCCGTCACTTATTAGATTTATCGAACAAGGTCGTCTCGCCCATGAATAAAACACTTTATAGGCGTATTCCCAAAAAAATTAGCGTGTATGCTCCCATAAATCTATAAGTGAACTGTTTTGGCGTTATAAAGTGGGAAAATCTGAAGTCTGGTAGAATCAAGAGTTTTCATTAAGTTTAGATAATAAAGTGCTCTGGGTATAGGTACGATATAACTACTGCTGCTGCAAAAACTAAAAACTAGAAAACTTGTCGTACGTAAACAGAACTCGTACATCATTATATTTTTTAATAAAAGGAGTTTTAATAAAATGTTAAAAAGAACTATAGAAATAACAAAATGCTGTGATATCTACAGCTATACGTTTTTAAAAGTTTTAAAAAAAAACGTAATTAACTTTAAAATTTAAAAGAGAACGACTTTTACAATTTCTACTCGTATTATGTAGGTACTACATAGAAAATTCATTTCTTTATTATATATACAACCATTAATTAGTAGGATCTATAAGCAGATTTCACAAGATTTTGTTTTTTGGAAACTTATCAATGTATGTACTTTTCTTGGACATTATCTTCTTAGACCAATACAACTATTAACTAAGATCTCGTCTATTGCAATCCGATGGAAGTTCTATCCGATAGATGTTAAAGGATGCATATAGTGTCGTATTTGCTAAAATTAAAACCGCAGTTTTCTCACAAAGAACTTTTAACGCGTTATACAGCTGAAAAGGGTAAAATCCAGTAAAGAAAGGGAAAGGCAGCCTTTTGTTTTTAAAAACATGAAAATACCGCCTAATTACGCATTCCTACGTGAGAATTACAACTGTGAACAATTCGGGCCCTAAAGTTAACCTTAACGTAACGCTCTGTTTGTCTAGTAACAATGCTTAAAAATAAACAGCACTACACAGTAAATAAAATGTGATAAATTACCATGAAAGGTCTCAGGAACATGTTAACATCATATCGCACTTACACCAAAACAACTCTTAGGTGCAAAAGTGAAAAATCATGTTTATAGAGTTTATAGAGCTTAGAGGGCACGCGAAAGAAGGATCATTGCAAAATATAACAAGTTTAAACTTTTAAAACTTTTGTATTTTGGTATATTTACTTTTGAGCTTACAACTTTCCTGTTCTGACGGAATACAGTTGCCGAAGAATACATGGGTGCTACCTTAGCCCCAGTTGAAAACTGGTTTTCAAAAACCTAACATGTTGATCTTATTTTTGGGAGCGGAAATCGTAAAAGAGTCAGGTTGATGGCGATCTCTGCTGGGGTGAGCTCCGGTGACTGGTGGTCCTGGATCAGTCTAGCGGCACGTGACATGGTACGTCTCCTTCCCTTTGGGGGATCGGGGGAAGAGTCCCACATAACCAGCGGCGCCGGCGTCTCCCCAGGCGCAGTGGTAAGATTAATAAATTTTTAGCTTTATCAAAAAAGGGTGCCCAAGCCAAGGGTCTTCGGGGGTGAAGGTACACGTAAAAAAGAAGCCTAATCGAAAAAGATAAAAAGTAGGGTTTCTGCATTGCTTGCCAACCTAAAGGTAGACTGGGAGTATGTGGTAATTAAATGGGGATTGCGTTCCACAAAGAAAACAAGTAAAAACAAGTTTTTAACGACGGCCACATTGCAAAACTCAAGACCATCCGCTTAATATGTAAAATGCTCGCTAAGAATTTTTTACTACTAAATTTACTACCTACGACAGTGAGAAAACGATAAACTGTATAAGTTTAAGCGTAAGCGTTAAGCTTCTAATTAGAAGGACCACCTTATCGTTTAGTTTTTTAAGAAGGTGTATGTTTGTACAAAGGCCCCGAGTGCATGTCACGCACATGCTAGAGTGCTGGCAAATGATATTGTGAACTTGGCGTGTTATAGCTTCTCAAGGAGCACAGTATATATAATATACGAGTATATATGAAGCCCTAGCAGTAAAACAGCTTCATATAAATGCTAAAATTGACACAGACACACACACGCGTTCTGTTACAGCATCTAAGTAATGAGTTTCAAATGTTGTGTCGTCTATTTATCCTCCGACACCATTTATCATTTAAATATTTGTATCAATGCCAAGTTTACTATGTTTTTTAAATGGCTGCTTAAATTCATCGTGCTCAAAACCAGATCAGAATATTTTAAACACTTATTTAAACCCAAGCGTTCTTTTGTAACATTGTTATTTTATTGTTTAGTAGAAAAATGTGGTCATCATGATCCTTCCTCTCGTTTTGATAATTATAGCAAAAGCTATTATTGTCCCAAATTTTAAAGTACAAAGGCTTTATCTGGCAAAAGATCCCATTAAAACTATTATCATGAAAATTGTTCCCATCAATCCTTCAGAGCCATCCCCCAGCTAAAAGCTCTCGAGTAAAAAACCGCATTCAAATCGATTCATCCGTTTAAGAGCAACGATGACACGGACAGGCACGGGCGTCTAGCTCATAACGTCCCTCTTTTTGCGTTATAAACGACATATTTTGCTCAGAACCGTGCGTTTGACTAATATGATTTTGTTGCTTGACATTGGAAAAATTACTGTTTTGTTCACATCACTCTTGAACTTTTATATATTTGCCACAAAGTAAATGCGTCACAGAAAAAGTATGTGTAAATTTGCTCCACTACTATTTTTATGAAGTAAACTTGTCATATTTTAATTTGGACCTGTGACGAACTTACACTCACTTATCTGCGTTCTTCATTCTCTAATTAAGTAGCGTAATAGTAGTAGTATGCAATTTTTAACTTTTCTGATCTTGTTGATTTCAACCCTCAATTATATTTTTATATAAGCAAACATTATTATAATACGGTAAAACTTTAAATTTTTATGTAACATATTTTCGGCTTTACCTACTCAAGGTAACTTTTTCACAAAACTTTCTCACTAGCCTTGGCTTATATATACTTGAACTTTGCAAGGAGTCTTCGCTTAAATAAAAGTAGTATTAGCAGTTACAGACCGTATTGCCTAATACGGTCTGTAACGGTCAAATTAAATGAGCTAAAAAAAAGTAAATTTAAAAGATTTAGAAAGAAAAGCAAAGACTGCAGCAAATAACGGAGACTTCTAATTCTAACATTAAAAACTGAGGTTAAAACATTACAGAAACAAGAAAAACAATAGGTTTGGTACGAAAGAGTTCTTAGCAGTAATTGAGGCGCTAAATGAAAATAAATAGCGTCGTCGTCGTGCACTACGTTACTTAGCTTACCAATTATTTGTGTAACGGTTCACCAAATTGACATTGCGGCAGATTTAATTTTTTTAATTTTACGGATATTCAGCCACCGCAGTCTGTAGACGCTTGCGTTACCAGGGTATCAAAGACGCGTTTCCGGCCTGAAGCTTCGGTTTTTAAGCTTCTATGCCCTGTAACTTAAGCCAGTAGGTTCTAGTACTCTTCTTTTTGCCTAGGGTAATTCCCGAATCATTCCGTGGGCTCAAACTCTGCGGGTTATGTGGGATTAGTCAAGCGGTAAAGCGGTAGACGGGCATCCGTCTACCGCTTGGGCGAGAACCCAAGAACTCTAAGGAGTCGTTCACGACCCGCCACGAACTATCGTTGCGGGTCGTTTGAATCGTTTGGTTGTTTGGAACCACTTTGGACACGTTCTATACTAAGGCGCATCTACACCTTGAGGAGTTTAAGCGGGAAGTGCCCACTCCCGCAGTGCGGCTAGGACGGGTGGCGCCAGCGCCGCCTCCTTCCATGAATCTAGTACCCTACAAACCGGTCAACACAGCAATGCAGGACAATGCAAGTTTGACAAATGCTTCAGATTGCGTCACTTCCATTTATTTTGTCGCCACGTTTTGTTCACATCCATTTCTATTCTATTTGCGACTTTATGGTTAAGCAAAATGAAGTAAAACACTAAAAGTGTTTGCAGTGCGACAAAAACTAAAGTAAAGGAGAGGAATGAGTATATATTTTTCTATAAAGTCTGTTTTCGGAGTGAATTTTTGTGAAAGCTATAAACTAAAGCGATGTCCCTTATACCTAGCAATCAAAAAGGTAGGTATTGAAAATTCAGTACGGGCTCGTTGGGTTGGAAACAATTCGGCTTTGTTCCGTCTCTGCTCCTCGCGATATTCTTTGCGACTTTCTTTGACACTCAGAGATCTTAGTTCAAACGAGGCTTTTAGTAGTAATATTATGTGATAGTCATGATTTGACCTACGTGATCAACGGAAATCGCATTTGCTTGATGCTCTTTCCAGACCTAACGATTACCTAACGATTGGTACTGCGTCTCCGCTCACAATTTAGTTATTTAAAAACTTTCTTACAATTTATATCGTCTAGAAACTATGCTTTGTCATTCGATAAGTCGATAGATAATTAGGTAGTGGTTTTTTTTTAAATATTTTACGGGCAAGCTCAGTGTCTTGATTTCACCTGATGTTAAGTGAAGATAAGGCCAATGATGGAAGCGCACTTCACCCGGGATCCTCAACTAGTGAGGCACTGGCTATATACTGGCTGCCGGAACACAACAATTCTACAAACACATATTTAGATAAGATGGTGGTAGCTAGCCAGGCGTACAAACAAGCCCTACCACCAACCAAACCAAGTACACAAACATGTACCCCCCGCTGGGAATCGAACCCGGGACCTCTCGAGTATAAACCGGTGGTCTTAACCACTAGACCAAGGAGGCGGTTGTTTAGCATGAACTTACAAATATAGATGCAAATTAATGTTTGTTTATTCTTAACGGTGTTACGGAAACTTAATTACTACTTATAAGTGTAGAAAGAGTTTATTCTTCGCAACTCCTGGTAATACACATCTTCTTCTTCTTCGATCAATTAATTATGTTCTTCTCTAACAAGGTATAACGCTAAGATATAACTTAAAAAAATGGCTTCATACTTAACTATCATGACACAGAAAAAATATTATAGTAGCAATGCACACACACTCAAGTATCAAAAGATAAAATTAAATTTTCATTGTATTTATTTTTAATTTTCTGCCTAATTAAGATTATACTTAGTGCAACATGGAGGCGGAACCACTGAATCTCAAATTACGTGTCAATTCATAGCTCTCAAGCTATCAGAGGACTCATTATACAGGGTGGAGCCTGTAACTTTAAATATGGGCATTTTCAGTTACCACTATTCATATCCTAGTGGTTTTAGTCCTTCAAAATTATTAAAAAAAAAGTTGATCATTTCTAACAAAATTAATCCCACCAGCAATGGACGGCAAACATTTCATTTTATTCAGAACACTCTTCACTGACATTTACTTGATGTAGCGCCAAAAACTTTCCTGATAGTTTAGTTGACATGAACTGTTTGCTGATATCACAGTTTTTCTACGGTAACTTGCAAAGCACACTAATTAATTGATTGAAAAATAACCTACGACGATACCTATTGCGTTTGTGTTTACCATATCTTATTGTATTTCAAGTAGCTTGTTAGAGATTAACTATTAAAAAGCAAAGATAAAGGATAAGTGTTTATTACTTAGCTCTAGCACAACATTGTTTACCAGTACTGTACCTAATTAAACATGTTTTCTATGTGTTCACCGTTTCTTCTTATACACGCGCCATAACGCAAAATCGTGTTTCGGTGGAGTGTAGAAAAATCAGTTAAGCGTGCAACATCAAACGCCTCTTCGATTCTGTTTTTTAACATTTCAACTGTGTCCATTTCCACGGAATAGACGTAGTCTTTAATGGCTCCCCACAAAAAAAAATATAAGCATGTAAGATCGGGAGATCTCGCTGGCCATCTAATAGGACCAAAGCGTCCAATCCACTTGTCTTCAAAAATTTGTGTTAATTTTTGCCTTACTGCCACAACAGAATGAGCAGGTTGTCATAGAGTTGATATTTTTATAAGAAAATTGTCTGTCAAGTCTTTGTCATACTTCTCTCTACTCTTGTATTATGCAGAATTTATAGTTAAATAAAGCCTATAATTTCAGGCGATAATCTCTTATTTACATCAATTTATTAAATTATTAAGGGGCATTAATCAAAGCAACTATGCCTTTAGAGAGATTATCTTTGGATTTTAAAGGACCCTTACCGTCATCAACCAAGAATAAATATATTTTGACTGTGATTGACGAATATTCAAGATTTCCATTTGCTTTTGCGTGTCCAGATATGAGCACCGAAACAGTCATTAAACATCTTACTGAAATCTTTTCTGTTTTTGGAATGCCAGCGACAATTCACACTGATCAGGGAGCAACTTTTATGTCAGCAGGCGTCAAGGAGTTCTTACACACAAAGGGCATATCTACCAGCCCATCTTCACCCTACAATCCTCAAGGTAATGGACAGGTGGAACGCCTAAATGGGACTCTTTGGCAAACTATACGTCTTGCTTTAAAAGACAAAAATCTATCAATAAATATGTGGGAGACTGTACTCACTCAAGCACTACATTGCATAAGATCACTTTTGTGCACTTCAACTAATACAACCCCACATGAAAGAATGTTTAATCATCCACGGCGATCGTCTTGGGGACAGTCCATGCCGTCGTGGTTGCAACCTGGAAAGGTTCTTCTAAAGAAATTTGTTCGAAGTAGCAAATATGACCCCATGGTAGAAGAAGTTGATTTACTAGAACCAAACCCGCATTATAGTTCCGTGCGACTATCTAATGGCAGGGAATTGATTGTATCAAATCGTCATCTCGCTCCTAGAGGTGATGTATTATTATCAGAGCACCGTCTCGATCATGTAAAAGATATTATATCTCCTGGCGAAGACACCATAGTTACTCAGGATGGTGGTGCAGTACCTGTAAGCTCAGAACAGTTTTCGAAACCGATTGTGGATCAAGCGCCGGATTTGAAATACTTTACGCCACCTGCTTCTCCACGTCCGGTTGCTGAAAGACCGCGTCGTTCAGTGAGAGAACGGCGACAACCTGCCTACCTCAATGACTACCAAACTTAATAGGAGGGAAGAATGTCATAGAGTTGATATTTTTATAAGAAAATTGTCTGTCAAGTCTTTGTCATACTTCTCTCTACTCTTGTATTATGCAGAATTTATAGTTAAATAAAGCCTATAATTTCAGGCGATAATCTCTTATTTACATCACAGGTGCTCCATCAAGTTGAAACCAAGTTAAGTTTTGAAAACTTTCTGGCAAATTATTGTAATAATCTGCCACGGTGTCATCAATTAATTGCATAAAGCGTGTGGTATTTAAATTACCATTTATAAAAATTGGACCAATTACAGTGCTTCCATGAATGGCTGCCCATACATTTGGTGAAAATCGATACTGATGAGCCGTTTGTTTCATTACGTGAGGGTTAACTTCTACTCCAATAATGCGTATTTTTTTGGTTCCATTGGCCATTGTTGGTAAAAGTTGCTTCATCAGTCCATATCACATTACGCACAAAGTTTACGTCTTCACGACACTGTGCCAAAAACCAGTTACAATAGTGTAATCTCACTGGGTAGTCCACGTGCCAGTAAAGCTTGCACTTTAAGATATTTGTAATCATGCTGCTTCGTCCGGTACAGGACCTTATTCACGGTAAGACGGTTAATATTAAATACACGACCTGCTTTTCACTAGAAATGAAGGATTCTTCGTTTTAACGCCGATCTAACAACTGCACCCGGAACTCCAGCTGGTTGCGCTGCTTGTGTCACAGGATTGTCTCGCACGCGTTGAACTGCATTGGTGATTACACGACCATTCCTTGGGTGATTCCTATTCGGATAGCGTTCGCGATACAAATCTAGCGCTAAACTAGCATTACCTCCTGCTTCACCGTAAATTAATAGCATGTCACATAATTCACGAGCGTAGTAAATTATTCTTGGCATTTTCAATATTTTTATTTATTTTTTGATAAGTAATTTTTTAATTACCAACTTGACATTGTCATTATAACGTTTGAAGAATGTTTCGAACAATTTGATTGTCGCTTGAAAAGAGTTGTGATATACCAAATTTTAGAATGATGAAGTCATGATCTCCTCATAATGTTATTATATGGGCAGGACCGCGCCTCGCTGTAAAACGTTTAAAACCTGATGATGCAGGTTTGTTACAGTAAGTATTTGCTGTAAATTATTGTATAATATTAATTACTCATGGTGCACCGACGCGACGACGAGCCCACTTTTTATCTTTCTTGTCCATCCAAAGGTTGTCTGGAAGAGATCACTCTTAGTGATAAGACCGCCATTTTTACGTGTACTTTTTTTTTGTCAGAATGTCTTTTGTTGTGTATAGAAGCTTGCACTTCAACCTATCCAAAACTGTCAAATTTCTTCAATACATTTTCAACCATATGCCTCAGTAAGGCATAAAGTTCAAAGTGTATTGAGGAAATTTGACAGTATGTGGTAGTCTGATGTGCAGGCGTGTGTACAATAGAGTGCATTTATCATAACTTATCGTAATTGACATTTGTCACGAGTTTAACGACACAAATTCGTTCGTTTACCCTGCTCGGTCTACAGTTATTGGAAGATTACGTTTATCGCATCAATACGTTTATCGCATCAACAACACGTTACGGAGACAAACAAAGTATTTAAATAAGTAATATGTTTATAAATACCATAAACTACAAACAGTATACCTACATATATTACCTGTGCTATGAATGGTGAGCTCGCTGTAACACGACTTCCCGACCTCCATCACACGTTACAGTTTGTTTGACAAACCCACCCGCTCATGTTATTGTTACAACACAAACGGACAGACCACAAGCTGAGAAGGGCTACGCGTGTGTTCTATTTACAGTAGTCTAACATTAAGACATTGTGTCCTTCGTTTTAGGTATTTGGCGAGACAAAACACAATCGGAATAAGTGTACCTCCAGAAAATATTGCCTTTTTATAATTTTGAGAGATGGGAAAGTGCTGTCTTTATCATTCCTGAACTATATGAATACCTTTTTTTTTTGCAAATTAGTGGTTTCGTGCGGTCAGCACATTAATCCAGTGTCAAAATTGTTTTTTTAAACATATTTACTGGGTTTATTAATAAATGATAATGAGTGATAACCGTAATGAGTAGTGGTAAATGATATTCCACGCGACCCGATGTGGGGCTTTACTAAGACCTCACGCGGACTTCTTGAGAGAATTTGAAAAGTGACGTTTCACTGTTTTGCTTCATAAGCCAACCGTCATGCTCAACACCACGGAATAGGTAAACTGTGCTCAACACTCGTTTACGAACACTTAGCGGTTAATAATCCACCATTGTTACACAATAATATATCACAAATTTTTGAAAATAATATAACACTGCGAACATGATTACGTTTTCCCGTCAGAAGTTTATGAATACCTTAAATTGAATTAAAAAGGCCAATTCAGGAGGTAATTCCAATTATCTCGTCTACTTTAAAAAAAATCGAGAAACAAAGACTTTTGTGTATTATGATTTTCAATAGAGACCGATGATTGAGAATTTGATCACTTTTGAAAATTACTTCCTTGTTTAATATTTTATTTTCATATTATTATCCTTACAAGCTGAGCGTGATCGACAACGCTTAAGAAAACTCCGCAGCAGATTAGAAAACAGTAGTTATAGACGCTCATCGAATAAGTTCTATCTACCACCATAAAAAGAGAGAAAGGTCTTGTCTGAACCATAAACGTATTCTTTAATTATAAACACGGTCGGTGCATATGAATAATAAATGCTATTTTGAAGATATCTTTTTAATGGACAGCAGGTCGCCTTTGACGCGGAACCTGTTATACGGATAACGAGAATCTTAAGAGAAATCGTAAATCTTCTATGTGGCCTAGTGGAAAAAACAAGTTTATTAGGCAGATTGAACGAGCAGATATACATTGGTGACAGTTTTTGTTAAAAATGCATCGCAACTATCAATAAAAAATCACCTAAAACTAAAATATGTACTCTATAATGTAAAAAAAGGACTTCTTGGCGGGAAAGTGAAGAGTCATGTCTGCGGTTTTGTTTTATTTTCTATAATTTGTGTTATGTCGAATATTAATGTGAAATAATGGTGGATTATTAACCGTTGAGTGTTCGTGAGTGTACATGAGTGTTGGCAAATGAAACAAAACAGCGCAACGTCACATTTCAAATTCTCTCAAGAAGTCTGCGTGAGGGCTTAGTAAAGCCCCACATCTTTACTGAGATACTCGAGGGGTTGGGGGGTTATATCATTTCTCACTTCTCATTTTTATTATCATTCATCATCATCATACTGACTGGAAGGAAATATTGTATATTTATGTATTACTTGTAAGAAAAATTACTTTGACACTGGCTAAATGTGCTAATCGCACGAAGCCATCAACTAAAAGAAATGTAAAAAAAAACTTACAAGTAAGGTGAAATATAAACAGTATCTAAACTAAACAAAAATGTTTGTACTTATTGGTTGTAGCGCTTGTTTTAAGGCCACCTGGCTAGCTATCCCCAAATATTTAAACATATCGCCATAACATCAATGTTAGTAGCAATGTTATTTTCCGACAGTTATATATAAGAATAGTTGTTGCCCGCGACTTCAGTAAAAAAAAAAGTATCCTATATGCTGGTCTGGGTCATGGTCTGTATATGAGGAAAGTTTTATTAAAATCCATTCAGTAGTTTTTACGTGAAAGAGTAACAAACATCCATCCATACTCACAAACTTTCGCGTTTATAATATTAAGTAGGATAAGCCAGTATCTCAGGTAGCTGAGGATTCAGGGTGAAGTGTGCTTTACTCTGCTGTGCTTTAAGAAATGTAAATGTATAAATTCCAGAAACGTAAATGATATATTATTATAAAGGATATATGCCTATGGTCAAACTAAGTTCAAAGCAAAAAGCTCAAAATTCAAAGTGGTTTATAGAAACGTGGAAGGCAATTGAAAATATATTCAATTAAATACATTGTGAAGAAGAAATATATTGATAAATACCCCAACAAAAGGCCAAGCATCTGCTGTTCTTCAGCCACAAAGAGGTTATTTCGAGCAAAGTATTGAAATCTTAATATTTGAATTTGCAACTCAACAATACGAGCAAAAGGTGAAGTGCATCGTCATAATGAAACTGAATGTAAACGTTAGTACAGTCAGCATCAAATTGATCGATGCAAAATAAATGGTTTAAACAAATAGTATTAAAAAAAAACAACCGTCTCTGTGGTCTAGTGGTTAAGGCGACCGGTCTCAAACACAGAGATCCCGGGTGCGATTCACAGCGGGGGCATGTTTGTACTCGGTTTGGTTGGTGGGCTTGTTTTAAGTCCGCTTCGGGTTACCTCCATCTCATGCCCATCCCAATCAGTTGCCATGACATACATCAATGTTAGTAGTATTGTTATATTTCGACAGTTAGGGATGAGATTGCCAGTTCCTCAGTTGTTGAGGATTCCGGGTTGAGCGCTTACATCTTCGGTCTTATCATCACCTTACATCTGGTAAGACAAAGGTCAAGTGCTTTAGGAATATAAAAAAAACAAATCTTACTGTTATCTGGATAGACAATGTTTTTTAACAAAAAAAGAATTAAACAATAATAATACAATAACTTATAAAAATAAATTATTTTAAAAGTATTTTTCATCTCACATCTCACCTGGCTGTGGCTTGCAAATTAATTGCATCTTACCCGGTACCCTCAATTACTGAAGGACTGGCTATTTTATCTCTGTCCGAACACAACAATGCTCCTAGCATTGATGTTATGGCCACATAATCATATAGTATGGTTTGACCAAATAGAAGCTGACTGTACAGCTGCATGTCATCAGCGACAAAAGGTTGAATAGCTTAACTTACTGTTCCGAGGATTGAATAGACAGATGACGATGTTGCACAGTGTTATCATATTATTATACAGACTCGAGCATTAATATGACGATGATATGAAAACCGCCTAAGTCAGTACTAATAGATTCTTGGAAAATAATATTATTTTTAACAATTTGATTTATGGCTTTTAGAGAAATATTGAGTTTATTTTATTTTTCTTATATTAATTGTTTTTTCTGTTAAACTTATTTTTTGCCATTTTAGGCTTAAACTCATTAAACTACATAGTACAGACGCCTGCACATCAACCTACCCAAAACTGTCAAATTTCTTCAATATATTTTCAACCATATGACTTAGTAATAAAGTTAAAAGTCTATTGAGGAAACTTGACAGTTTATGGTAGGTTGATGTGCAGGCGTGTGTACGTTAAAATTTAAAATATATTTTTTAAAATAAATTTAACTTTAAATATCTAAAAAAATATTTATTCATATTTTATTTTATATCTGTATAATACTGGACACCGTGCCTTTTAATAGTCATTCACATGCGCCGAAATTATTCAAAACTATTGAAGGGCTGGTTAGAACCACGATAGCTCAATTGGAAGAGCACCTGACCTGGTATGTCAGAAGGGTGCAGGTTCAAATCCTGCTCGTGGAATTTTTTTCAACATTTGTGTTTTTGTAATTTGTTTCGCAACAAAATTTGCGTTAAAATTATATAAACAAAACAAAAACATTTTAATGTTATGTAAGTTAAAATTGTCTAAAGTTTTTTTTGTACGTTTTTGTAATTTTTTTTGCAAACTAAGTAGTTTAACTCCATTAGACGTGGAAATCATTTCCAAAAGTGTGACCCAAACTGCAACTTTGCGAAATCCGGGCGCAGGCGTATGTACATTGTTACTTTTGGCTTAGAAGTAATCCTAGTTGATTTTTCTCGGTGCGTCTCACTTGATATACTAACATTTAATATAATTAAACTTTAATAACGTTCATTTTACATAATAATCATTTGTTATATCAACACTTAACATAATTTTATTTATCATAACGTCTACTTTACATAATGTTAATTTTATATAATACCATTTAGTATAACGTTCATAACGAATAATGCCATTTGAAATAAAACTCATTTAATATATCGTTTATTTCATATAATTTTGTTTGATATACGCGTCATTTTATATAACTATTATTTAAGATAATAACGTTTTAAATAATAATTGATTGATATAATCTTCACTTGGTGTAACAATCAATTGAAGACCACAGGGGAAAAACAAGGAATGTCAATTGCAAGTCAATTTGCATAAATTAAAAATAAATGTAATCAAAGTCTTTTTGTCTTTATTTTAAAAATCAAAACTTTCATTCCTATTTTATCAAGATTATTATATGTCTCAACACAAGAATAATAAAGAAGTTAAAAATAACAAAAAAATCTGAGAAAAACTTAATAAACTAAAACAAAGTCACTCAAGAAAGTGCAAGTACAATGAATGTCAATGACATTAACTGTACTTGCACTTTCTCAAATTAAATGTGGTAGATTATTAAAATAAACTTGAGCTTCTGCTGTACAAAATTTCTTCAGAACTTGTAAATCAATGTACTTTTCCTTTGATACTGGTATGAGTCCTAAAATATAAAAAAAAATATAGTTTTTATCTTACTAAAATACATCATTATTATAAATTAATACAATAAATTCTGCTTTAGCAAGTCAAAAAGTTAAAAATACCTTTAAATTATTATATTTAATAAGTGATAAGTAGATCAAAAACAATTAAAATTTTAACGATAAAATCCTTCAAACAACCACCGTAATAAAACGTTAAACCAATGACGGCGGAGGCCGAGATTTCAAAGTAACATTCCCGGTATTTGCATTTTTTTGCGCGGACGTTCAGGATTCTTGTCAAGTACAAACAACCAAATAACTGGCCATAGACTATGATAACGACGATTGTTGCTTCTTACATTTTTACAAGATTTAAGTACACACGAATGCCGCTAGATGTCATCATTAGCTAATTTTTGTGGGTGCGCTTTATTTGATAGAAAATTAAATGATCTAATTTTATCTGGTATAACGTTCATTTTATATAATTTTTACTTCAAATAAATACAATTCCTATAATTACATTTCGTATAATTATTGTTTGATATATAATACAGGTGCTATAAAATCGTTTTGTATACCACTCATGAGATATAAAATTCATTTTATATAATGCTTCATTTGATAGAAAAACAAGTAAACAAATTTTAATTGATATAACGCTTATTTAATATAACTTTGCTTAAGATAAATACAGTTTCTATAATTTAATTTCGTATAATCATTGTTTGATATAATATACAGGTGTTATAAAAGCATTTTGTATACCAGTCATGGGATATAAAAATCATTTTATTTAGTGCTTAAATGTTATAACTTTTATGAGATATAACAATAGTTTGCTATAAAAAATTGGAATTTATTTCTACTTTAGGGCGAATCCGACTCAGTCAACCTCTCCCACCACGTGGTACTTCCCTTCTCACGTGGTCTGCCCTACCCCTAGAGTGTAATTCAATAAGGCGGAGACGCGGAGGGCGGCAGCCCCCACCCGCTGTAACAAGACACACCGGCGGCCGGGCCCTCCTTAGCGGCTGAGGCTGGTCGCCGAAGGCGACCAGCAAGCCGAAGCTGCGAAGGAGAGCGTGGGCGCCTGTGTCTTATTACGCCAGGGTGGAGGGGCTGCCTACCCGTAGCGTCGGAGTACACGCAAACCTAATTGCATGCTGCATGCCTGCATGCTGCATGCCTGCATGCTGCATGCCTGCATGCTTCATGTCTGTATGCTGTCTGTCTGTATGTCTGTATGCATGCTGCATGCCTGCATTTGACATTTTTGCTGTTTGATGTAGGGCAGGCGTTATACGATATGAGACTTATATTTATCAATTTTACATTGAATAATAATTATAGCATTTGAATAGTATATAAAATGAACTTTAGAGATGGTGATTGTTATATCAAATGAAATAAGACAATGTAAATTTATATCAAACGTAAACTATATTAAATGAGTTGTTATACCACAAAAGCATTATATTAGATGATTTTATATCATTTAAATGTTAGATTAAATATACTTATAACAAAACTTCTACACTTGTTTATAATATTTGAACATTATATGAAATGAAGTTTAGAGTTATTGATTGTTATATCAAATAAAATTAGATTTCGTGAATTAAAATGAACTTTAGAGATGGTGATTGTTATATCAAATGAAATAAGACAATGTAAATTTATATCAAACGTAAAC